>OY731408.1:22341307-22758130 GCA_963425845.1 Sphenostylis stenocarpa
CTTTTAGTGGCTTGAATTCCTTTCCATCCAATGCTTCATCAAATGTTTCCCGTTTCCAAGTTTATAAACCTATAACAAAGCTATTCCTGCAAAGCTGAGACACCCGAATAACATGTGTGGAATGAAGGAAAACAATTGGAACTAAGGGGAATTCTAACACAATTAAACTAGAAAACTTAAATAAAGCGCCATTAAAAATAATGGAAACTAGACACTTATCAGAAGTCAAGTTCCCTATATCACCGGGGGGCAACAAAAAGAAAGAAAGAAAATTTTTCATCCGCAACAGAGGCCATTACAGAAAAAAGGCGAAATAAATGTCTCTAAACAGAGCATATCAAGAAAAATCTCCACAAAGAGGAAAAGAAGAAAAATCTTCACCCCGATCAATAAAGGGCCTCACAAAGCCAGGAGCCAGAACTCCATCATACCCCCAGGAAGCCAACAAATTCCCCAGGACCGATAAAAAGGGAAAGAGAAGAAAAGAAAACCTCTTCATCCCCAGCAGATGATAAGAAACCAATGTGCATAAAAAGAGCACACATACAAAAAACCAAATCGCAAAAAAAGAGAAATCGCAAGAAAAGGGTAAAAACCCATTCCCCAGCAAAATAAGAGCTTAGGCAAAACCAGCTCAAACAACAGCAGCCTATAAGGAGTCGAAAAACTGCATTTCTCCCTAAAGGGACAATTCAAGACAGATCTCCAGAATTAAATTAATTCCCCAGTGGATCATCAACAAGAAAAATACCCCAATGAGCCTACGACAAAGGCAAACTACAAAATTATATCCACAGGGAGTTAATCGCTCATAACGCCCAAAGACGGATATCCATAGTGAAGCACAAAAGCCTTCACTTACAACAAAGCAAGCAAAAAACTAATATCCCCAAGAAATGGGAAATCAACCTATGCAAGAGGCAATCCAAACCCTCAAAGTCTTCACCACTAATTGAAGCATTCGCCTAATCAAGAGGCACAATCAAGAAGAGAATACAAAATCCCCAGAGGATTCCCGCCTAAAAAGAGGCAATCAACTAGAATCCCCGGCCAATACCGGACGGCTAAAAGGAAAAGCCAAAATCTAAGAATCCCCGGCAAAAGCCGGACGGCTAAAAGAAAAAGCCAAAATCAAAGAATCCCCGGCCAAGACCGGGTGGCTAAAAGAAAAAGCCAAAACAATGAAATCCCCGGCAAAAGTCGGATGGCTAAACGAAAAAGCCAAAAAAACAAAGAATCCCCAGTAAAACCGGATGACTAACAGAAAAGTCAAAAAGTCAAATCAAATATTCCCCACAGAATAGGCGCATGAACAGAAACAATAAGTCGCCAACACATCTCTAAAACCAGATGACCACAGGATTGACTATCAAAAGTCATTCTAAAAGCCTTGGAGAACGGGGCTTATTCAGAACCTTGCAGAACGGGGTTCGGACCAGGTGGGGGTAGGTACCCATCAGAGCCTTGCAGAACGGGGTTCGGACTAGGTGGGGGTAGGTACCCATTAGAGCCTTGCAAAATGGGGTTCGGACCAGTCGGGGGTAGGTACCCATCGAGCCTTGCGGAACGGAGTTCGGACCGGGTGGGGGTAGGTACCCATCGGAATCTTGCGGAACGAGATTCGAACCAGGTGGGGGTAGATACCCATCGAATCTTGCGGAACGGGATTCGGACCGGGTGGGGGTAGGTACCCATCGGAGCCTTGCGGAACGGGGTTCGGACCGGGTGGGGGTAGGTACCCATCGGAATCTTGCGAACGAGATTCGGACCGGGTGGGGGTAGGTACCCATCGAATCTTGCGAACGAGATTCGGACTGGGTGGGGGTAGGTACCCATTAGAGCCTTGCGAACGGGGTTCGGACCGGTGGGGGTAGGTACCCATCGGAATCTTGCGTAACGAGATTCGGACCGGGTGGGGGTAGGTACCCATCGGAGCCTTGCAGAACGGGGTTCGGACCGGGTGGGGGTAGGTACCCATCGAATCTTTCGTAACGAGATTCGGACCGGATGAGGGTAAGTACTCATCGAATCTAGCAAAAATGCGGATTCGTACCGGTGGGGGTAGGTACCCACTAAAACCTTAAAAATAAGGTTTGTACCGGATGAGGGTAAGTACTCATCGAATCTAGCAAAAATGCAGATTCGTACCGGTGGGGCTAGGTACCCACCAAAACCTTAAAAATAAGGTTTGTACCGGATGAGGGTAAGTACTCATCGAATCTAGCAAAAGATGCGGATTCGTACCGGTGGGGGTAGTTACCCACCAAAACCTTAAAAATAAGGTCTCGTATCGGATGAGGGTAAGTACTCATCGGAATCTAGCAAAAATGCGATTCATACCGGTGGGGGTAGGTACCCACCAAAACCTTAAAAATAAGGTTTGTACCGGATGAGGGTAAGTACTCATCGAATCTAGCAAAAATGCAGATTCGTACTGGGTGGGGGTAGGTACCCACCGTAACCTTAAAAATAAGGTTTTGTACCGGATGAGGGTATGTACTCATCAAAACTTAGCAAAATGCATCGGGTAGAGTAAAAATACTCACCAGAAGCATTACTAAAAACGGGTGCAAAAACTTGCTTCTATTAGAGGATAGTTCAGTGTTGAGCACCTCGGAAGTAAGTACCCACAAGAGTTTAGCAAAATGCGAACTCATACCAGGTGAGGGTAGGTACTCACCAAAACCTTGTAGAACAAGGTTCATACCTAGTGGGGGTAGGTACCCACAAAAGTCTAGTAAAATACAGACTTATACCGGGTGAGGGTAAGTACTCACCAGAGCTTTATAAAAGGAGGCTCAAATCGGATAGGGGTTGGTACCTATCAAAATATTTATCATCCGGAGGATCAACAAAGAAGCAGCATCCGAAGGATAACCGGGCAAAACGGTTAACTCCTTCCCCTGCCGAATAACTTTGTCGGTATATTAAAACCAACAAATTAGTTAGGCAGGTGAAGGGGGGGCAGTTGTAGACCCCTAATTTTGCTCGGCCTCTCAAAATAAAGGCTAGGGAAACTCCACACGGAAATAAAGTTCGCCCGGCTTCATATCAAAAACCGAGAAAGACCTCCCGCAACAAGACGGGGTTCACCCATCCACACAATAAAGACTAAGGAGACTTCCTACGCAAAGATAAAGCTCGCCCGGAATCTTAATAAAGGCCAAGAAGACTACCTATATGAAGATCAAGCTTCAACGGACATCTATTGGCATCAATCTACGTCCGAAAAAGGAAAGGAAAGCTTCCCGGGGGTCCCAGAACGCGAAAACAGGCCAAGACAGATTGGGACAGCCGTCCCAAACTGGGACAACCGTCCCAAACAGCAAAATGCAAGTGAGACGCACGTCTCACCTTTGTGACGCACGTCCCAAACCCCAAATTTCAAGTGGGATGGCCGTCCCAACCCAAATTGGTCGTCCCACTCTCCCCCCAGCTTGGCCTAGTGCAAAACATGTAGTTGGGACGACCGTCCCAACCCAGATGGCCGTCCCAGATGTCCAGGCTGCGAAATCTATAAATAGGAGCCTCATTTGTCATTCTCCACACCCCAGACAACTCCAAGACTTGTCTTCTTCTCTCCCTCCTTCGAATGATCTCTCTGATTTCGTTTAATAGGTAACAATCAGTTAAGGAATTTGTATTCTGGCATTCGATTCTTCTAGAAAATTTCAGTCGAGTCGAGTTTATTCGAGAGGAGAGTCGTTGTAGAGTGAAGGATTGCCGCAAAGCGTCCTCTGTATAAAAGACTTATAATATAAAGCTTGCTTCAGAGGTTTTTCTCAATTCTCTTCCCTTTTATTGCTTTATTTACTGCTTTCTGTATGCAATGTAGATAAAACCATGTAGATAGCCATATTTAAATACTGTATGAATAAAATAGGGTAATAGCGTAATTTCTTGTAATCTTTACTTAAATGAATTAATCCGTCATAGGGAACCCGAAAGGGGCGTTGTGGGGTGCTAATACCTTCCCCACACGTAACTAACTCCCTTACCCGACTCTGGTTATAATGGCCAAGTTTGGTTTTTATTAAAATCAATGCCTTTTTCTCCTTTTCCAATGTTTATGGTCAAAACATTGGTGGCGACTCCAAAAGAACCCTTTTCGAAAACCTTGCTTCTATTAGAGGATAGTTCAGCGTTGAGCGCCTCGGAAGCAATGAACATATTTTTAACAAAAAACACGAGTCTCAACCATCTTTTCACGACCGCTCGCATTAACGTTCGAGATGTCCCAGGACGTCAGAACGGACGGCGGCGACAGGGATTCCAACCACTTATCCTGGGCATGTCCTTGGTTCCGACCTGGCCCTATCCTCATCAGATGTGGAGATTATCCAAGCGTACCATTAGTAGGTCTCAGAGGTTGCATAACTTATTCTCCAAAAGTGGCTATGAGATAACTCATGAAAACTCAAACCGCATTATCACGGGAAGAGCTCAGAGGACTATGTTTCTTCGGAGACCCATGCAATGTTGCAAACTCACTTGTTGTCCAGAGAGCATGGGAGAAACCTGTCTTTATGGGAGATAGAGAGCTAGGGAAAGCTCGAGTAGCTGTTTCCAGTGACTATGAGGCATGGAGAAAAAGCAGAGGGATGTCACAGCCATCCGCTCCACCTACTGCGCCATCAGCCAGTGGAGAGCTTGAAACCCAAGTCGACGCCTTGACCCAAAGGATAGAAATCATGGGAGCCCAAATGAGGGCCCTTGAAGAAAAAGAGCAAGAATTTATCCTTACCATAGACGTTCTACAAAGGCAGTGCAAGAAGAAAGATAAGGAGATAGAATGCCTCAAGGACCAATGTGTTGATTCCAGTGAGAAAGTTATTCGAGCATCCAAATTTGCCAGAATACACTAGGATAATCAACTTTACGAAATAACTGCCTGTAGACCCCAAATCTTGCCCGGCCTCAAAATAAAGAGCAGAAGACCTCCAATTCGAAGATGGGCAAGGCCTAAAAGGTCCCTAGGATAGACTAATGGGCCCCATATTAGAGTAGGAAAGTTTTTTGTACAGAAAAAAAAGGAATTCCACCTGGAAGGTCGAGACCGCCTTCCCGCTTGGCGAGACGACCTTCTCGCCGTTTGTCAAATCGATACTGCCTTCTCGATTGGCGAGACGGCCGTGTTGCCATTTGTCAAAGGCGAGACCGCTGTCTCGTTTGGCGAGACGGTGGTCTCGACCTTGCCAGGCAAGATAGCCGTCCCGACCTGACAAGCGTGAATGCATATAAAAGGAGGGCGCTCTCCCCTTCATTTCACACAATTCTTCAACTTTCACTTCTACCATTTCTTCAAATTCTTCTCCTAGAACCCCTCCGAAGTATTTCTGGAGTTTTCTGAGTGTTCTTAGAGAGTATTTTATAATGTTGCGAGAAAGAGCGATCGACGTTGTAGAGTGAAGGACTGCCAAAAAGCGTCCTATTCCAAGAATATTAATCAAGAAAGCATGCTTCGGAGGTTTCTTCACTTTCTCCCTCTCTTTTACCGCTTTTTTATTTACATTTATTTGTGTATTAGCTGCTAGGGCCATGTAGTCATTACTTTTTAATTCCGCAAATAAAAGGGTAAAAACGTCATTTTAAAGTTTATTTATGAAATAAATGGCCCATTATAGGGAACCCGAAAGGGGCGTCGTAGGGGAGCTAATACCTTCCCTACACGTAACTAACTCCCTTACCCAACTCTGGTTATAACGGCCAAGTTGGTTTTATAAGACCAATGCCTTCTTTTCTCCTTTTCCAATGTTTCTGGATAAAACATTGGTGGCGACTCCAGAACCCATTTTTTGAAAACCTCACCCTTAGGTCCAGCCCGGTTATCGGACAACCTAAAGGTGTTGTAACGTCACATTTAAAAACACAAAGTGGAAGTCAAAAACCATCGCGTCGCTCTGACCGCCTCTTTTAACGGAGGTGACAGATGGCGACTCCACTGGGGAAGCCTAGAGAGTTGATTCCATTTAGTGATGGGCCGGTTTAATAAATAAACTTAAAAATGTTGCTTTTACCTTACCTTATTTTATAACATGTTTATTTGCTTGGCTTTAATAACTGTTGTTTGCTTATTTTACGTAATTTTTTGAAATACAAACTATACACAAACCCTTGCACACAACAGTTTCCTCTATACCTAGGAGCAAGTGAGAAATCCATAGGGAGTGGGTGGCAGGTATGGTTTGCCGTAGTGAGGGCCATGAGCCCACTGGTATGATCGGAAACCACCACTCAAGGTCTCACCTTCATCTTTTAGCACAAAGACTGACTACGACCTTAGTGTCAAGCATGGTTGGAAGGCTGGAGAGTGGGAACCCTATAATGGGGGAACCTTGGGGGCCTGGCCTTGGTGAGGAAAATAGAACTACCTTGAATATGCACTCTTCTACAGGATACCCCTACCTCGTAATCCAAATGTCATCTTACTTGTTCGCGGATGAGTGAATTGTGTGTGCATCTATTTGTTGCATTTGATTGCATAGCATAAACCATACAACAGATAAATACAGAAAAACCAAAAAAATATTTTTGCAATAAACACCCTTAACTTGGACAGTTTGACTTTTAGCTAGCCTGGTTTCAGGTTCTTTGTAAGCTAAGTAGCCACGCAGTCCGACAGAAGAGATAAAGGACTTCAAAATTATTCTTTCGTATTAAACCATTCTATCTCAGACAGTCTGCCTTTTAGCTAGCCTGGTTTTAGGTTCTTTGTAAGCTAAGTAGCCACGTAGTCCGACAGAAGGGATAAAAGGCTATAAATAAAAAACCCAATCAAATAAAAATGGGACTTTGTTCACAAACATTAAATTCATAAAACATCCATATAGGTAGTTTATTTTTGGAAAAAATATATACAACAAATACTATCATGCATCATGTAGAAATAAAACATGATAACGTTTGGGAAAAAAAAAACACTTGCATGCATACCTACAATAAACATCATGTGCATAGCATGCATTTTGGTTTTTAGAAAATGGAGGGGACTAGTAGACAATTGAATAAAGTGGATATTCCCTGATACCATGCCGAGAAGTTAGAACGGCTTTGCGCATCGATGCCATCAGAGGTCCGATCCGACTTCAAATAATCCTACGGACGGATTCTCGACCTGCTGAATATCTATGTCGATCCCGTTTTCATCAGGATTCTAATTCATTTTTGGAATTCTAGTCTGCACTGCTTCGAATTCCCGCAGTTCGATATGGTGCCCACTTTAGAGGAATATGAGATTATGTTAAAATGGCCCAAGTCAGCAGGGGTCCATATCCGCTAGGGGGCATATACTCCCGCAACACAAGTCGTTGCCATCATCTGATTGCCATCTCGGCAGACTACCGTGATAGCAAAAGGGAATGTCCAGGGCTGGAAAGTCTCAATGTTAGAAGACCATTTGTCCTCTTTGGCTGAAAGGACAGAATGGACTGCTTTTAACAAAAACCTGGCTTTAATCGTATTTGGAACAATACTATTTCCCTTCCATCTTGACATAGTGGAGCAAGCCGTCATGGACGCCTTCTTTGCCTAGGACGTGAAATCGAAGAGTCCCTTGCCTGCACTTCTTGCCGACACCTTGCTTTCGGTGGAATTCTGTCACCAAAAGCAAGGAAAAACAGTTAGATGCTGCTCTTCACTGTTATTTGTGTAGGGTATCACACATTTCTACGCCTCTAGTCATATGGGGATGTTCCCCGACCCTTTGAGAAGCTTCTCCAAAATCCCTCTCCACCAACGCCTGACCATGGAGTGGAAGGTCGAGTTAGAACAATGGGACGTCAAGCATTTGTCTTGGGTATGTCCTTGGTTTAGACCCGGCCCAATCCTCATCAGATGTGGGGATTATCCGAGCATACCGTTAATTGGACTTAGGGGTTGCATAGCCTATTCTCCAAAGGTGGCTATGAGACAACTCATGAGGACTCAAACTGCAATATCATGGGAAGAGCTCGGAGGACTGTGTTTCTTCAGAGACCCATGCACTGTTGCTAAATCACTTGCTGTAGGAAGAGCATGGGAGAAACCAATCTTCATGGGAGATAGAGAGCTAGGAAAAGCTCGAGTAGCTGTCTCCAATGACTATAAGGAGTGGAGAAGAAATAGAGGGATGTCACAACCATCCTCCTCACCTACTGCGCTTTCAAACAGTGAAGAGCTACAAACCCAAGTCGATGCCTTGACCCGGAGGATAGAAATCATGGGAGCCCAGATGAGGGCCCTTGAAGAAAGAGAGCAAGAATCTATCCTCACCATAGACGGTCTACAGAGGCAATGCAAGAAGAAAGATCACGAGATAGAACGCCTCAAGGATCAATGTGATGATTCTAATGAACAAGTTATCTGAGCATCCAAAACTATCAAAATCAGCTCGGATAACCAACTTCAAGAAATAACCGCCAAATCAGCACGCCTTGAGGCCAAATGTGCAAAAAAGGCTCAGACGATCAAGGAGTTGCAGCAGGACCTAACAAGGACTCAGTCTGAAATACGTCAAGAGCGGGAGGCTAACCAGAGGCTTAACAGAAGCCTCACTGAGCTACGCTGGAAAGAAAGAGATGGATTAGCTCAGTATGGTCAAGTGCTACGAGAAAAAGAACCGAGCCCTTGCGAAACTCGACGAGCTACAAGCCTTGGTTGTTCATCAGGAGGCGAAGATCAAAAAGGCTCAAAAGTACATCATAGATATGAGCCAGGCGGTTCAAAAACAAACCGAAGCACTCGCCCGTCATGTCCCGCAAGCCGAAAGAGAATTACATAGAGATCAAGACCCGCCTATGGGTTTCTTTAGGCTTTTCCGTTTCTGTCAAAAATTGCTTCGTAACGTGGAATAGGGGAATGTACACTTTCTACAAATAAATAAAATCTTGTTATTCAATAGTTTTCTACTTGCATGAATTTCATTCATTTGCATAATTGATTTCCCCTCTTTCACTTTTAATAAATAACATAATAAAAAGGAAGGATTAACTAACACGTCTTCCAATCAGAAGGATGGAGAGAAAGCTGCTCATAATCAAGCTCTCCCCAATGGTCGATTCACCACAAGAGGATAATAAGCCTCGACCATTGGTTCTCAAGGTCAATAAAGAAGAGGAGGCAAGGACGCTTGTGCGACTATTTATGCCTCGTCCTTTCCCCTATAAATCAAATAAATTTGTATCGTGAAGATATGGGGAATCTTCACCAATAAAGGAGGATATCTCCAACATAGCCGCCATTGGGGGCATGACCAGAAGCGGAAGGATATACTCCCTCAAGGAGTTACAAGAAGATGTCCCCAAGAATAAAAGAAAAAATAAACAGACCGAAGAAAAAGAAAATAAAGAATCCAAGGAGGAGACTGATGAATTACTCCAGTTCATAAGGAAAAGCGAGTATTCCATTATTGACCAACTCAATCATACACCTATAAAGATAACTCTGTTGTCTCTGATGTTGAGTTCGGAACTGCATAGAAAAGCCCTGATAAAGGTTTTGAGAGAAGCGCATGTACCTCATAATATATCCCAAGAAAAAGTTGAGAGGATCGTCGGTCACTTTATGACTAGTGATCACCTAACCTTCACAGATGAAGAACTCCCCTTAAAGGGGTCTAGCAACAATAAGCCCTTGCATATTTCTATCAAATGCAAGGATTATCTCATCGCTAAAGTTCTTGTGGATAACGGGTCATCCTTGAAGGTGATGCCCAAGTGCACACTTGACAAGTTGACTATTCAAGGAACCCACTTGCGCCCAAGCAGCACTATAGTACGAGCCTTCGATGGATCCAAACGAGAAGTAGTGGGAGAAATTAATCTGCCAAGCCAAGTTTGACCCACTATCTTCAACATTGATTTTCACATAATGGACATTACTCCAGCATATAGTTGTCTCCTCGGCAGACCTTGGATTCATGACGCTATGGCAGTACCTTCAACGCTCCACCAGAAAGTCAAGTTTATAGTAGATGACAAACTGGTCACGGTCCAAGCAGAGGATGATATCCTGATCAGTGGACCGTCTACCCAGCCTTATGGGATGCAGCTGAAGAGGTCCTTGAAACATCTTTTCAAGCGCTTGAAATTGCCAGCGTAGAGAGACTTCCCAATAATACAAAGATAGCTCACATGATGATGAAGCATGGTTACCATCCTGGCCAAGGACTGGGGCAGACTCCCAAGGGATGAGGGAACCCCCAAAATTCAAAGATAACCCTTTAAAGTATGGCTTAGGATATGACCCTATGAAGGGCCGATCAGAAAGAAGAAAAGGGAAGTCTCCCCTCCGCACACTCAAGCAGATTTTCCAAAGTGGAGGGATACAAGTGTCACGAGCAACCCTAGTCATTAGAATTTCTTTCTTAAGGGATGTAAACCCAGTGATTGTTAGAGATTATCCCCCAGGGCTAGCCCGACCCCTGGGCATCTTTTGGGCACATATTCCCTTACTAATTGATAAAGAGTACATTTCTTACTATTATCTTCTCTTCTTGCTATTTCATATCTAAACCTCATAGTAACCATGTTTAAAGAAAACAAAAAAAAGGAAGAACAAAAGTGCGTCCAGATAATCAAAACGTACCATTGCCATAATAATTGAGCTAATTGATTAGAAGCACAAAATAAGGTTTTACCTCATCTTAAATAAAATTGTGTTTCACCAATATTGTAAAAATAAAAATAGAGAAAAAGCCCGTAGAAGCCAAAGGCCAAAAAAGAAAAGGGCAAAGTACCTGGCAGGAAACCCACTAAGGGGGCTACACAAAAGTTAGGGTCAACCCGCTAGGAAACCCGAACAAAAATAAAGGGTAGCCTAGGCAAAAAAGTTAGGGTTACAAAATAAGGTCCGATAGGATTCCCAAAATAAGAAAAAAGGAACCTAAACAAAAGATAGGACCAAAACACAATATCCTAGTCCGAAAACCCGAAGGGCGGTCTGGGGAGATCAATCAGTCATAAAAGCAATGGAAATAGGCTAAGACGCGAATCCACAAAGAAAAATGTTTGTTTAAACAACAGCTTAAACACTCGAGCCAACCCTAGCCAGCCATTCTTACAAAATCCCTTCTAAATAAAAATCAACCACCTAAAACACAAGCTGTTGAATTTATCCTCTTACTTCTCTTCTCTTGACCCTCACTACATTATTCTAACAATTAGTTTGGGAATATGGAGGCGTATAATCAACAAGAGGATTGAAATCCCTAAAGCGAGGAAAAAGTGCACTGATGTGGCAAAGTGTGCTCTCCAAACCAAAAATCATTCTTCGGCCACGTTAAGTCCGGAGCGGCGCAAACAAGTACAACAAAGAAGAAAACATCAGAGGACCCCCATCTCTTTAAGACATACCAATTAATCCTTCTGAAAAACTAATGAGATAGAATTATAGGACATCAAACATGAAAACATTGCATGCATAAATTTTTTTGAACAAGGTCCTATATTTCCAAAAAAAAAAAACCCTGTAAAAAGAGAGACGGCCATCCCGTTTATTGAGACCGTCGTCTCGACTTAGGTTAAAACGAGACCGCCTTCCCGAATTTCGAGACCGCCATCTCGCCATTTGACAGAAATGAGACCACCTTCTCACTTGGCGAGAAGGTCGTCTCGTCATAGGCCAATGGCAAGACCGCCATCTCAGAATTCTAGACGGTGGTCCCGAGCCTCGATAAATCGAGACCATCGTCCCGAAATCCCAGACGTCGGTCTCGACCAGAAGTGAAAATCCTATATAAAAGGGGGCATGGGGGTGGTTTGAAGCATCCATTCTTACTTTCTCTGCACCTTCTTCTATATTCTTGAGTATTTTTACCAAAGATGCATAGAGGAGAGTCATCCAGGAAGAGAGGGCGAGGTTTTGACCCAAGTACATCTGTGGCCCCAGTTCCTCTGGACCTAACGCAGCTGGCACCCCAGCACCAGGCCAGGCTTGAGCACATCCGGGATTATGCCTGGCACCCCATGCTGAGGCTGGATTTTCATATCCTCGTTGAATTCGGATGGGAGGACGACGTACGAGGATACATCGAGAGTATTGGGTGGGAATTCCTCCTCTAGCGTCCTCCCACCCGCATGCATACAGAAGCCATAATGGAGTTTCTTGCCTCCATTACGATGATTGAGCTTCCTATAATGATCTTGGGCATCCCTCCAGTCAAAATGGTCTCGTACTACATGAACACGTCCTATTGGACGACGACGTTGGACAAGTTCAACGTTGCCATCGACTTCGTCCAGCCCGAGGATGTCCTGACCCCAGAATATCAAGGGGCCATCTGTGAGCGGCCATCTACCCTCACGACCAGTGAGATGTGGGAAGATCTCACCTGGTCACGAATTCTTCCGGCCCAACTGAAGGGGTCTGCACTTATCCCCGCTCTCCGCATTTGCCACAAGCTGCTGCCAGGAACCATCCACGAGCGGAAGGAAAGTCAGGGAAAGGTTATCCACCCTGACCTCTTTGCACTGCACTGCATGCTCCACGGGCACCCATGCAATCTCGACTACTTATTTGTGAAGGCCCTCAAGGACTTCGAGAGCCGTCCTGTAGGAGCCATCCTCATGGGTCCTCTTATCACCCCGCTGGCCAAGAAGAGGGGGTGCCGCGACGGAGAGAACATCTCCTCCACTCTTCGACCCGAGTACATCAGCAGGCCCATGCTCGTCAGCATGGGGATGCTCATCTGGCAGGGGACCCAGATGACCCTTCACCCTACGCTCTCCATGAACCTAGATATCCAAGATTTGGTGGTGATGCAAGATATCCCGATGCCCCCGGAATTTTAGCAGCAACAACAACAATAGCAATGGCAGCAACAACAACAACAGCAACAACAATAGCAACAGCAGCAACAACAACAGTACGGGGACGACTTCACTAGCATAAATCGCAATATATACGATATCCGCCAATAGTTGGACCAGATGTCCCTAAGACAAGATGTCTTCAAGACACGGATGGAGACCTTCGGCCAAATGCAGGAGGGGATGAGACAAGACGTGGCACTGATCCGGCAAGACCAGCTCAGCTCAATCCAGAGGCAGGAGGAATTTCAAAGGCATATGTATGGATAGTTTCCCCCTCCTGGATTGTCTCCCGGCTCAAGTCCACCGCCTTCTTAGGGACATTATGGAAATAATCATTGTATAAAAATTTTATCATAATATGTAAAGAGCGAAGGGCTGCCAAAACGCACCCTAATTTTCAGAATATCAATTAAAATGCTTGCTTCGGAGGTTTCTTCACTCTCTCCCTCTCTTTATGGCCTTTATTTTTATAATTAAAATTACGTAATAGATATTAGGGCCATGTAGTCATTACTTTAATTCAGTAAATAAAAGGGTAAAAGCGTCTTTTCACAAGTTTATTTATTAAATAGCTGGCCTATCATAGGGAACCCAAAAGGGGCGTCGTAAGGGAACTCACACTTCCCTTACACGTAACTAACTCCCTTACCTAAACTTTGGTTTTAATGACCAAAGTTGGTTTTCGAAAACCAACGCCTTTTACCCCTTTTTCGATGTTTCTGGTAAAAACATCAGTGGCGACTCCATAAGAACCCCTTCAAATTAGTTCCTGGGTTAGCCCGGTTATCGGACAATCCAAGAACACCCTTTCGAAAAACTCGCCTCTAGGTTCAGCCCGGTTATGGGACAACCTAAAGGCGTTGTAACCACACCCATAAAAACGCGAAAACTAGGAAAGTCAGAACCATCGCATCGCTCCGACAACCTCTTTTTGATGGCGGAGACAGATGGCGACTCCACTGGGGAAGCCTAGAGAGTTGATCCCATTTAGTGATGGGCCAGCTTAAATAAATAAACCAACAAATTACGCTTTTACCCTACCTTGTATTATAACATGTTTTAATGCTTGGCTTTAATAACTGTTGTTTGTTTATGTTTACGCAATTGTTTGAAATACAAACTGTACAGAAACCTTTGCACACAACAGTTCCCTCTATACCCGGGGACAAGTGAGAAATCCATAGGGAGTGGGTGGCAAGTATGGTTCGCTGTAGTGATGGCCTTGAGCCCACCAGTGTGATCGGAAACCACCACTCAAGGTGATAACCGTCCTCTTTTGGCACAAAGACTGACTATGGCCTTAGTGCTAAGCATAGTCGGAAGGCTGGAGAGTGGGGACCCTATAATGGGGGCACCTTGGGGGTTGTAGCCTTGGTGAGAACAGTTAGAACCTACCTTCGCCAATGCACTTTTCTGTAGGAAAACCTTACCTCGTGATTAAAATGACTTATTGCCTGTTCGCGGATGATTGAATTGTGTGCGCATTTGTTTGTTGCATTTGTTTGATGCATAGCATAACCAAACAACAGAAAAACCACAAAAAATGTTTTCAGAATAAACACCCTTATCTTGGATAGTCTGCCTTTTAGCTAGCCTAGTTTCAGGTTCTTTGTAAGCTAAGTAGCCACGCAATCCGACAAAAGAGATAAGGGACGCTAAATATTATTTTTTTGCATAAAGCCATTTTTATCTTGGACAGTCTGCCTTTAGCCTGGTTTCAGGTTCTTTGTAAGCTAAGTAGTCACGCAGTCCGACAGAAGAGATAAAAGGCTATAAAATAAAAATAACAAAAATCAAATAAAACCGTAAAAACAAACAAAAAATGGGACCTTGTTCATAAACATTACACTCATAAACCATCCATATAGGTAGTTTATTTTTTCCAAAAAACTAAAATACGTAAATACCATACATCATGTAGAAATAAAACATGATAAATAGGAAAAATAAAACATTCACATTCATACCTACAATAAGCATCATATTCATAAAGCATGCATAGTTGGTTTTAGGAAATGGAGGGGACTAGTAGACAGTTGAAGAAAGTGGACATTCCTCGGTACCATACTGAGAAGTTGGAACGGCTTTGCACAACAATGCCACCAGAGGTCCGCTCTGACTTTGAAAAATCTTATGGACGGATCCTCGACCTGTTAAAGATCTATGTCGATCAAATTTTCATCAGGGTACTAGTTCATTTCTAGAACTCCATTCTGCACTGCTTCGAATTTCCGCAGTTCGATATGGTGCCCACTTTGGAGGAGTACGAGATTATGCTAAAATGGCCCAAATCAGCCGGGATCCATATCCGCCACGAGGCATATACTCCTGCAGCACAAGTTGCTGCCATCATCCGATTGCCATTCCGGCAGACTACTCTGATAGAAAAAGGGAACATCCAGGGTTGGAAAGTCTCAATGCTAGAAGACTATCTGTCCACTTTGGCTGAAAGGGTAGAATGGATCGCTTTTAACAAAACCCTGGCTCTGATTATATTTGGAACACTATTGTTTCCCTTCCACATCGGCATAGTGGATCAAGCCATCATGGATGCCTTCTTTTCCTGGGACATGAACTCGAAGAGTCCCTTGCCTACAATTCTTGTCGACACCTTGCTCTCAGTGGAATTTTGCCGCCAGAAGCAAGGAAAAACACTCCGTTGCTGCTCTTCACTACTTTTTGTGTGGGGCATCACACATTTTTACGCCTCTAGTCACATGGGAATGTTCCCCGACCCTTTGAGGAGCTTCTCCAAAAACCCTCTCCACCGATGCCTAACGTTAGAGTGGAAGGACGAGTTGGAACGATGGGACGCCAACCTTTTATCTTGGGTTTGCCCTTGGTTCTGACCCGGTCCAGTCCTCATCAGATGTGGGGATTATCTGAACGTACCATTGATAGGACTCAGGGGTTGCATAGCCTATTCACCAAGAGTAGCTATGAGACAACTCATGAGGACCCAAACTACAATATCCCGAGGGGAGCTCGGAGGACTGTGTTTCTTCGGAGACCCATGCACAATTGCTAACTCACCAGCCGTGAGAAGAGCATGGGAGAGACCAGTCTTTATGGGAGATAGAGAGCTAGGAAAAGCTTGGGTAGCTGCCTCCAGTGACTATGAGGTGTGGAGAAGAAGAAGAGGGATGTCTCAACCATCCACCTCACTCGCTACATGTGTCAACAGTGAAGAGCTTCAAACTCAAGTCGACGCCTTGACCCAGAGGATAGAAATCATGGGAGCCCAGATGAGGGCCCTTCAGGAAAGAGAACAAGAATTTATCCTCACCATAGATGGTTTGCAGAGGCAATGCAAGAAAAAGGATCATGAAATAGAGCGCCTCAAGGATCAATGTGCTGACTCTAATGAACAAGCTATCCGAGCATCCAAAGCTGCTAGAACCAGCTCGGATAGCCAACTCCACGAAATAACCGCCAAATCAGCACGCCTTGAGGCCGAATCAGCAAAACAGGCTCAAATGATCAAGGACTTGTTACAAGACCTCACCAGGACTCGGTCAGAAATACGCCAAGAGCGAGAGGCCAATCGGAGACTCAACAAAAGTCTCACTGAGCTACGCTATAAAGAAAGAGATGGGTTAGCTCAATATGGTCAAGTACTACAAGAAAAGGACCGAGCCCTTACAAAACTCGATAAACTACAAGTCTTGGTCGTCCATCAAGAGGCGAAGATCAAAGAGGCTCAAAAGTATAGTGAAGATATGAGCCAGGCGGTCCAAAAGTAAAGCGAAGCACTCGCTCGTCACGTCTGGGAAGCCGAAAGGGAATTACATAGAGATCAAGACCCACCTGTGGGTTTCTTTAGGCTTTTCCGTTTCTGTCAAAAGTTGCTTCGTAGTATAAGGGAATGTACACCTTCTACGGATAAATGAAATTTTTCTTTACTCAACAATTGTCAACTTGCATGCATATCATTCATTTGCATATTTAATTTCCCCTCCTTCACTCTTAATAAATAAGATAATAAAAAGGAAGGATTAACTGACACGTCTTCCAAATCAGAAGAATGGAGAGAAAGCCACTCCTAATCAAGCTTTCCCCAACGGTTGACTCTCCACAAGAGGACAATAAGCCTCGATCGTTGGTCCTCAAAAACAATAAGGAAGAGGGGGCAAGGACATCAGTGCGACTATTTATGCCACGTCCTTTCCCCTACGAGTCAAATAAAGTTGTACCATGGAGATACGGGGAATCTTCACCAATAAAGGAAGATATCTCCAACATAGCCGGCATTGGGGGCATGACTAGAAGTGGAAGAGTCTACTCCCCCAAGGACTTACAAGAAGACGTCCCCAAGAATAAAGGAAAAAAATTAAAAAGACCGAAGAAAAATAAAATAAAGAATCCAAGGAGGAGATGGAGGAATTACTCCAATTTATAAGGCAAAGCGAGTATTCCATTATTGACCAACTCAATCATACACCTGCAAAGATAACCCTATTATCTCTAATGATGAGCTCGGAACCGCACATAAATGCCCTGATGAAGGTCTTGAGTGAAGCGCATGTACCTCACAACATATCCCAAGAAAAGGTTGAGAGGATCGTCGGTCACATCACGATAAGCGATCACCTCACCTTCACAGAGGAAGAACTCCCCCTCCAGGGGTCAAACCACAACAAGCCCTTGCATATCTCCATCAAATGCAAGGAGTACCTCATCGCCAAAGTTCTCTTGGATAACGGGTCGTCCTTGAATGTGATTTCCAAGTGCACACTTGACAAGTTGACTATCCAAGGAACCCGTCTGCACCCAAGCAGCACTATCGTTCGAGCCTTCGACGGATCAAAACGAGAAGTAGTGGGAGAAGTTAATTTGTCAATCCAAGTTGGACCCACTATCTTCAACGTCGACTTCCATATAATGGATATTACTCCGGCATATAGTTGTCTCCTTGGCAGGCCTTGGATTCATGAGGCTAAGGCAGTACCTTCAACGCTCCACCAAAAAGTCAAGTTCATAGTGGATGACAAATTGGTCACGGTCCAAGCAGAAGATGATATCCTGATCAGTGGACCGTCTATCCAACCTTATGTGGATGCGGCTGAAGAGGCCCTTGAAACATCTTTTCAAGCGCTCGAAATTGCCAACGTAGAAAGACTTCCCAAAAACATAAAGGTAGCCTGCATGATGATGAAGCATGGTTACCATCCTGGCCAAGGACTGGGGGCAGATTCCCAAGGCATGAGGGAACCCCCAGAATTCAAAGATAATCCTTACAAGTGTGGCCTAGGATATGACCCTACTAAGGGTCGAGCAGAAGGAAGAAAAGGGAAGTCTCCCATCCGCACACTCAAGCAAATATTCTTAAGTCGAGGGATGCAAGCGTCAAGAGCTACCCTAGTCATTAGGAGATCTTTTTCTTCACTTAAGGGATGTAAACCCAATGATTGTTAGAGATTATCGCTCGGGGCTAGCCCGACCCCGGGCATTTCAGGGCACATATTCCCTTATTAATTAATAAAGAGTACATTTCTTACTATCTGCTTCTCTTCTTGCTATTTCACGACTAGACCTCACAATAACCTCGTCTAAGTAAACAAAAAAAGAAGAAGAATAAAAAGCGCCCAATTAATCAAAATTTACCATTGCCATTATAAATCAGGCTAGTTGATCAGAACACAAAATAAGGCTTTACCTCACCATAAATAAAGTCATGCTTCGCCAATATGGTGAAAAAAAAATAATAACAAAAAAAAATCCCATAGAAGCCAAAGGCCAAAAAAAGAGAGGGCAAAATACCCGGTAGGAAACCCACTTGGGGCTACGCAAAAGATAGGGTCAACCCAGTAGGACACCCGAACAAAAATAAAGGGTAGCCTAGGCAAAAATTAGGGTTTCAAAATAAGGTCCACTAGGATTCCCTAAACAAAAACAAAAAAGGAACCTAGACAAAAGATAGGACCAAAAACACAATATCCTAGTTCGAAAACCCAAAGGGCGATCTAGGGAAATCAACCAGTCATAAAAAGCAATGGAAATAGGGTAAGGCGCAAATGCAAAAAAATAAAAAATAAAAAATAGGGAAACGTTTGCTTAGGCAAAAAGCTTAAACGCCTAGGCCTAACCTTAGCCAGCCATTCTTACAAAACCTTTTCAAAAAAAAATTAACCGTCTAAAACACAAGCCATTGAATTTACCCTTCTACTTCTTTTCTCTTGATCCTCACAACATTATTCTAACAATTAGTTTGGGAATATGGAGGCGTATAGTCAACAAGAGGATTGAAACCCCTAAAGTGAAGAAAAAGGGACACTAACATGGCAAAGTGTGCTCTACAAAAAAAAGAGAATAGTGAAAAAAGAAAAAAACAAAGAAAAAGAAAGAAAGAAAAGAAAAATTATTCTTCGGTCACCTGAGGTCTGGAATGGCACAGCCAAATACAGTAGAAGGAACGCAGATCAGAGGACACTCATCTTTACAAGACATTGTAGACCCCAAATCTTGCCTGGTCTCACAATAAAGATTAGAAGACCTCTTTTCCGATGATGGATGAAGCCTAAGAAGCCACTGGGAGAGACTATTAAGCCCCATACTAGGATAGGAGGGATTTTTTGCACAAAAATAAGGATTTTCGCCTTTTAGGGTCGAGACCGCCATCTCGGATTCGAGACCGCCGTCTCGTCATTCCTGCAAGGCGAGACGACCGTCTGGAATGTCGAGATGGTCGTCTCGACCTTGTCAGACGAGACGGTTGTCTCGACCTGACAAGCGCGAATCCCTATAAATAGGGCCTCCCTTCCCCTCATTTCACACAGTTCTCTCACTCTCTCTCTAGTCACATCACTAGATTCTCTCTCTAGAATTCCTCCGACGCATTTCCGGAGCTTCTGAGTGTCTTTAGAGGTTTTTATAGCGTTTTTGAGAGATTCTAGTGCTGTACAAGTGTGGAGGGTTGCCAAAAAGCACCCTAATTTCCGAAAGTTAATAGAAAAGCTTGCTTCGGAGGTTTACTCTCTCTCTCTCTAACTTTACCGCTTTAATTTTAATTGTGCAATAGAGATTAGGGCCATGTAGTCATAACGTTAAATTCTACAAAATAAAGGGTAAAAGCGTATTTTCTGGTTTATTTATCCAGAGTAGCTAGCCTATCATACGGAACCCGAAAGGGGCGTCATAAAAGAACTAACACTTCCTTTAGGCGTAACTAACTCCCTTACCCAACTCTGGTTCTAATGACCAAAGTTGGTTTTTCGAAAACCAACGCCTTTTAATTCCTTTTCCTATGTTTCTAGCAAAAACATCGGTGGCAACTCCAGAGAACCCTTCAAAACTAGCTCTTGGATTAGCCCGGTTATCGGACAATCCAAGAGGGCCCTTTCAAAAACCTCGCCCCTAGGTTCAGCCCGGTTATCGGACAACCTAAAGGCGTTGTAACCACCAATAAAAAACGTGAAAATTGTAAAGTCGAAACCATGGCGTCGCTCCGACCGCCCCTCATTCTGACGACGGCGACAGATGGCGACTCCACTGGGGAAGCCTACAGAGTTGATCCCATTTAGTGATGGGCCAGCTTAAGAGTAAATAAACCTAGAAAATTACGCTTTTTACCCTACCGTGTATTATAATATGTTTTAATGCTTGGCTTTAATAACTGTTGCTTGTTTATACTTACGCAATTGTTTGAAATACAAAATGTACACAAACCCTTGCACACTACAGTTCCCTCTATACCAGGGGGCAAGTGAGAAATCCATAGGGAGTGGGTGGCAAGTACGGTTCGCTGTAGTGATGACCTTGTGCCCACCAGTGTGATCGGAAACCACCACTCAAGGTGATAACCTTCCTCTTTTGGAACAAAGACTGACTATGGCCTTAGTGCTAAGCATGGTCAGAAGGCTGGAGAGTGAGGGCCCTATAATGGGGGCACCTTGGGGGCCTTAGCCTTGGTGAGAACAATTAGAACCTACCTTCGCCAAAGCACTTTTCTACAGGAAAACCCTACCTCGTGATTAAAACGACTTCTCGCCTGTTCGTGGATGAGTGAATTGTATGTGCATTTGTTTGTTGCAGTTGATTGCATAGCATAACCAAACAACAGAAAAGTCACAAAAAAAAAATTACTTTTGCAATAAACACCCTTATCTCGGACAGTCTACCTTTTAGCTAGCCTGATTTCAGGTTCTTTGTAAGCTAAGTAGCCACGCAGTTCCAACAGAAGAGATAAGGGACGCTGAATAACCCTTTCGCATAAAGCCATTTTTTATCTCGGACAGTCTGCCTTTTAGCTAGCATGGTTTCAGGTTCTTTGTAAGCTAAGTAACCACGCAGTCCGACAGAAGAGATAAAAGGCTAAAAAAAAAAATCCAAAATAAATAAAATAATAATAACAAAATCAAAACATTTATAAAAATAATTTTGACAAAGTTGTATCATTCATATTGCATCATGTCATAAGTGGAAAAACCAAGAGAAAAAAATAAATGCATAACGAAGGTATGCATACGCATCATTTTAATAAATCCCTAAAAAATGGGTCTTAGAGGCAATTTTTGGGAAAATTACTAGGCCAAATCCCCTTTGGATATTTGCAACTTGATTCTTCTCTTCGTTTTGATATGCTATGCATCCAAATCGGACATCTCAGTCAAAAGTTATACCACTTTGAACATCTATCGCCCTTTTGCACTGGTGCATGCATAAATACATTCATTCTAGGGAGCACTAGATATCCCTAAGACAACAGCGAAAGAGGCCCTGAGCACATTTGTGACCTTCGCGACAAGGAAGGGACAAGTGTACTAAGGTGTGATGGTGATCGCCATTATACTTGTCAAATCTGTGATGGGGAAGGAACCATTACACCAAGGTGGGTATGATACCCCACAAAGCGTAAGCTTTGGGGAGGATACCTAAGTCATTGTCTTAAGGAATATCCATCTCATATATCATTCCTTTTAACACAATAAAAATCATTTTGCATTCTAGAAAGCGGCTGGCATTCTTCATACCCTCATCCACATACAAAAAAATAAACACTATCATACATCATGTTAGAAAATAAAACATGATAATGTTTAGGAAAAAACAAACACTTGCATACATACATCCACCAAACTTCATCCTCATAACGTGCATCTCATAATAGACAGTCGAAGAAGTGGACATTCCTCAATACCATGAAAAGAGGATTAGGGCATTCGCATGCCACGCACGGGAAGTCAAAAAAGAAAATAAATAGAAATATTTACCCCCTATGGGTTCATTTAGGCTTCTCCGCTTTCAAAAAAAAAATGTACTTCGAAACATTGCATTGAGGAATGTACACTGTCTAGATGAAATAAATAAAATTGTTTGTTTTCATCATCTCAATCGTCTATTGCATTCATGAATTGCATTCATAAATTGCATTCATTCTCACTTTAATAATAATAAGATAATAAAAAGAAAGGATTAGTCGATGTGCTTTCCACGAATCGAAGTAGGATGAAGAGCAAACCTTTTGTCGTCAAGTTATCTCCAACGGTTGATCCGCCTAAGAAGGATAATAAACCTCAACCGTTGGTAATCTGAGTAAATAAGGAAAAGGGGGCAAGGATGCCGTTACATTTTGTTCACGCCTCGAATTGAATAAGGTGGTACCATGGAGATACCAAAAACATCGTCTATCAATGAAGATATCTCCAGCATAGCCGGCATTCGGGGGCAAGATTAGAAGTGGAAGAATCTATTTCACCAAGGACGTATAAGATGACGCTCCT
Organism: Sphenostylis stenocarpa; assembly: GCA_963425845.1. Lineage (NCBI taxonomy): Eukaryota > Viridiplantae > Streptophyta > Magnoliopsida > Fabales > Fabaceae > Sphenostylis > Sphenostylis stenocarpa. Next base: position 22,363,815 of record OY731408.1, read on the forward strand.
AAGAATAAAGGAAAAATAAAAAGACCAAAGAAAAACATAGTCCAAAGAAGAAATTGAATAGACTTTGGATTCACAACATTGGGGCAATTCTTTCAACGCTCCACCAAAGAGACAAACTCAGGGTAGGCGACAAGCTAGTCACAGTTTGAGCTAGAGACGACATTCAGATCAGAAAATCGTCTGCCCTACCTTGAATGGATGCGGCGTAAGAGGACCTTTGAAATATATTTTGCCAATATGAAAAGAATTCCCCAACAATATGAAGGTGACCCACATGATGAGAAAATATGGATATCGCCCAAACCAAGGGCTCATTAGAAACTCTCAAGGAATAAGGGAGCCACCAGATTATAAAGACAATCCTTTAAAGCATGGCCTAGGGCATGACCCTACAAAGGATCAAGCTGCACGGAGAAAAGGGAAGTCTCCCCTCCATACCTTGAATCAGATTTTCCCAAATAGAGGGGTTCAGGCGTCAAAAGCGACTTTATTCATTAGGTGTTCTCCTTTTGATTCTTAGGGTTTGTAAATCCAATGACTATTAGAGATTACTCCTCGGGGCTAGCCCGACCCCCGAGCATTGTAGGGCACACATTTCCCTATTAATTACAAAGAATGTCATTCTTACTATCTGCTTCTCTTCTTGCTATTAATGTTTAAACCTCATTAATAACCATGTTTAAGCAAACATTTTCAAAAGTGCGTCAAAGTAATCAAAATGCGCCATTGACCAAAATAAAAGTCAAATCCATCACCACTAATTGACTAGAAGCAAAAAATAAAGTTTTAACTCGTCATAAGTAAAGTCGTGTTTCACCAATGTTGTGCAAAAAGAAAACAAAAATCAAAAGAAGCCCATAGAAGCTAAAGGCCAAAAAGAGAGGGCAAGATGCCTGGTAGGAAACCCACCAAAGGGGGCTACGCAAAAGTTAGGGTAAACCCTCTAGGAAGCCGAACAACCATAAAGGGTAGCCTAGGCAAAAATTAGGGTTACACAAAAAAAAAGAAGAAAAAAAGGGTCCGCTAGGTTTCCCAAAACAACAAAAAAAGAAACCTAGAAAAAAGTTAGGACAAAACAAAACACAACATCCTAGACTGAAAACCCAAAGGGCGGACTAGGGAAGTCAATCAGTCATAGAAAGCGCCATAGAATAAGACGCCATGAACAAAACGTTTGTTTAAACTAGCCTAAACTCTCTAACCAACCTTGGCTAGCCGTGCTTACAAAAACCATTTTTTGTCAAAATAAAACAATTCTAAAACACAAGTCTTTGAATTAAATATCCTCTTCTTTCTCTTCTCTTGACCCTTACTACTACAACATTCTAGTAATTAGTAGGGAAATGTGGAGATAGTAATCAATAGGAGGATTGACATCCCCAAGGAAAGGGAGGGGCGCACTGACATGGCAAGTCGCTCTGAAATCAACACAATCATTCTTCGGTCATGGTAAAGTCAAGACGACTAAATTCATACAGCCTATCAGGTCGACAAGGCACATAACGTCAGAAGCTCATCACAAGTAAAAGCACATTGGTTAATCCTTTTGAAAAATTAATTGAAATAATATTATAGGATGCATATCGCAAACATTGCATGCATATGATAGGCTCCTATCTCTCAAAAAAAAAAAAAAGAGAAAGAAAAAATGACAATAAAAAGAATAATGCCTGCTAGGAGATTCTTAGGCAAAAGTTAGGGTAGCCCGCTAGATCGAAAACCCGCAAAGGGCGGTCTAGGCAAAAGTTAGGGCATTCATAAAAAAGGATAAAGCCCACTAAGATATCCTAGGCAAAAATTAAGGCAGCCCGCTAGACCGAAAACCCCAAAAGGGCGGTCTAGGCAAAAGATAGGGCTAAACCAAAAAAATGAATAAAAGAGAAGGGCCCTTCATCATAATCATAAAAAAGTCCAGCAGGAGAATGCCAGCCACTTTTCTAGATGCATCAATCAAAAAGAATAGATTGCATTTAGGGCATCCACACACAAGTAGTCGCACAAAACGACTTTGTCAATGTAAAAAATGAAAGAAATAAAAATTACTTCAGATAAATAACAAAAAATGAAAAGCATTCATGCATATAGGGAGACTAGCTCCATGTTTGTGATTGAAAACAGGATCACTGAGACTAAGTCTCCAAATAATGCCCTCAAGAAAACGGAGAGCAAGTTGTCAATCAAGCGACTCAGCAGAATAAGAGCTTCTGAAAATCAAGAGCTCCAGCTACCATCCTTCTACCCAGAAAAGAAGGCACAAGAAAGTAATAAGTCTCCAAACATTGTTCTCCCTCAAGAAAGAAGAGCGAGTTGTCATAAGAAGCTTCCAGAAGCCAAAGCTCCAATCATCACCCAATAAAAGAGGGCACAATCATCAGACATCATCAAGAAAAAGCCAACGGAAAGGCTTAGTCATCCCCAAGAGGATCCCTACCCACTCCGAAGGCAGCACAAAAACACTCCTCACGACTCAGCATTACCACCACATGAGTCATCGAGCACACTCACCCAAAGTCTCCTCCACACTCCCCAATGGAGAATAAAGGCTTCAAGAGCCCATCATCATCAACAGTCAAAAGAGTCCAATCTCGATACCAACAAGGGCTCAACAAAGAAAGGAAAAAAGAGGAAAACTCTCATACCCAGAGGATGTCCAAAAGAAAAGGCAACAACAGAAAGGGCCGAATAAAAATCCTCAAAAAAGAATCAGAAATTCCCATCCCCTAGTGGAATAAGAGCTTCACAAGTATAGCTCGCATCAACATCAATCAAGGAGCCAAGACTCCATTTCTAGAAAAAGAAAAATCAGATCCCCAGGAAGTCAACTAATTCCCTGGTGGATCACTAAAGAAATAAAATGTCATCCCTAGTGGACCCCCCCAAAAAAAAGGGAAAAAGCCAGCGTAAGAAAAAGAGACTAAAAAGTAAAAAGGCTTACGCATTATCCCGAAAAAGCCAAATTTCAAATCGCGAAAAAAAAGATAAATCGCGGAAAAAGGCAAAATTAAAATCCTAGAAAAAGGAAAAACCAAAAATAAGGAATAAAAGATCCCATTGAAACAAGAGTATCGGCAAAGCTAGCTCATACCAACAACATCCAACAAGGAGTCAAAACTCCATTCCCTCAGGGGGCAAATCAAAATTAGATCCCCGGGAAGGCAATCAATTCCCTGGTGGATCACCAAAAAGAGAAAGAGCATCCCCATATCAGCCTAGTCAGAGGCAAAACAAATGCAGCCAAAAGTCTTCACTTCCGATGAAGCATCTGCCTACTCAGAGGCATTACCAGAAACTCAATGGATATCTGCCTACTCAAGAGGTGTCACCAAGATCAGCAAATCCCTAGAGGATTTCTGCCTACCTAAGAGGTACTTACCAAAAATCCCCGACAACCAGCAAAGTCGGATGACCACTACCAAATGATCAAAGATCAAGAATCCCCAGCAACCAACAAGCTGGATGAACACCAACAGAATCCCCGGCATAGATCGGACGACCAATCTCAGAAAAGACACAGACAAGAGAACACATCTCAACACCGGCGCATGGGCCACCTGAACAGTAAGCCGCCACTACCACCAGTCCTACGCAGTGGACTGTACCAGCCTGATAGGGGGTTCATACCTATCAACCTGCGCACGCGGTGCGCCTGATCTGCGCTCGAGCCGGATCAGTAAGTCGCAACCACCAGCCTGATGGGGGGTTTATACCCATCCAGTTCGACACACAGCGGACTGCAACTACCAGCCTGATGGGGGGGGTTCATACCCATCAACCGAAGGATCGGCTAGCGTCAGAAGGAGTATCCTGAGGTTCTACCACGTGTTCACCGAAGGGATCGGCTACCGTCAGAAGGAGTATCCCGAAAGTGCACGAACACAAGTTTTCCCCAGAAGATCAATCGCCGCAAGACGGAACATCCGAAGGGTAACCGGGCAAGAGGGTCAACTTCTTTACCTTCCTGTCGATCTGTCTGGCACAACAAGCCAACAGTCGACTAGTCAGGTAAAGGGGGGGCAGCTGTAGACCTCAAATCTTGCCCGGTCTCACAATAAAGATCAGAAGACCTCTTTTCCGAAGATGGACGAAGCCTAAGAAGCGACTAGGAGAGACTATTAGGCCCCATACTAGGATAGGAGGGATTTTTGGCACAAAAATAAGGATTTTCGCCTTTTGGGGTCGAGACCGCCGTCTCGGATTCGAGACCCCGTCTCGTTTGGCGAGACCGTCGTCTCGTTTGGCGAGACCGCCGTTTCGCCATTCTTGCAAGGCGAGACGGCCGTCTGGAATGTCGAGACGGCCGTCTCGACCTGACAGGCGCGAATCCCTATAAATAGGGCTTTCCTTCCCCTCATTTCACACAGTTCTCTCACTCTCTCTCTAGTCACATCACTAGATTCTCTCTCTAGAATCTCTCCGATGCAGTTTCGGAGCTTCTGAGTGTCTTTAGAGGCTTTTATAGCATTTTTGAGAGATTCCAGTGCTGTACAAGAGTGGAGGGTTGCCAAAAAGCACCCTAATTTCCAAAAGTTAATAGAAAAGCTTGCTTCGGAGGTTTACTCTCTCTCTCTCTAACTTTACCGCTTTAATTTTAATTGTGCAATAGAGATTAGGGCCATGTAGTCATAACGTTAAATTCCGCAAAATAAAGGGTAAAAGCGTATTTTCCGGTTTATTTATCGAAAGTAGCTAGCCTATCATAGGGAACCCGAAAGGGGTGTCGTAAAGGAACTAGCACTTCCTTTACGCGTAACTAACTCCCTTACCCAACTCTGGTCCTAATGACCAAAGTTGGTTTTTCGAAAACCAACGCCTTTTAATTCCTTTTCCAATGTTTCCGGTAAAAACATCGGTGGCGACTCCAGAGAACCCTTCAAAACTAGCTCTTGGATTAGCCCAGTTATCGGACAATCCAAGAGCGCCCTTTCGAAAACCTCGCCCCTAGGTTCAGCCCGGTTATCGGACAACCTAAAGGCGTTGTAACCACCAATAAAAAACATGAAAATTGGAAAGTCGAAACCATCGCGTCGCTCCGACCGCCCCTCGTTCTGACGGCGGCGACAGACATGTTAGTTAAATCCTTCTGAAAAACTAATGAAATAGGCATCATAGGGCATCAAACATGAAAACATTGCATGCATAAAATGTTTTTGAACAAGGTCCTATTTTCCTTTCAAAAAAAAAAACCTCTAAAAAATGAGACCGCCGTCTCGTATGTCCATACCATCGTCTCGGTTTTCAGCAAAACGAGACTGCCATCTCGACTAACGAAACCACCATCTCGACTTGACCAAAAACGAGACCGCCTTCTCGCTTGACGAGATGGCCGTCTCGCTTAAGGCCAAAGTCGAGACCGTCGTCTCGAGGTTCTAGCCGGCGGTTTCGAATCCCGCAAATTCGAGACGGCGGTCCCAAATGTCCAGACGACGGTCCCGAGGTTGGCCGAAAATTTCATAAATAGAAGGGCCTAGGGGGGGTCTCAAACACCATCTCTTGCACTCCTACCATCCTTTCTCTCACTTTTAAGCATCCTACCACCAAAATGCATCGTGGAGACCAATCTAGAAAGAGAAGAGGCTCTGCCGGCCCCAGTAGCTCCGCAGCCCCCACTCCACAGGATCCCACACAACTATCACCACTGCACCAGGCCCGCCTAGAGCACATCCGGGCGTACACCTGGCACCCCATGCTGAGACTGGACTTCGGCATCCTCGTCGAGTTCGGATGGGAAGACGACATCCACGCCCACATTGACAGCATAGGGTGGCGCTTCCTCCTCCAGTCTCCACCTACTCACGTCTACCCTTAGGCGGTGTTAGAGTTTCTCGCCTCCATCTCCTACTCCAAGACCCCCTCCATGGTGCTGGGTCTCCCACCGACAAAAATGGTGACGTACTTCATAGGTGGGGTGTACCAGACCACCACCCTGGACAAATTCAACGTGTCCATCGGGTTCGTCCAGCCCGAGGACGTCCTAACTCGGGATTACCAGGAGGCCATCTGCGCACGCCCCACTAACCTCACTGTCGGTGAAATGTGGGAGGAGCTTACCGTGGCGCACACCCTGTCGACACTACTGAAGGGCTCCGCTCTTCCCCCGCCCTCCGTATCTTCCACAAGCTGCTGGCCGGGACGGTCCACGGGTGGAAAGAGAGTCAGGGTAAGGTTACCCTCCCAGATCTCTTCGCCCTCTACTGCATGAGTCAGAGGCACCGGTGCAACCCCGACTATTTCTTCCTGAAAGCCCTCAAGGACTTCGGGAGCCGGCCTGTGGGAGCCATCCTTATGGCTCCCCTCATCACCCTGCTGGCAGAAAAATGGGGGTGTAGTGGCAGGGAAGAACTGGCCTCCAATCTCTGACCCGAAACTATCAACGGGTCTGTCCTTGTCAGCATGGGGATGCTGCTACGCCAAGGGACCCGGTTGATCCTCCACCCTTCATTGGACATAACTTTAGATCTCCAGGACCTCGTAGCAATGCAAGATTTCCCGACACCCCTGGAGTTCCAACAACAGCATCAACAACAACAAGAACAACAACAGTACACAGACAACTTTGCTGGCATCAACCGCAACATCTACGATCTGCGCCAGCAATTCGACTAAATGTCCATGAGACAAGAGCAAATGTCCCTAAGGCAAGATGTCTTCGACACGAGGATGGAGACATTAAACCAATACCAAGAGGGAATAAGGCAGGACCTGGCGGCATTCTGACAAGAGTACCTTGACGAAGCCCGTGATCAAGCAGAATTCTGAAGACAACTGTACCGAAAATTCCCCTCTTATAGATCGTCTCCAGACTCGAGTCCACCGTCTTAGGGATAGTGCTTGGAAAATAAACTGTTGTAATAAATTTTTATCATAAATAAAATTTCATTTCATGCATTTTGATCTCCTCTCCAAAGAGTCATCGTAGCAAAAAGAAACTAAGAGTATAGGGAGTGGGTGGCAGATACGACCGGCTTGTTGGCACATGGGGCTACAACCGTTTTCGCAAAACCACCAACTCAAGGTGATAACTCTCTTCTTTTGGTCCAAGGATGTTAACACGGAGTTCCGTGCATGATCCGAAGACTGAGAGATTGAGAGGTCCCTATAATGGGGGCACCTTGGGGACCTTTGGCCTTGGTGAGAACAGTTTAGAACCACCTTAACCAAGCACGTTTCTGCAGGAAAACCCTACCTCGTGATTAGCGTGGCTTTGCTCGTGGATGAGTGAATTGTGTGAGCATTTGTTTGCTGCATTTGTATTGATGCATTGGCATAGGGTAATCATACAACAGACAATAAATAACAAATCATAAAAAACCATAAAAGTGATAAGAATAAACCAACTTTATCTTGGACAGTCTTCATTTAAGCTAGCCTGGTTTCAGGTTCTTTGTAAGCTAAGTAGCCACGTTGACCAACAGAAGAGATAAAGGGTTATAAAAAATATAAAAAACAATTTAAACCAATAAAAATACCTCTTACAATAAAAAGATTCTTGGCAAAGTTGTATCATTCATACAACATCATTTCATAAGAAAAACCAAGAGAGAAAGTAAATGCAGCATGCATACACATCATTTTAATAAACCTCTAAAAAATGGGTCTTAGGAGCGTTTTTTGGGAAAATTACTGGGCCAAATCCCGTTCAGGAATTTGTGGCCTGGTTTTTCACATTTTTCTCTTCGTTTTGATATGTTGTGTGGCAAATCGGACATCCCAATCAAAAGTTATTCCACTTTCAATATCTGCCGTCATAAAAAGTATTTTTGTAGGGCATGCATAAACACATTCATTCTAGGATGCATTAGATATCCTTAGATAATAGAAAAAGAGACCCAAGTGCGTTTATAACCTTCCTAGAAGAGATAAGTGTGCTAAGGTATGATGGTAACCTTTTGAAAAAAGGGAACCATCACACCAAGGTGGGTATGGTACTCCCTAAAGCATAAGCTTTTAGGAAAACACCAAAGCTATGGTCTAAGGCATATCTATCCCACACTGGTCATTCATAATAAAAAAACAATAATAAAAATCTTTAAATCATTTAGAAAGTGGCTGGTCTTCTACCTATTCTCACTCGTGCTCAAAAAGCCAAGAAGATGGAGCAATTAGAGAAGTAGAACCGTAGGCTCACCGCTGAGCTTAATATCATAAAGGAACAAATAGCGCAGTTGACAGAGCTAATGTATCAGCAATGCTTCCACAATACGGTCTCTGAGCAACAAATTTTTGCCCTAGAAGAGAAATTAAGGGCATTAGAGGGATACGACTTTGATGTAAAGGAGGTAACCAATGTACACCTTGTCAAAAATACTCGATTTCGTCCCAAGTTTAAGGAATCCCACGCATTATTCAAGAAGTCCTTTGGAAAGAAGAAAGAGGGGAGCGTAAATGCCATCAACCTCACTACCCCTTCTTCCTCTTTACAACCATCTAGGCAGTCACGCAGACAAGAGAAGACATTCACTCGTATTCCAACCTCCTATGGAAGTCTGCTGCCATAATTGATAAAGGACCATCTCCTATCATATGTCCCTCCAAAGAAGATGGATCCACCTTACCCAAAATGGTGTTAAATATTCAAGGACTTGATGTTGAACTTGATGGACATGAAGCGTGTTGATTTTGATGATGATTCAAGAACACAAGACTTAGAGAGTTGAAGACTTGTTTTGTAGTGTAATAACTCTGTTTTGATTAGATTGAGTCTGTAATATTAGAACTTGAGATAGCCGGTACATAGTCTGCACCTTAGAAGCTTCAAAAAGCTCAAATTTATCAAAGTGTCTCGGCTTTAATCGATTAAATGGTGAATTAATCGATTAAAACAGTGAGAAAAACCATTTTCTGTATCTGCTCATTGGTTTAATCGATTAACAGGCCTGTTAATCGATTAACAGGTCTTTTAATCGATTAAAACAGAGAGTTTTGGGGTTCTGTTGATTTTGGCTCTGTAATAATCGATTAACACTTCATTTAATCGATTATTTCAGTCAGATTTTGATTTTTAACTTCAAATCAACCCCATTTTCGAAAACCATATTTCCAAGAACCCTAGTTTCAAAAATCCCAATTCCTAAACCCTGATTTCTCTACTTAAGCTTCTCTATGGCACTCAGAAAATAAAAACAACCTTTTTCATACAAAAGTTAAGTGTTGTGAGTGCCAGAGAACTGTTTGTTGCAAGAAAAAGGGGCTTTTGGAACCTGGTGTGGGCTAGAAGCGATAAGAATCACTAAGTGGAGTTCTTAGTGGATTGTGTGTTGTGCCGTCTCTGGGGAAAGCTATTCTTCATCTCTTGTGGATTTCAAGAGAGGTGTTTTCTTTACTTTATCTTTTCCAATGTAATCTGTTTGTAACAACTGTGATTATAGCAACAGCGTTAATCCTCTGTTTGAGTGATTAGCAACTGGACGTAGGGTCTTTTGATCCGAACCAGTATAAATCTCCTGTGTAAGACTCTATCTCTATCTTATTTACATTTACACAGTTTTTAATTGGTAAAATTTGGGGAAAATTTTGAAAACCTAATTTTTGTTAAGAAACCAATTCACCCCCCCTCTTGGTTTTTGTCCGACCACGCAAACATTCCGCTGCGTGATTCTAACAAGTGGTATCAGAGCTTGCTTTGATAGTCATTCAAAATTTTCGAAAATGGCCGGACAAAATCAAACTTTTGCCGAAGGTGCGTCTATCAACAGACCCCCACTTTTTGCGGGTCAAAATTATCCTTTTTGGAAAGTAAGAATGCAAATCTTTTTAGAGACTGTTGATAGAGGCGTTTGGGACGCTATTTTAAACGGTCCATTTATTCCTAAAGTTACTGAGAACGGTGTTGACTTTCCCGAACCTTTTTCTAGATGGACAATAGAGGAAAATAGAAAATCACAATTTCACGTTAGGGGTAGAAATATAATTTCATTTGCTTTAACCCTTGACGAGTTTTACAGGATTTCTGTTTGTAAAAGTGCCCAGGAGATGTGGGAAATGCTAAGAGTGACCCACGAAGGTACTGACGATGTTAAGCGAGCACGGAAAAATTCCCTAATCCAAGAATACAAGATGTTCCGGATGCAACAAGGCGAAACGATATTTGACGTACAAAAGCGTTTCACTCATATTGTGAACCATCTCACCGGATTAGGTAAAATCTTTGACGTTGATGAATTAAATGTTAAAATTTTAAAATCTTTGGATAGGAAATGGCAACCTAAGGTGACGGCCATCTCGGAGTCACAAAACCTTGCCACAATGTCTATGGCGGCGCTATTTGGAAAGCTAAGAGAGCAAGGCTAGAGCTTGGAAGGCTAAATGAAGGGAAATATCAAAAGAAGAACTTAGCCTTCAAAACCCAAATTTCCAAAGGTAAAAATAAAAAGGAAGAAGAAGACTCAGAAAACGAAGAAGAAGAATTGAGTCTTATGATAAAGAAGTTCACCAAATTCATAAAAGCAAAAGGAAGGCATCCATTCAAAGGTAAGGGAAAGGTAAGAGAAAGTACTTCCATAAATATAAAATGTTATGGTTGTGGTGAAGCAGGGCATGTAAAGACCGAATGCCCAAACAAGAAAAATGATGAAAACAAAGGCAAAAAGGTCTTCATGAAGAAAGCTTATATTGCTTGGGACAACAGTGATTCAAGTTTGGAATCAAGTGACTCGGAAGTAGAAGCAAATATTTGCTTAATGGCAAATGACAACATATCTTCCGATTTTGAGGTAAGTGATTCCGACTCATCTTCTAGTGATGATGATAATAACTATGATGAATTGCAAAATGCATATAATGAATTATTTAGTGCCTTTAAGAACTTGAAAGATGAATATAAAGTTGTGAAGAAAAGTCTAAGTAGATCCGAAAAGGAAATTAACTCATTAAAATCAAAAATTGCATGTTTAGAGGAAAAGCAATCCTTAGAAACGAAAATTGTATGTTTAGATGAGAATGATGATAAAAACTTAGCATGTGCAACTTGTAAAGAGCATGAATATGACATAGATATTCTTAATCATCTACTTGATAAAGCCGAAAAGGAGATAAGTGATCTTAAGAAGGATAAAACTATTTTTGCTCAAAATAGTGTAAATTATCAAGTTCCTTTGAAAAAGCCTAAAAACAAAAACAAAAGGGTATGGGTAGAAAAAGGAACTAGAGCATGTTTTGTTAGTAATGCATATCATTTTAAAGCTACATCAAAAGCATGTTTTTATTGTATGAAACAAGGTCACACTTCAAATAAATGTAAAATTAAACATTTTGGTGTTCCTAAAGGTAAATACATTTGGATTCCTATTGTTAAATAATTTATTTGTCTCTAACCCCAAGGACCCAAAAGTTATGGGGACCTAAGTTTACTATGTTCTTGTTTTGTAGGAAACTTCCAAATCAAAGAAGTCTATGTGGTATCTTGATAGTGGATGCTCAAAGCATATGACCGGTGATAAAACGAAATTTGTGAGTTTCAAAGCTAAAGAACAAGGATATGTAACTTATGGGGACAACAACAAAAGGAAAATTCTTGGAATTGGAAATATAGGTGGTGCAAATACCTTGGAGAATAAGGATGTGCTTCTTGTTGATGGACTAAAACATAATCTCCTTAGCATAAGTCAACTATGTGACAAAGGATTTAAGGTAATATTTGAAAGTAAATTTTGCACCATACATTTGATAGATTATGAAAATGTAGAATTAAAAGGCATTAGGCATAACAACATATACTTGATTGATTTGGATTGTTTACATGATTCAAGCATAACATGTTTAGTTGCTAAGGAAGAGAACCCTTGGTTATGGCATAAGAGAGCAACTCATATAAATATGCATCATTTGAATAAATTGATATCAAAAGACTTAGTTGTTGGTTTGCCTAAGTTAAAATTTGAAAAAGATAGATTGTGTGATGCATGTCAAAAAGGTAAACAAATAAAATCATCATTTAAATCAAAGAATGTTATTTCCACTTCAAAACCCCTAGAATTATTACATTTACATTTATTTGGACCTTCTAGGACAAAAAGCTTTGGTGGAAATTATTATGGCCTTGTGATTGTTGATGATTACTCTAGATATACTTGGACATTTTTTCTAACTACATAAAGTGAAGCCTTTAAGGTCTTTAGAAAATTTGCAAAACAAATTCAAAATGAGAAAGACTTGAGAATTAAAGTTTTAAGAAGTGACCATGGTGGTGAGTTTCAAAATGAAAAGTTTGAAAATTATTGTGAAGAAAATGGAATTTTACATAACTTTTCTGCTCCTAGGACTCCCCAACAAAATGGTGTAGTTGAAAGGAAAAATAGATCATTAGAGGAACTTGCTAGAACAATGTTAAATGAATCTAATGTTCCTAAATATTTTTGGACTGATGCGGTTAGTACTGCTTGTTATGTTTTGAATAGAATGCTCATTAGGTCAATTATAAAATCAACTCCCTATGAATTCTTAAATGGTAGAAAGCCTAATGTTGCTCATTTGAAAACTTTGGATGTAAGTGCTTCGTGTTAAATAATGGAAAGGACAACTTAGGAAAATTTGACTCAAAAGCCGATGAGGGCATTTTCTTAGGTTACTCATTAACTAGCAAGGCTTACAGGGTGTTTAATAGAAGAACCTTAAATATTGAAGAATCTATTCATGTTACTTTTGATGAAATTGTAGACCTTGGGGGAAATCCTCTTGAGTCAAATAAAGAACTTGCAGGTGATGATGAATATATAAGAGATGCTCTTGATGAATTGTATTTGGAAGAAAATGAGCCTTCTCAAACACCTGAATTAGCAAAAGAATGGCAATCACCTAGAGGACTCTCAATGGACAATATCATTGGTGATATCTCAAAAGGGGTAAGAACTAGAAATATGACTAATTTCTGCATGTCTGTAGCTTTTGTGTCACAGATAGAACCCAAAAATGTTGAAGAAGCACTTAAAGATGACCAATGGTGCATAGCCATGCAAGAAGAACTTAACTAATTTGAAAGGAATCAAGTCTGGGAATTAATCCCAAGAGAAGAATCACATCAAGTAATTGGAACTAAATGGGTATTTAGAAATAAACTTGATGAAGATGGAAACATAACAAAAAATAAAGCCAGACTTGTTGCCAAAGGCTATTGTCACGAGGAAGGTATTGACTATGATGAAACTTATTCTCCTATTGCCAGGTTAGAGGCTTGTAGACCCCTAATTTTGTCCGGTCTCTCAAAATAAAGGTTAGGGAAACTCCACACGAAAATAAAGTTCGCCCGGCTTCATATCAAAAACCGAGAAAGACCTCCCGCAACAAGACAGGGTTCACCCATCCACACAATAAAGACTAAGGAGACTTCCTACACGAAGATAAAGCTCGCCCGGAATCTTAATAAAGGCCAAGAAGACTACCTATATGAAGATAAAGCTTCAACGGACATCTATCGGCATCAATCTACGTCCGAAAAAGGAAAGGAAAGCTTCCCGGGGGTCCCAGAACGCGAAAACAGGCCAAGACAGGTTGGGACAGCCGTCCCAAACATCAAAAGGCAAGTGAGACGCACGTCTCACCTTTGGGACGCACGTCCCAAACCCTAAAATTCAAGTGGGATGCCCGTCCCAACCCAAACTGGCCGTCCCACTCTCCCCCCAGCTTGGCCCAATGTAAATTTTGCAGTTGGGACGGCCGTCCCAACCCAGACGGCCGTCCCAGATGTCCAGCCTGCGAAATCTATAAATAGGAGCCTCATTTGTCATTCTCCACACCCCAGACAACTCCAAGACTTGTCTTCTTCTCTCCCTCCTTCGAATGATCTCTCTGATTGCCTTTAATAGGTAACAATCAGTTAAGGAATTTGTATTCCGGCATTCGATTCTTCTAGAAAGTTTTAGTCGAGTCGAGTTTATTCGAGAGGAGAGTCGTTGTAGAGTGAAGGATTGCCGCAAAGCGTCCTCTGTATAAAAGACTTATAATATAAAGCTTGCTTCGAAGGTTTTTCTCAATTCTCTTCCCTTTTATTGCTTTATTTACTGCTTTCTGTATGCAATGTAGATAAAACCATGTAGATAGCCATATTTAAATACTGTACGAATAAAATAGGGTAATAGCGTAATCTCTTGTAATCTTTACTTAAATGAATTAATCCGTCATAGGGAACCCGAAAGGGGTGTTGTGGGGTGCTAATACCTTTCCCACATGTAACTAACTCCCTTACCTGACTCTGGTTATAATGGCCAAGTTTGGTAAAATCAATGCCTTTTTCTCCTTTTCCAATGTTTATGGTTAAAACATTGGTGGCGACTCCAAAAGAACCCTTTTCGAAAACCTTGCTTCTATTAGAGGATAGTTCAGTGTTGAGCGCCTCGGAAGCAATGAACATATTTTTAACAAAAAACGCGAGTCTCAACCATCTTTTCGCGACCGCTCGCATTAACGTTCGAGATGTCCCTGGACGTCGGAACGGACGGCGGCGACAGATGGCGACTCCACTAGGGAAGCTAGAGAGTTGATCCCATTTAGTGACGGATAAATTCAAACTAAGTAAAGATTTGAAATTACGCCTTTACCCTTTTCCGTATGTTTTATTGTATGGCTTTAATAATTGCTGTATGATTATTTTCTGCAAATTGCTTGAAATATAAATTGCACACAAAAACCCTTGCACACAACAGTCCCTCTATACCCGGGGGCAAGAGTGAATACCTATAGGGAGTGGGTGGCAGATACGACCGGCTTGTTGGCACACGGGGCTACAACCATTGTCGGAAACCACCAACTCAAGGTGATAACTCTCCTCTTTTGGTCTAAGGATGTTGACACAGAGTTCCGTGCATGACCCGAGGACTGAGAGATTGAGAGGTCCCTATAATGGGGGCACCTTGGGGACCTTTGGCCTTGATGAGAACAGTTAGAACCGCCTAAACCAAGCACGTTTCTGCAGGAAAACCCTACCTCGTGATTAAATAAGCGTGGCTCTGCTCGTGGATGTATGAATTGTGTGTGCATACGTTTGCTGCATTTGTATTGATGCATTAGCATAGGGTAATCATACAACAAACAAAAAATGAAAAACCCTAAAAATGACTAAAAGTGATAAGATAAAAGACCTTTATCTCGGATAGTCTTCAGTTAAGCTAGCCTGGTTTCAGGTTCTTTGTAAGCTAAGTAGCCACGTTGACCGACAGAAGAGATAAAGGGTCATAAAAAATATAAAAACAATTAAAGCAATAAAAATACCTCTGTTACAAAATAAATGTTTTTTAACAAAAGTCCTATAATTCATTAAAATCCATAAACATCCATAAACATTAAAATCATATAATTCATTAAAATAAAAGTTTTTTAACAAAAGTCCTAAAAAGAGAAGAAAATATGACTCTCTTCATTAAAATCCATAAACATTCATATAGATAAGCTTTCTTTTCAAGAAAAACCCAGTACTATCATACATCATATTAGAAATAAAACATGATAATACTTAGAAAAATAAACACTTACATACATGCATTTACAAAAATTCATCCTCATATCATGCATTTTCACTTTTGCTAGTGTAGACCCCAAATCTTGCCCGACCTCAGAATAAAGTCAGAAAGCTTCCTATTTGAAGACGGTCGAAGCCTAACAAGCCACTAGGAGAGACTATTAGGCCCCCGTACTAAGATAGGAGGGTTTTTTGGCCCCTAAAATAAAGTTCTCGCGCCTGAAGGGACGAGACCGCCGTCTGGAAAGACCAGACCGCCATCTCGCCTCACGCTAGGGACGAGACCTCCGTCTCGCTTGTCCAGACGGTGGTCTCGCCACTGCAAAGGTCGAGACGGCGGTCTGGGTTTTCCAGACGGCGGTCTCGAATCCTACTATGGTCAAGACGGCGGTCTAGGTTTTCCAGACGGCGGTCTCGAGCCTGTCAGACGAGACCGACGGTCTCGCCACTGTCAGGCGCGAAAACCTATAAATAGGGGCTCCCTCCCCTCATTTCCAGACACCAAGCACAGTAGCTCTCCCTTCTCTCTAGATTTTCTCTCTCTAGAATCCCTCCGAAGCATTTCCGGAGTTTCTGAGTGTCTCTAGGTATAAATTGAGCGCCTAAATCTTCTTTAGAATCCCTCCGAGACATTTCCGGAGTTTCTGAGAGTTGTAGAGTGAAGGGTTGCCAAAAAGCACCCATTCGTTAAAGAGAAATATATAAAAGCTTGCTTTGGAGGTGCACACTCTCACTCCTTCTAATTTTACCGCTTTCATTTAAATTATGCAATAGACGCTAGGGCCATGTAGTCATAATCTCTAAATACCGTATAATAAAAGGGTAAAAGCGCAATTTTCTAGTTTAATTATTTATCCAAAGTAGCCAGCCTATCATAGGGAACCCGAAAGGGGCGTCGTAAGGGAACTAATACTTCCTTTACACGTAACTAACTCCCTTACCCAACTCTGGTTCTAATGACCAAAGTTGGTTTTCGAAAACCAACACCTTTTTAAAACACCTTTTCCGATGTTTCCGGTAAAAACATCGGTGGCGACTCCACGAACCCTTCAAAACCCGTTCTTGGGTTAGCCCGGTTATCGAACAACCCAAGAACACTTTTCGAAAACCTCCTCTCTAGGTTAGCCCGGTTATCGGACAACCTAAAGACGTTGTAACCACCCATAAAAAATGTGAGATCGGAAAAAAAGGTCGAAACCATCGCGTCGCTCTGACCGCCTCTTTTTGGGAGGCGGCGACAGCTAGATAATGGAGGGATCCGGTAATAGACAATTAAAGAAAGTGGAGATCCTTTTATGCCGTGTAGAGAAGTTAAGGCAGTTGTGTACATATATGCGGCCAGAGGTCTGTGCTAGTTTTGAGAAGTCTTATGGAAGAATTCTTGACCTCTTGAAGATCAGTATTGATCCGATATTTGTTAGAGCATTGGTCCACTTCTGGAGTCCCAATCTACACTGCTTTGAGTTCTCGTAGTTTGACTTGGTACCAACCTTAGAAGAATATGAACTCATGGTCAGATGGCCTCAGTCAGTTGGGGTCTATGTTTGTTTGGGAGTATACGTAGCCGTGAGTAAGGTTGCTACTATCATACGACTGCCTCCTCATCAATCCACCCTAGAGGGAAAAGGGAATATCAGAGGTTGGAAAATGGTTGTAATAGAAGACCACTTAGTTTTTCTGGCTGAAAAGAAAGATTGGTCTACATTCAACAAAACTCTAGCATTGGCAATGTTTGGAATCATATTATTCCCATTCCATGTGAACATTGTGGATCATGCTGCAATAGATGCATTTTTGCCCGGGATGTGTACTCAAAGAGTCCTATATCCGCAATCCTCGCCGACACCCCGCTTCCGTAGATTTTTGCCGACGAAACAGGGGAAAACACTTAGATGCTGCACTTCATTATTATACGTGTGGGGCATTACTCATTTCTACGCTTCAAGCCACATGGGCGTATTTCCTGATCCTCTAAGGAGTTTTTCAAAAATCCCTCTTCAACATCGTCAAGCCTTAGAGTGGAAAACCGAGTTAGAAAACTAGAACATAGAGCACGTATCATGGGTTTGCCCTTGGTTCCGACCCGGTTATATTCTCATACGATGCGGAGATTACCTGAGCATACCACTTCTAGGTCTCAGAGGTTGTATAGCCTACTCTCCTAAGATGGCTATGAGACAACTTATGAGAACCCAGACTGCGCCAATTTAGGAAGAGCTCAGAGGGCTGAGTCTATGCCATTATTCCCATAGCTTTGAAGAAGTATCTGTTGTCCGGAAAGCAAGGGAAAGACCAGTCTATATGGGAGATAAAGAACTCGGAAAGGTTCAGGTATCTACATCCCATGAATATGAAGAATGGAGGAAAATAGAGGGATACCCCAACCATCTGCTGCATTCACTACAACGTTAGTCGGTGAAGAGCTACAATTGCGAGTCGGTGCCTTAAACAAGAGGGTTGAAGTCATGGAAGCTCGGCTAAGGGCTTTTGAAGAAAAAGAGCAAGAATCAACCCTTATAATAGATGGTCTAAAAAGGCAATGTAGAAAGAAGGACCACGAAATAGAGCGTCTTAAGAATGATTGTGCTTGATTATCGGGAAGAGACTAAACAAGCATTGAAGATTCGAGACTTGAGCAAGATAGTACTGTTCAGGGACATGAATGACGAAATAGCACATCTTGAGAGCTCGCTTGCGAACGGGCAAGAATGATCAAGTTAATACGGGATGACCTAGCAAATACTCGGTCGGAAGCACGAAGTGGTGGGAAACCGCTGAAAAATACGAGAATAGACCTAGAGGAGCTACATGAGAAAGAAAAAGATGGATTAGCTCAGTATGGTCAATTACTTCTTGAAAGAGACCGAATAATAAAGAGGTCTGATCAGCAGCATGCCTTGATCGTTCATCAGGAAGAGAAGATAAAAGAGGCTCGTAGATATAATGAAGATATGAGCCGGGCGGTATCTGAGCAAATCAAGACGCTCAGAAATCACGTGATAACGGATGAAGACGAATTACGAAGAAAGCCTAATTTACCTATAGGATTCTTCAAGCTTTTTCGCTTTTGTCAACACTTGCTACAAAGCATTGTATAAAAGGATATACACTTTCTAATAAAAGGATTTTTTTTTTCCTTAAATTGTCTATTGCATTCATAAGTTGCATACATTCACATATCCCTCCTCGTTTTAATAATAAAGATAATAAAAAGAAAGAATTAACTGATGTGCTTTCCACAAATCAGAAAAATGGAAAAGAAGCCTTTCATCATCAAAATCTCTACGACGGTCGATAAACCCGAAGATAATAACAAACAAGCACCGTTAATCATTCCAATCGATAAAAGGGAAGAAGCAATAACGCCTTTACGTTTATTCGTGCCGCGTCCTTTCCCTTATTCATCAAATAAAGCTGTACCTTGGAGATACTCAGAAGAATTGCCAGTTAATCAAGATATCTCCAATATAGCCGGTATTGGGGGCATGACTCGAAGCGGAAGAATATACTCCCCCAAGGAATTACAAGAAAATACTCCTAAAGAGAAGGCGAAAAATAAGGCCAACGAAGAAAAGGAATCCAAGGAGGAGACAGATGAGTTACTCCAATACATAAGACAAAGTGAGTACTCTATCATCGATCAACTCACTCGTACTCCAGCAAAGATAACTTTGTTATCACTCATCATGAGTTCGGAACCGCATCGAAACGCATTGTTAAAGGTTTTGAATGAATCATTCGTTCCGCATGCAATATCCCAAGACAAGTTTGAAGGAATTATTGGTAATATTACAGCCAATAATCACCTTACCTTCACTAATGAAGAACTCCCTATTGAAGGGTCCAATCATAATAAGCCCTTGCATATTTCTGTCAAATGCAAGGAATATCTCATTTCCAAAGTTCTTGTGGATAATGGGTCATCCTTAAATGTTATGCCTAAAAATACACTCAACAAGATAACACTGCAAGGAACCCACATGCGCCCGAGTAATACAGTTGTTCGAGCCTTTGACGGATCAAGACGTGAAGTAGTAGGAGAGATTAGTCTACCAATCCAAATTGGCCCTACTATCTTCAACATAGACTTCCACGTGATGGACATCACGCCAGCATACAATTGTCTCCTTGGTAGACCTTGGATTCATAGCGCTAAGGCAATACCTTCAACGCTCCACCAGAAAGTCAAGTTTGTGATAAATGATAAACTCGTCACAGTTCAAGCTGAAGAAGACTTTCTGATTAGCAATCCGTCTGTCCAACCATATGTGGATGCGGCTGAAGAAGCTCTTGAAACATCTTTTCAAGCGCTCGAAATTGCCAACATAGAAAGACTCCCTGGTAATATAAAGGTGGCCCATATGATGAAAAGATATGGATATCGCCCAGGACAGGGGCTCGGAAAGAATGCTCAAGGGATAAGAGAGCCACCAGATTTCAAGGATAATCCGCTAAAGTATGGTTTAGGGTACGATCCCACAAAAGATCAAATCATACGAAAAATAGGGAAGTCTTACCTCTCGAAGATGGTATTCCGAAAAGGAGGGGTATTAGCGCAAAGGGTAGCGTTAGTCATTAGGTGTCCTTCTTCTGATTCTAAGGGATGTAAACCTAGTGACTATTAGAGATCACTCCTCCGGGTATGCCCGGCCCCCGAGCATCTTTAGGGCACACATTTCCCTGAAATTACAAAAGAATTCTATTCTTACTATCTGCTTCTTTTCTTACTAAATGTATCTATACCCCATTTTAATAAACAAGGTTTAGATAAAACGTTTTATTCAAAATGCGTCCGAACAATTAAAGTGCCGCAAAGTAAAGTAAAAATGATTGATCAACTAGAAACACAAATGAAATCTATCTTGACAAAATCAAGTTTCGACAATGTTGTGCAAAAAAAAAATATATGCATATAAAAGAAAGCCCGTCGAGGCCAAAGGCCGAGACAAGAAAATAAAAGGGCAAAATACTCGGCAGGAAACCCACAAAGGGGGCTGCACAAAAGTTAGGGTAAACCCGGTAGGAGACCCGAACAATAATAAAGGGTAGCCTGGGCAAAAGTTAGGGTTATTAAAAGTCCGCTAGGTATTCCTTAAAAATAAATACAAAAAAGAGGAAACCTAGACAAAAGTTAGGACATGAGCATAGCATCCTAGACTGAAAACCTGAAAGGGCGACCTAGGGAAGTTAGTCGATCGCAAAAAAGGCGCCATAAATCAGTAAACAACGACGCCACATCATAAAAATGAAACGTTTATCTAAACTAGCCTAAACACCGACCAACCTCGGCTAGCCATTCTTACAAAAACCTCTATTATAAAAAATATCCCTCTAAAACACAAGCCTTTGTTGTAAATCCTATTCTTTCTCTTCTCTTGACCATTTCACTATAAAGCATTCGAGTAATAAAGGGGAATGTGGTAACATAGTGATCAATAGGAAGGTCGAAATCCCTAAGGAAAGGAAGGAGTGCATTGATATGGCAGTTGCCCTACGGACATAAGATAGTTCTTCGGCCATAGCAAAGAAAATTCCAAGACGGCAAATCAATACAGCTTAGCTTGTTGATCAAGAAACAAGATGACGTAAAGGCACAACAGCGAGAATGCGCCCAAAGTCAAAGCACATCAGTTAAAACTTTCAAAATATTAACTGAAATAGATCATAGGATGCATATCATGAAGCATTACATGTATTAAAGCATAAATGAAGGGAATCCTATCTTCAGTTTCATCAAAAAACACGAAAATTAACTCAAAAAACAACAACATCAACATAAGAAGCTTGAGACGGCCGTCCCAAAGTCCAGACGGCCGTCCCAAGTGCCCAAATTCAGTTGGGACGCACGTCTCAGGTGGGGGTTGGCTTGTGTGCAAACTTTGCAGTTGGGACGGCCGTCCCAACCCAGACGGCCGTCCCAAACCTCCAGGTGCGGCCTATATAGGTGGGGCGCGGGTTTTGGCTCCAGTACCTCAATCCAAGCTTCCTATCTTGCTTTTCCTCCTTCTCTATACACTTTTAGCATCCCTAAGAGAGTAGAGCTCACAATGGAACGTGGAGAAGCCTCATCCAGGAGAAAGCGCATCCGGACTGCTGCCAGAAGAACTCTTGTCACCAGCATGTTGCTAGCAGAGGCACATCAACAACGATTGGCAAATATCCAACAATTTGCCTGGTATCCTATGCTGCGACTCGATTTTGAAATCTTAGCTACATTCGGCTGGGAGCAAGATGTCAGAAAGTTCATCCACAACATAGGATGGGACTTTCGGCTCCGTGAGCCACCTACTCGGATCCACCGCCACTACTACAAATAAGGCCTTCAACGTCGGTTCTGGAAGGCCTTCAATGTCGGTTCCAGAACCGACGTTGTATCAGGCGACGTTGAAAGTTAAGACTTTCAACGTCAGTTCTATTTAACCGACGTTGAAAGTTATCAGACTTTCAACGTCGGTTAAATAGAACCGATGTTGAAAGTCTGATTTTTCAAATTAAATTTTTTTATTTATTTCAAACCTTTCCAACCCCTCTATTTATCTAGAAATCCCCCCTCTCTTTTATATTATATTTTTATTAGGTCCCTCTCTCTTTTATATTATATTTTTATTATTTATCATATTTTTTTTACGTTTAAAGCATTACCAAATTATTTTTTGTCATCGACAGGATTCGAACCCAGTACCTTAGTGTTGGAGGTCGATACTCCAACCACTAAACTACTCAAATTTTTTGATAGTAAGTTACAAATAAATTATATTTATATACAAATAAATATATATCCGTGTAAATATATAAATACAAATATATTTATATATTTTGATATATTTATATAATTATATATTTATATATTGGATGTGAGGGCACGCTCGAAGGTGAAAGTGTGTGTCGAGTGGGTTTTCAAAATTTAATGCCAAATTTGTGAGCGAGTCTCTATATATGGGTTTGTAATTTAATGACGGAATATAATATTTATAATTTATTTATATAATGATATAAAATAAATTTGAAAAACGCATCATTCGCTCAAGTGACACATTCACTCAAGCGAAAAATACCAATTTTCGCTCAAGTTAGGCTTGAACGAGTGAATTTACGTGAGCTTTAACGTATTTTCACTCAAACGAGAGTCAATCTCACTTTCACCCTCGATCGCGCCCTCACATCCAACATAAAAATATATAAATATATTTGTATTTATATATTTATACGGAATATATATTTATTTGTATATAAATATAATTTATTTGTAAATTATTATCAAAATATTATAGTAGTTTAGTGGTTGGAGTATTAATTTTCAACTCTAAAATACTATATTCGAATCCTATCAGTTGACAATTCTCTAACTTAAGTGAATTTTTTACTGAAAAAAATAAAAACACTTTCCGAGAAAATATATATAAATAAATATATATTTACACGGATATATATTTATTTGTATATAAATATAATTTATCCGTAAGTTATTATCGAGAAAATTACAGTAGTTTGGTGGTTGGAGTATTAGCTTTCAATTCTAAAATACTAGGTTCGAATCTCGTCGGTGACAATTCTCTAACTTAAGTGAATTTTTTGCTGAAAAAAAATAAAAACACTTTCCGAGAAAATATAAATAAATATATATTTATACGGAATATATATTTATTTGTATATAAATATAATTAATTTGTAAGTTATTATCGGAAAATTACAGTAGTTTAGTGGTTGGAGTATCAACTTTCAACTTTAAAGTACTGGGTTTGAACCTACCCGATGACAATTCTCTAACTTAAAAGAATTTTTGGTGAAAACACATTCAACGTCGGTTCCAGATGAACCGACGTTGAAAGTTGACATTCAACGTCGGTTCAGATGAATCGACGTTGAAAGTGCATTTAACGTCGGCTCAGCTTTAACCGACGTTAAATGGCGACGTTGAAAGCATATTTTGTAGTAGTGCTTCTTGCTATTTCATATCTAAACCTCATAGTAACCATGTTTAAAGCAAACAAAAAAAAAGGAAGAACAAAAGTGCGCCCAGATAATCAAAACGTACCATTGCCATAATAATTGAGCTAATTGATTAGAAGCACAGAATAAGGTTTTACCTCATCTTAAATAAAACCGTGTTTCACCAATATTGTAAAAATAAAAATAGAGAAAAATTCCGTAGAAGCCAAAGGCCAAAAAAGAAAAGGGCAAAGTACCTGGCAGGAAACCCACTAAGGGGGCTACACAAAAGTTAGGGTCAACCCGCTAGGAAACCCGAACAAAAATAAAGGGTAGCCTAGGCAAAAAAGTTAGGGTTACAAAATAAGGTCCGATAGGATTCCCAAAATAAGAAAAAAGGAACCTAAACAAAAGACAGGACCAAAACACAATATCCTAGTCCGAAAACCCGAAGGGCGGTCTGGGGAGATCAATCAGTCATAAAAGCAATGGAAATAGGCTAAGACGCGAATCCACAAAGAAAAATGTTTGTTTAAACAACAGCTTAAACACTCGAGCCAACCCTAGCCAGCCATTCTTACAAAATCCCTTCTAAATAAAAATCAACCACCTAAAACACAAGCTGTTGAATTTATCCTCTTACTTCTCTTCTCTTGACCCTCACTACATTATTCTAACAATTAGTTTGGGAATATGGAGGCGTATAATCAACAAGAGGATTGAAATCCCTAAAGCGAGGAAAAAGTGCACTGATGTGGCAAAGTGTGCTCTCCAAACCAAAAATCATTCTTCGGTCATGTTAAGTTTGGAGCAGCGCAAACAAGTACAACAAAGAAGAAAACATCAGAGGACCCCCATCTCTTTAAGACATACCAATTAATCCTTCTAAAAAACTAATGAGATAGAATTATAGGACATCAAACATGAAAACATTGCATGCATAAATGTTTTTGAACAATGTCCTATATTTCCAAAAAAAAAAAAACTGTAAAAAGCGAGACGGCCATCCCATTTATTGAGACCGTCGTCTCGACTTAGGTTAAAACGAGACCGCCTTCCCGAATTTCGAGACCGCCATCTCGCCATTTGACAGAAATGAGACCACCTTCTCACTTGGCGAGAAGGTCGTCTCGTCATAGGCCAATGGCGAGACCGCCATCTCAGAATTCTAGACGGTGGTCCCGAGCCTCGATAAATCGAGACCATCGTCCCGAAATCCCAGACGTCGGTCTCGACCAGAAGTGAAAATCCTATATAAAGGGGGGCATGGGGGGTGGTTTGAAGCATCCATTCTTGCTTTCTTTGCACCTTCTTCTATATTCTTGAGTATTTTTACCAAAGATGCATAGAGGAGAGTCATCCAGGAAGAGAGGGCGGGGTTCTGACCCAAGTACATCTGTGGCCCCAGTTCCTCTGGACCTGACCCAGCTGGCACCCCAGCACCAGGCCAGGCTTGAGCACATCCGGGATTATGCCTGGCACCCCATGCTGAGGCTGGATTTTCATATCCTCGTTGAATTCGGATGGGAGGACGACGTACGAGGATACATCGAGAGTATTGGGTGGGAATTCCTCCTCTAGCGTCCTCCCACCCGCATGCATACACAAGCCATAATGGAGTTTCTTGCCTCCATTACGATGATTGAGCTTCCTATAATGATCTTGGGCATCCCTCCAGTCAAATGGTCTCGTACTACATGAACACGTCCTATTGGACGACGACGTTCGACGAGTTCAACGTTGCCATCGACTTCGTCCAGCCCGAGGATGTCCTGACCCCAGAATATCAAGGGGCCATCTGTGAGCGGGCATCTACCCTCATGGCCAGTGAGATGTGGGAAGATCTCACCTGGTCACGAATTCTTCCGGCCCAAATGAAGGGGTCTGCACTTATCCCCGCTCTCCGCATTTGCCACAAGCTGCTGCCAGGAACCATCCACGAGCGGAAGTAAAGTCAGGGAAAGGTTATCCACCCTGACCTCTTTGCACTGCACTGCATGCTCCACGGGCACCCGTGCAATCTCGACTACTTTTTTGTGAAGGCCCTCAAGGACTTCGGGAGCCGTCCTGTAGGAGCCATCCTCATGGGTCCTCTTATCACCCCGCTGGCCAAGAAGTGAGGGTGCCGCGACAGAGAGAACATCTCCTCCACTCTTCGACCCAAGTACATCAGCGGGCCCATGCTCGTCAGCATGGGGATGCTCATCTGGCAGGGGACCCAGATGACCCTTCACCCTACGCTCTCCATGAACCTAGATATCTAAGATTTTGTGGTGATGCAGGATATCCCGACGCCCCCGGAATTTTAGCAGCAACAACAACAATAGCAACGACAGCAACAACAACAACAATAGCAACGGCAGCAACAACAACAGTACGGGGACGACTTCACTAGCATAAATCGCAATATATACGATATCCGCCAATAGTTGGACCAAATGTCCCTAAGACAAGATGTCTTCAAGACACGGATGGAGACCTTCGGCCAAATGCAGGAGGGGATGAGACAAGACGTGGCACTGATCCGGCAAGACCAGCTCAACTCAATCCGGAGGCAGGAGGAATTTCAAAGGCATATGTATCGATAGTTTCCCCCTCCTGGATTGTCTCCCGGCTCAAGTCCACCACCTTCTTAGGGACATTATCGAAATAATCATTGTATAAAATTTTTATCATAATATGTAAAGAGCGAAGGGCTGCCAAAACGCACCCTAATTTTCAGAATATCAATTAAAATGCTTGCTTCGGAGGTTTCTTCACTCTCTCCCTCTCTTTATGGCCTTTATTTTTATAATTAAAATTACGTAATAGATATTAGGGCCATGTAGTCATTACTTTAATTCAGTAAATAAAAGGGTAAAAGCGTCTTTTCACAAGTTTATTTATTAAATAGCTGGCCTATCATAGGGAACCCGAAAGGGGCGTCGTAAGGGAACTAACACTTCCCTTACACGTAACTAACTCCCTTACCTAAACTCTGGTTTTAACGACCAAAGTTGGTTTTCGAAAACCAACGCCTTTTACCCCTTTTTCGATGTTGGTTTCTGGTAAAAACATCGGTGGCGACTCCATAAGAACCCCTTCAAATTAGTTCCTGGGTTAGCCCGGTTATCGGACAATCGAAGAGCACCCTTTCGAAAAACTCGCCTCTAGGTTCAGCCCGGTTATGGGACAACCTAAAGGCGTTGTAACCACACCCATAAAAACGCGAAAACTGGGAAAGTCGGAACCATCGCATCGCTCCGACAACCTCTTTTTGATGGCGGAGACAGATGGCGACTCCACTGGGGAAGCCTAGAGAGTTGATCCCATTTAGTGATGGGCCAGCTTAAATAAATAAACCAACAAATTACGCTTTTACCCTACCTTAACTACAAATTCATATCCTCAGGGAGTTAACCATCTGGAACACCCAATATGAATATCCCCAGTGAAAGGCAAAACCTTCACTCCCAAGAATGCCTATGCCTATTCAGAGGCAAGCAAAGAAGCGATATCCCCAAGAAATGGGAAATCAACCTATGCAAGAGGCAATACAAGCACAAAGCTTCCAAAAAGCATCCGCCTACTCGGAGGAATTATCAAAAACAAATATCCTCAAGAGGAGCATCAGCCTATTCAGAGGCGAAAAACATAAAGCCTTCATCATTATTGAAGCACCTGCCTAATCAAGAGGAACAATCAAAAATCAACAAATCCCCAGTGGATTCCCGCCTAAATAAGAGGCAACCAGCAAAGAATCCCCAGCAAAGCCAGATGGCTAAACAAAAAAAGCCAAAAACAAAGAATCCCCAGCAAAGACTGGATGGCTAAAAGGAAAAGCCAAAACCAAAGAATCCCCGGCAAAAGTCGGATGGCTAAACAAGAAAAGCCAAAAACAAGAATCCCCGGCAAAAGCCGGATGGCTAAACAAGAAAAGCCGAAAACAAAGAATCCCCGACAAAGACCGGATGGCTAAAAGGAAAAGCCAAAACCCAAAGAATCCCCGACAAAAGCTGGATGGCTAAACAAGAAAAGCCAAAAACAAGAATCCCCGACAAAGCCGGATGGCTCAAAGCCAAAAAACAAAGAAACCCCAGTAAAACCGGACGACTAACAGAAAATTCAAAACAAATATTCCCCAAGGAATAGGCGCATGATCAAAGACAGTAAGCCGCCGACAATTCTCCAAAAGTCTGTTAAGGGTATGAACTCATCAATCAAAAGATTGAATGAGAAGAACCTTGTCAAGATGCAGGTTCGCACCCAGTGGGGGTGTAAAAACCACTAGAACCTTGTCAAGATGCAGGTTCGCACTGAGTGAGGGTGTAAAAACCACTAGAGCCTTGTCAAGATATAGGTTCGCACCCAGTGGGGGTGTAAAAACCACTAGATCCTTGTCAAGATGCAGGTTCGCACCCAGTGGGGGTGTAAAAACCTCTAGAACCTTGTCAAGATGAAGGTTCGCACCCAGTGGGGGTGTAAAAACCACTAGAGCCTTGTCAAGATGCAGGTTCGCACCTAGTGGGGGTGTAAAAACCACTAGAGCCTTGTCAAGATGCAGGTTCGCACCCAGTGGGGGTGTAAAAACCACTAGAGCCTTGTCAAGATGCAGGTTCGCACCCAGTGGGGGTGTAAAAACAACTAGAGCCTTGTCAAGATGCAGGTTCACACCCAGTGGGGGTGTAAAAATCACTAGAGCCTTGTCAAGATGCAGGTTCACACCCAGTGGGGGTGTAAAAACCACTAGAGCCTTGTCAAGATGCAGGTTCGCACCTAGTGGGGGTGTAAAAACCACTAGAACCTTGTCAAGATGCAGGTTCGCACCCAGTGGGGGTGTAAAAACCACTAAAGCCTTGTCAAGATGCAGGTTCGCACCCAGTGGCGGTGTAAAAACCGTTAGAGTCCGTCAAGATGCAGACTCGCACCCAATGGGGGTGTAAAAAACCACTAGAGTCTGTCAAGATGCAGATTCACACCCAGTGGGGGTGTAAAAACCACTAGAATCTGTCAAGATGCAGATTCGTACCAGGTGGAAGAATAAACCCACCAAAACCTTATAAAATAAGGTTTATACCAGATGAGGGTAGGTACTCATCAAAACTTAGCAAAATGCATCAGGTAGAGTAAAATACTCACCAGAAGCATTACAAAAATGGGTGCAAAAAATCTTTGCTTCTATTAGAGGATAGTTCAGTGTTGAGCACCTCGGAAGTAAGTACCCACAAGAGTTTAGCAAAATGCGAACTCATACCAGGTGAGGGTAGGTACTCACCAAAACCTTGCAGAACAAGGTTCATACCTAGTGGGGGTAGGTACTCACTAGAGTTTAGTAAAAATGCGAGTCTCAACCATCTTTTCGCGACAGCTCACATTAACGTTTGAGACGTCCCAGGACGTCGGAACGGACGGCGGCGACAATACTGGTTCGGATCAAAAGACCCTACGTCCAGTTGTTAATCACTCAAACAGAGGATTAACGCTGTCACTATAATCAAGTTGTTACAAACAAATTACAATTGAAAAGATAAAGATAAGAAAACACCTCTCTTGAAATCCACAAGAGATGAAGAACAACTTTCCCTAGAGACGGCACAACACACAATCCACTAAGAACTCCACTTAGTGATTCTTATCGCTTCTAGCCCACACCAGGTTCCAAAAGCCCCTTTTTTCTTGCAACAAACAGTTCTCTGGCACTACAACACTTAACTTTTGTATGAAAAAGGTTGTTCCTCTTTTCTGAGTGCCATAGAGAAGTTTAAGTAGAGAAATTAGGGTTTGGAATTGGGAATTTCGGAATTAGGGTTCTTGGAAATAGGGTTTTCGAAAATAGGGTTGATTTGAAGTTAAAAATCAAAATATGACTGAAATAATCAATTAAATGAAGTATTAATCGATTATTACAGAGCCAAAATCAACAAAACCCTAAAACTCTCTGTTTTAATCGATTAAAAGGGCTGTTAATCGATTAACAGGCCTGTTAATCGATTAACAGGTGGTTTAATCGATTAAACCAGTGAGCAGATACAGAAAATGGTTTTTCTCACTATTTTAATCGATTATTTCCCTATTTAATCGATTAAAGCCGAGCCTGGATGATAAATTTGAGCTTTTTGAAGCTTCTAAGGTGCAGACTATGTACCGGCTATCTTAAACTCTAATATTACAGACTCAATCTAATTGAAACAGAGTTATTACAATACAAAACAAGTCTTCAACACTCTAAGTCTTTGTGTTCTTGAATCATCATCAAAATCAACAATCTTCATGTCCATCAAGTGCAACATCAAGTCCTTGAATGTTAAACAATCTCCCCCTTTTTTATGATGATCAAAATTATCTTTTAAAGCCTTGTAATAACCTCGTATTATCTCGTCATACTAACAAACACATTAAACATACCAGATAATATTTAAAAACAATCATATTAGGCTTTAAATATTCTCTCCCCCTATTTTGATTAGAATAAAAAATAATTCATCTATTACAAACATAAGAGCTCCCCCTCAAAATATGCATAACTTAGAGAAAACTCCCCCTCAATCAAAGCAATAACAGAATACCATATTTTATTTCAGAGATAAGCAATCATTACAATATAGGAAATAACAACAAATTTAAAATTCTTCACTATCATCACTATGAAAGTGTGCATCAAATCTATTTTCTAAACGACACACTTTATCATCTACATCAGATATACGATGAATTATTTCCTCATGCCGTACTCCAGAAAGAGTGAAGAATGACTGCATTCTCTGATTCATGTCAGATAACATGTCTTCCATGGATTGACGGGTTTCATGATGAGTAGAGGAAGTTCCAACACTTTGGATTTGATCAGAGGGAAACTCAGCAGCAGCAGGCATATCTTCATCAGAATCTTCATTGTCACCACCTTGATTCGGAACGTCATCCTTGTGAACATAAATGTCGTTGACACGCACCATTCGTAGTTGGATCAATGTGCTGTCAAGCATGCGATTCAAGTTATTTGTTCTTACTGTTTGTTCACCTTAGACATTGACTCCCTTATATTCAAGAATCCGAGAGACAAGGAGAACATATGGAATTTTGAAGGTGGGATGGCGTTTGGCTTTTAACATAGTCATGGTGACAAGAACGCCCCAATCTAAGGGCTCATTATTCATTATGGCATGAATAATCCTAAGATCAATTGAAGAACATTGAGCATGATTTGTTGCCTGGGGACAGAGGATCCAGACAAGTAGATGTAAAATCATGCGTTCCTCCTTCTTCAAAGGTCCAGCAAGAAGGAGACGCCTAATCTCCATGGAGGGGTTACGCAGAAAAGAACGGTAAGCTAAGAACCTGTCAAAATTGTCTAACTCACCATAAACGTTAATAACATCTTCTCTAATTGGAAAGTGGACAACATTCTCCCAAATATCATCGTCAAGAATAATTGTGACGCCTTTTACTCTAGAGGTAGCTATTTGATCTCTAAATTTAAATCTAGAGTAAAATACCCTAACAAGGTCAGGATAATACGTACCTTGCATTTGGATGAAGGGAAGAACTCCTTGAATTTCAAGAAGGTTGGGAAAATTGAATCCCCTATTGATGAACTGCTCACCAATAAGGAACTTTGGAGAAATAATAGCACGTTCCTTCCAATAGGTCAGAAATTCTTGTTGGTCATCTGTATCAGAAATTCATCCTTCTACAGAATTAGGACGGGGACGAGATGAGGGTGCAGATCTTCTTCTAGTAGGGATCTTAGCACGAGAAGATGAGGCCATTTAAAGATTGGAGGAATAACAAGAAGATTTAGAAAGCTAAATGTATTGAGAAGAGGGCAAGATTGATAGAATAAGGCAAGAAAGCTTGATTTCAAGAGATAGAAGTGAGTAGAAGTGAAATGGAAGTCCCTATTTATAGCCAAGCATCTCCAACAGACATATGATAGAGAAGAAGGGGCAAAAGAGCCGTTGGCAACAGCTAGGAATCCAAACTTGCCAGGTTTAATCGATTAAAACCCAAATTAATCGATTAAACCACTTCCAAACTTGCCAGGTTTAATCGATTAAAACCCAAATTAATCGATTAAACCACTTCCAGACCCATCTTATCAGAAGAATACCATAAACCAAAACCAATAGTTCCTTTTAAATATTTTTGAATGTGTTTTACTGCAATTAGGTGAGATTCTTTAGGACAAGCCTGAAATCTAGCACCCACACAGACAAAATGCATAATATCAGGTCTACTTGCAGTTAAGTATAACAGTGAACCTATCATACCTCTATACATAGATTGATTAACTTTCGAACCTGATTCATCCTTGTCTAAATAGCATGAAGTTCCCATGGGTGTGTTAGCTTCCTTTGAGGTGTCCATTCCAAACTTTTTAAGGATCTCTTTGCAGTATTTGGTTTGAGAGATGAAAATGCCATCTTTAAGTTGCTTGATTTGTAGTCCAAGGAAGAATGTCAATTCTCCCATCATAGACATTTCAAACTCTCCCTGCATTATCTTAGCAAATTCTACACATAACGAATTATCAGTTGATCCAAAAATAATATCATCAACATATACCTGGACCAATAAGATATGTTCTTTAACTTTCTTTATAAACAGAGTAGAATCAATTTTTCCTCTAGAAAAATCATTTGAAGTTAGGAAACTACTTAGCCTTTCATACCAAGATCTAGGAGCTTGTTTCAACCCATATAAAGCTTTCTTTAATTTAAAAACATGATTAGGAAAACTAAAATCCTCAAAACTAGGGGGTTGCTCCACATAAACTTCTTCTTTAATAAAACCATTTAAAAATGCACTCTTAACATCCATTTGATATAATTTAAATTTCATCAAAGATGCATATGCAAGAAGTAGGCGTATAGCCTCTAACCTGGCAACAGGAGCATAAGTTTCATCATAGTCTATACCTTCCTCCTGACAATAGCCTTTGGCAACAAGTCTGGCTTTATTCTTTGTTATGTTCCCATCTTCATCAAGTTTATTTCTAAACACCCATTTGGTTCCAATAACTTGATGTGATTCTTCCCTTGGGATTAATTCCCAGACTTGATTTCTTTCAAATTGGTTAAGTTCTTCTTGCATTGCTATGCACCATTGATCATCTTTAAGGGCTTCCTCAACATTTTTAGGTTCTATCTGTGACACAAAAGCTACTGACATGCAAAAATTAGTCATATTTCTAGTTCTTACCCCTTTTGAGATATCACCAATGATATTGTCCATTGAGAGTCCTCTAGGAGATTGCCATTCTTTTGCTAATTCAGGTGTTGGAGAAGGCTCATTTTCTTCCAAATACAATTCATCAAAAGCATCTCTTATATATTCATCATCACCTGCAAGTTCTTTATTTGACTCAAGAGGATTTCCCCCAAGGTCTACAATCTCATCAAAAGTGACATGTATAGATTCTTCAATATTTAAAGTTCTTCTATTAAATACCTTGTAAGCCTTGCTAGTTAATGAGTAACCTAAGAAAATGCCCTCATCAGCTTTAGAGTCAAATTTTCCTAAGTTGTCCTTTCCATTATTTAACACAAAGCACTTACATCCAAAAATTTTCAAATGGGCAACATTAGGCTTTCTACCATTAAACAATTCATAGGGAGTAGATTTAATAATTGACCTAATGAGCATTCTATTTAAAACATAACATGCAGTACTAACCACATCAGCCCAAAAATATTTAGGAACATTAGATTCATTTAACATAGTTCTAGCAAGTTCCTCTAATGACCTATTTTTCCTTTCAACTACACCATTTTGTTGGGGAGTCTTAGGAGCAGAAAAGTTATGTAGTATTCCATTTTCTTCACAAAAATTTTCAAACTTTTCATTTTGAAACTTACCACCATGGTCACTTCTTAAAACTTTAATTCTTAAGTCTTTCTCATTTTGAATTTGTTTTGTAAATTTTCTAAAGACCTTAAAAGCTTCACTTTTCATAGTTAGGAAAAATGTCCATGTATATCTAGAGTAATCATCAACAATCACAAGGCCATAATAATTTCCACCAAAGCTTTTTATCCTAGAAGGTCCAAATAAATCTAAATGTAATAATTCTAGGGGTTTTGAAGTGGAAATAACATTCTTTGATTTAAATGATGATTTTACTTGTTTACCTTTTTGACATGCATCACATAACCTATGTTTTTCAAATTTTAACTTAGGCAAACCAATAACTAAGTCTTTTGATATCAATTTATTCAAATGATGCATATTTATATGAGTCGCCCTCTTATGCCACAACCAAGGGTTCTCTTCCTTAGCAACTAAACATGTTATGCTAGAATCATGTAAACAATCCAAATCAATAAAATATATGTTGTTATGCCTAATGCCTTTTAATTCTATATTTTCAGAATCTATCAAATGTATGGTGCAAAATTTACTTTCAAATATTACCTTAAAACCTTTGTCACATAATTGACTTATGCTAAGGAGATTATGCTTAAGTCCTTCAACAAGAAGCACATCCTTGATCTCCAAAAGTGTTTGCACCACCTATGTTTCCAATTCCAAGAATCTTCCCTTTGTTGTTGTCCCCATAAGTTACATATCCTTGTTCCTTAGCTTTGAAACTCACAAATTTAGATTTATCACCGGTCATATGTTTTGAGCATCCGCTATCAAGATACCACATAGACTTCTTAGATTTGGAAGTTTCCTACAAAACAAGAATATAGTAAACTTAGGTCCCCACAACTTTTGGGTCCTTGGGGTTAGAGACATAACAAATTATTTAACAATAGGAACCCAAATGTATTTACCTTTAGGAACACCAAAATGTTTAATTTTACATTTATTTGAAGTGTGACCTTGTTTCATGCAATAAAAACATGCTTTAGATGTAGCATTTGAAAATGATGTATTTCTAATCATAGATGCTCTAGTTCCTTTTTCTACCCATACTCTTTTACTTTTCCTTTTAGGCTTTTTCAAAGGAACTTGATGATTTATATTATTTTGAGCAAACACCATTTCATGCTTCTTAAGATCATCTATTTCCTTTTCGGCTTTGTCTAGCAAATGATTAAGAATATCTATGTCATATTCATGCTCTTTACAAGTTGCACATTCTAGGTTCTTGTCATTTTCCTCATCTAAACATACAAATTTCGTTTCTAATAATTCCTTTTCTTCTAAACATGTGATTTTCATTTTTAAAGAGTCTATTTCCTTTTCAGATCTACTTAGATTCTTCTTTACAGCTTTATATTCATTCTTCAAGTTCTTAAAAGCACTAAACAATTCATTATAAGCATTTTGCAATTCATCATAATTATTATCATCATCACTTGAAGATGAGTCGGAATCACTTACCTCAAAGTCGGAAGAAATGTTGTCATTTGCCATTAAGAAAATATTTGCTTCTACTTCCGAGTCACTTGATTCCGAGCTTGAGTCACTGTTGTCCCAAGCAATATAAGCTTTCTTCTTGAAGACCTTTTCGCCCTTGAATTCATCCTTTTTCTTGTTTGGGCATTCGGTCTTTACATGCCCTACTTCACCACAACCATAGCATTTTATATTTAAGGAAGTACTTTCTCTTACCTTTCCCTTACATTTGAAAGAATGCCTTCCTTTAGCTTTCATGAATTTGGTGAACTTCTTTATCATAAGACTCAACTCTTCTTCTTCATTTTCCGAGTCTTCTTCTTCCTTCTTATTTTTACCTTTGGAAATTTCGGTTTTGAAGGCTAAATTCTTCTTTTGATATTGCCCTTCTTCATCGTTTAGCCTCCCAAGCTCAAGCTCATGCTCTCTTAGCTTTCCGAATAGCGCCGCCATTGACATTGTGGCAAGGTTTTGTGACTCCGAGATGGCCGTAACCTTAGGTTGCCATTTCCTATCCAAAGATTTTAAAATTTTAACATTTAATTCATCAACGTCAAATATTTTACCTAATCCGGTGAGATGATTCACAATATGAGTGAAACGCTTTTGAACGTCAAAAATCGTTTCGCCTTGTTGCATCCGGAACATCTCGTATTCTTGGATTAAGGAGTTTTTACGTGCTCTCTTGACGTCGTCAGTACCTTTGTGGGATTCTCTTAGCATTTCCCACATTTCCTGAGCACTTTTACAAACAGAAATCCTGTAAAACTCGTCAAGGGTTAGAGCAGATGAAATTATATTTCTAGCCCTAACGTCAAATTGTGCTTTTCTGTTTTCTTCTGCAGTCCATCTAGAAAAAGGTTTGGGAACGTCAACACCGTTCTCAGTAATTTTAGGAATATATGGACCGTTTAAAATAGCATCCCAGACACCTCTATCAACAGACTCTAAAAATATTTGCATTCGTACTTTCCATAAAGGATAATTTTGACCCACAAAAAGGGGGGTCTGTTGATAGACGCACCTTCGGCAAAAGTTTGATTTTGTCCGGCCATTTTCGAAAAGTTTGAATGATTATCAAAGCAAGCTCTGATACCACTTGTTAGAATCGCGCAGCGGAATGTTCGCGTGGTCGGACAAAAACCAAGAGGGTGGGTGAATTGGTTTCTTAACAAAAATTAGGTTTTCAAAATTTTCCCCAAATTTTACCGATTAAAAATTGTGTAAATGTAAATAGAGAAGAGAAGAGAATCTTACACAGGAGATTTATACTGGTTCGGATCAAAAGACCGTACGTCCAGTTGCTAATCACTCAAACAGAGGATTAATGCTGTCACTACTTTCCCTAGAGACGGCACAACACACAATCCACTAAGAACTCCACTTAGTGATTCTTATCGCTTCTAGCCCACACCAGGTTCCAAAAGCCCCTTTTTCTTGCAACAAATAGTTCTCTGACACTACAACACTTAACTTTTGTATGAAAAAGGTTGTTCTTCTTTTCTGAGTGCCATATAGAAGTTTAAGTAGAGAAATTAGGGTTTGGGATATGGGAATTTCGGAATTAGGGTTCTTGGAAATAGGGTTTTCGAAAATAGGGTTGATTTGAAGTTAAAAATCAAAATCTGACTGAAATAATCGATTAAATGAAGTATTAATCGATTATTACAGAGCCAAAATCAACAGAACCCTAAAACTCTCTGTTTTAATCGATTAAAAGGGTTGTCAATCGATTAACAGGCCTATTAATCGATTAACAGGTGGTTTAATCGATTAAACCAGTGAGCAGATACAGAAAATGGTTTTTCTCACTGTTTTAATCGATTATTTCCCTATTTAATCGATTAAAGCCGAGCCTGGATGATAAATTTGAGCTTTTTGAAGCTTCTAATGTGCAGACTATGTACCAGCTATCTTAAACTCTAATATTACAGACTCAATCTAATTGAAACAGAGTTATTACAATACAAAACAAGTCTTCAACACTCTAAGTCTTTGTGTTCTTGAATCATCATCAAAATCAACAATCTTCATGTCCATCAAGTGCAACATCAAGTCGTTGAATGTTCAACACTTCGGTCTTTTTATTTTTTCCTTTATTCTTAAGAGTGTCATCTTATAGCTCCTTGGGGGAATAAATTCTTCCACTTCTAATCCTGCCCTCGATACCGGCTATGCTGGAGATATCCTCATTGATAGGCGATGTTTTTACGTATCTCCATGGTACAACTTTATTTGATTCGAGGCATGAACATATGTAACAACATCCTTGCCCCCTCTTCCTTATTAACTTGGATATCCAACGATTGAGGCTTATTATCATCCTTAGGCGGATCAACCGTTGGAAAGAACTTGAGACGAAAGGTTTGCTCTTCATCTTATTCCGATTCATGGGAAGCACATCAATTAATCCTTTCTTTTTATTATCTTATTATTATTAAATTAAGAATGAATGAATGCAATTTATGAATGTAATAGACGGTTGAAGAGATGATGAAAACAAACAATTTTATTTATTTCATCCAGACAGTGTACATTCCTCAATGCAATGTTTCAAAGTACATTTTTTTAAAAGCGAAGAAGCCTAAAAGAACCCATACGCGGGTTAGAATTGTTAGAAAAGTAGTTTTAAATCAAGAGGGGGGTGAATTGATTTTTGAAAGTTTTTCGCAATAAACAGATTATCTAATTCGAAAATTAAGTTTACTAATCAATTCACGAATCACAAAGCAATTAAACAATACAAGCGCAGCAACTGAAATTAAAGAGAGAAAGGTTAGGAAAGATTTCACCGGTAATTTTATACTTGGTTCACCCAATACCAGGGCTACGTCCAGTCTCCACCAAATTCCAGCTGGGTTCCACTAGAATAGATGTTTTACGGACTCAACAATCTTACACCTACTCTAACACCGTAACCAATTTCCAGCTTCCGACTTTAACCTTTCCACCAAGAACCAAATTCCAGTTCTTGGAAACCTCTGCAACCAAATTCCAGACTAGCAGAGAAACCAGTACCCAAATTCCAGGCACCACACAAGTACAAGAACCAAATTCCAGCTCCTGCACTTAACCTCTCCACCAAGAACCAAATTCCAGCTCTTGATAACCTCTACAACCAAATTCCAATTGCAGAGAAACCAAGTGCCCAAATTCCAGGCACCAAACAAGCATAAGAACCAAATTCCAGCTCTCAGTACTCAACCTCTCCACCAAGAACCAAATTCCAGTTCTTGGAAACTTCTACAACCACCTACCAATACAGTAAAACTTGTACCCAAATTCCAGGTACAACACAATACAAAGAAATGACAAGCAATTGAAAAGAAGAAACTTAGAAAGCTCAAACCGGATTACGCTTATCCACCGTAAGTTCCTCCTTCAAAGAATGCAAAAGTGCCTCAAGAAAGATTTCAAAAGAAGTTCACAAAGCAGTTACTGAATCTTTCTTGGAAAAGGATGCTTAACAGCTTGCTTGAATTGATTGCTTAGTTTGTATGAAAACCGATGTTCAATCTCTCGTTTAAAAATTTCAAGCAAAACTCGTTTTTAAAGAGAATTTTCAAATCTGCCGCATTAATTAATCTGTTGAAAGTTTGTTTTAATCATGTTGAAATAGCCGTTATAATCTGTTAAAAGTCCTTTCAACCCATTAATGCGTTCTTGTTTCTTTAACAAAATGGTTTTAGTTGATACAACCATGTTTATATCAGCTTAAAACATTTTACAAACATTTTCTCGAGAGTGATTCAATCGATTGATTCGCGTATTAATCGATTGATTTGCTTAAAAACCTTCTTATAAAACTTTCCAAGTTATTTTAACTGATACAAAGAAGTTTTAATCGATTAAAAACCTGCACGTAATTTTTCTAAGTTGTTTTAATCGGTTGAAACGCTGCTTTAATCGATTGAAACTCAGTACAAAGATTTTACAAGTTATTTTAATCGATTTAAATGCGTTTTAATCGATTGAAACTCGTACAAAAATTTTCAAGTCATTTTAATCGATTGAAATTCGTTTTAATCGATTGAAATAAGTCTGATCGGTCATAATTCAATTCTGATCGATCATAACCAACTCTGATCGGTCATAATTTCATTCTGATCGATCATCCTGACTTCCAAAGTGGTTTTAATCGATTGAAACGTGTTTTAATCGATTAAAATAAATCTGATCGCTCATTTTTTAAGTCTGATCGATTATATTTTATTCTGACCTGTCATATTCGAATTCTAATCGGTCATAAAGGGTTTTAATCGATTAAAAGAAGTTTGTATCGATTAAAATACTGTAAAAACACTTCTTTACGCATTCTAAGTGATTTTAATTGTTTCTTTTAAAACTATATCAGTTAAAAACATTGTTAAGAAAGTTCTTTGTCAAAATGCTTTTGTTTGATTTGTTTAAAACTATTTTTGAGGCATTTTGCAAATTGAGTGAAGGAGCTTCATGCAGTGGAAAAGGTAAAGTGGTTTTACCTAAGCTTTTTGATAAGACACACTAAGTCTTCAGCTCCATTCTTCTGAGTGACTTGTTTGACTGCTGCAGAGTTGACCTTTGACTTTATCTTTGACTTCATCAAATCACTGAGATTTTTGCTAGTATCACTTTCAAGAATTTCTATGTATTTTCTCTTTTTACATCCCGTGCATGGTGTAGACCCCTAATCTTGCCCGGCCTCATAATAAGACCAGAAGACCTCCTTTTCGAAGATGGATGAAGCCTAAGAAGCCATTAGAAGAGACTATTAGGCCCCATATTAGGATAGGAAGGGTTTTGTACATTAAAATAAGAATTTTTGCCTCTTAGGGTCGAGACCGCCGTCTCGCCACTTTTGCAAGGCGAGACGACCGTCCTGAATGGCAAGACGGTCGTCTCAACCTTGTCAGACGAGACGGCCGTCTCGACCTGAGAGGCGCGAATCCCTATAAATAGCCACGTTTTTTCCTTCATTTCATACAGTTCTTCCACTTTCCCTTCTACAACTTCTTCAAATTCTTTTCCTAGAACCCCTCCGAAGCATTTCTGGAGTTTCTGAGAGTTTCTTAGAGATTTCATAGCATTTCTGAGAGTTTTTCCGGCATTGTAGAGAGCGAAGGGCTGCCAAAACGCACCCTAACTTTCGAGAAATTAATTAAAGAGCTTGCTTCGGAGGTTTCTTCACTCTCTCTATCTCTTTATTGCTTTTATTTTTATGATTAAATTGCGTAATAGATATTAGGGCCATGTAGTCATTATTTTAATTCCGCAAATAAAATGGTAAAAGCGTCTTTACACAAAGTTTATTTATTAAATAGTTGGCCTATCATAAGAACCCGAAAGGGGCGTCGTAAGGGAACTAATACTTCCCTTACACGTAACTAACTCCCTTACCTAAACTCTAGTTTTAATGACTGTAGACCCCAAATCTTGCCCGACCTCCAAATAAAGTCAGAAAGCTTCCTATTTGAAGACGGTCGAAGCTTAACAAGTCATTAGGAGAGACTATTAGGCTCCCCTACCAAGATAGGAAGGTTTTTTGGCCCAAAAATAAAGTTTCTCGCCCTGAAGGGACGAGACCGCCGTCTGGAAGGACCAGACCGCCGTCTTGTCTCAACGCCAGGACGAGACCGCTGTCTTGATTGTCCAGACGACGGTCTCGTCACCTGCAAAAGTCGAGACGGCGGTCTGGGTTTCCCAGACGGCGGTCTCGATTCCTGCCCAGTCGAGATGGCGGTCTGGATTATCCAGACGGCGGTCTCGACCCTCTGCCATGAACGAGACGGCGGTCTGGACTTTCCAGACGACGATCTCGACCCTGTCAGAGGAAACGGTGGTCTCGACTCGTCGAGCGCGAAAAACTATAAATAGGGGTCCTCCCCCCTCATTTCCACAGAGAATCAACATAGCTCTCCCTTCTCTCTAGACTTTCTCTCTCTAAGAATCCCTCCGAGGCATTTCCGAGTTTCGAGTGTCTCTAGGAATAAACCGAGCGTTCCAAATCTCCTTTAGAATCCCTCCGAGGCATTTCCGAGTTTCGAGAGTTGTAGAGTGAAGGGTTGCCAAAACGCACCCTCTCTTTTAAAATATAAAAGCTTGCTTTGGAGGTGCATATTCTCCCTCTCTATTTTTATTATCGCCATTTAAATTACGCAATAGAAGCTAGGGCCATGTAGTCATAAACTTAAATTCCGCATAATAAAAGGGTAAAAGCGCATTTTTCCAGCTTTAATTATTTATTCAAAGTAGCCGACCTATCATAGGGAACCCGAAAGGGCGTCGTAAAGGAACTAACACTTCCTTTACACGTAACTAACTTCCTTACCCAACTCTGGTTCTAATGACCAAAGTTGGTTTTCAAACACCAACGCCTTTTTAAAACCCCTTTTCCGATGTTTATGGTAAAAATATCGGTGGCGACTCCATAGAACCCAAATTAAATAAATCCCTGGGTTAGCCCGGTTATCGGACAACCCAGGGATACTTCGAAAACCTCGCCCCTAGGTTAGCCCTATGTATCGGACAACCTAAAGGCGTTGTAACCACCAATAAAAAACGCGAAAATAAAGAGGGTCGAAAAACCATCGCGTCGCTCCGACCGCCCCCTTCTGGGGAGGCGGCGACGGATGGCGACTCCACCTGGGAAGCCTAGAGAGTTGATCCCATTTAGTGATGGGCTGGCTTAAAAATAATTAAACCAAGAAAATAGCGCTTTTACCCTACCTTGTATTATAACATGCTTTATTGTTTGGCTTTCAAATAACTATTGCTTGTTTATACTTACGCAATTGATTGAAATATAAATTGCACACAAAACCCTTGCACACTACAGTTCCCTCTATACCCGGGGGCAAGTGAGAAAACCATAGGGAGTGGGTGGCAGGTACGGTTCGTTGCAGTTAGGGCCTTGTGCCCACCAGTGTGATCGGAAACCACCATTCAAGGTGATAACCTTCCTCTTTTGGCAACAAGACCGACTCTGGCCTTAGTGTTGAGCATGGTTGGACAGCTGGAGAGTGGGGACCCTATAATGGGGGCACCTTGGGGGCCTTAGCCTGGTGAGAACAGTTAGAACCTACCCTAACCAATACACTTTTCTGCAGGAAAACCCTACCTCGTGATAAAAACGAAGTCTCACCTGTTCGGGGATGATCGAATTATGTATGCATATGATTGTTGCATTTATATGTTGCATATCATAAACGAACAACAGAACAAAATCACCAAAAAAAATTATTTTACAAATAAACACCCTTATCTCGGACAGTCTGCCTTTTAGCTAGCCTGGGTTCAGGTTCTTTGTAAGCTAAGTAGCCACGCAGTTCCGACAAAAGAGATAAGGGATACTAAATATTCTTTCGCATAAAGCCATATTTTATCTCGGACAGTCTGCCTTTTAGCTAGCCTGGTTTCAGGTTCTTTGCAAGCTAAGTAGCCACGCAATTCCGACAAAAGAGATAAAAGGCTATAAAATAAACAAATAAAAAAAAAATAATCCGTTCTTCCAAAGTTCATGAAATAAGACCTGGTTCAAAAATATTGCATTCATAAAACATTCATATAGATAGTTTATTCTTTCGAAAAATACGCGAATACCATACATCATGTAGAAAAACATGATAAATAGCAAAATAAACACTCACATTCAATAAACATCATCTTCATCAAATCATACATTTTGGTTTTAGAAAATGGAGGGGACAAGTAGATAAGTGGGGAAGGTGGATATTCTCCGAAGCCATACTGAGAAGCTAGAACGGCTTAGTGCAACGATGCCACCGGAGGTCCGTGCAGATTTCGAAAAGTCCTATGGACGAATTCTGGACCTCCTAAAGATCAGTGTCGATCAAGTCTTCCTCAGGGTACTGATTCACTTTTGGAACTCCAGTCTGCGGTGCTTTGAATTTCCGCAGTTCGACATGGTGCCTACATTAGAGGAGTATGAAATAATGTTAAAATGGCCCAAGTCAGCCGGGGTCCATATCCGCCATGAGGCGTATACTCCTGCAGCACCAGTCGCTGCCCTTATCCATCTACCGTACCGACAAAGTACCCTGATAGGAAGAGGGAACACCCAGGGATGGAGAGTATTGATGTTAGAAGACCACCTGTCCTACCCGGCTCGAAAGGGTAGAGTGGGTTGCCTTCAACAAGACCCCGGCACTATTAATCTTCTGAACGATCCTGTTCCCCTTCCATCTCGACACGATCGATCAAGCCGTCATGGACGCTTTCTTCGCTTGGGACGTGAACTCGAAGAGTCCCCGCCTCGCTATTCTTGCCGACACCTTGCTATCGGTGGATTTCTACCATCGAAGCAAGGGAGAACACTCCGCCGTCGCTCTTCGTTACTTTATGTGTGGAGCATCACGCACCTTTACGCCTCCGAGTCACATGGGGATATTCCCCGACCCCTTGAGAAGCTTCTCCAAAATCCCCCTCCAACGACGCCTGACTATAGAATGGAGGGATGAGTTACAACAAAAGGACGCCAACAACATATCTTGGGTCCGCCCTTGGTTCCGACCCGGCCCAGCTCTCGTCGGATGTGGGAACTACCCGAATGTACCCTTGATAGGACTCGGGGTTGCATAGCCTACTCACCTAGAGTAGCTATGAGGCAACTCATGAGGACTCAAACTACTATCTCCCGAGGGGAACTCAGAGGGTTGTGCTTCTTTGGAGACCCGTGCACAATCGCCAACTCACTGACTGTGAGGAAAGCATGGGAGAAGCCAGTCTACATGGGAGACAGAGAGCTAGGAAAAGCTCGGGTGA
This sequence comes from Sphenostylis stenocarpa, assembly GCA_963425845.1. Taxonomy (NCBI): domain Eukaryota; kingdom Viridiplantae; phylum Streptophyta; class Magnoliopsida; order Fabales; family Fabaceae; genus Sphenostylis; species Sphenostylis stenocarpa. The sequence goes on from OY731408.1 coordinate 22,407,271, forward strand.
CTGTCACCAATGACTATGAGGCATGGAGGAGAAGAAGAGAGATGGCTCGACCATCCACCACACCCGCGCCAATCTCCAACAACGAAGAGCTACAGGCACAAGTCAATGCCTTGACCCAGAGGGTAGAAATAATGGGAGCCCAGATACGAGCCCTTGAGGAAAAAGAGCAAGCATCTATCCTCACGATTGACGGTCTACAAAGGCAAGGCAAGAAAAAGGATCATGAAATAGAACGCCTCAAGGATCAATGTGCTGACGCTAACGAACAAGCTATCCGAGCATCCAAAACTGCCAGAACCAGCTCGGATAGCCAACTACAGGAGATAACCGCCAGATCAGCACACCTTGAGGCGGAATCAGCTCAGCAGGCTCAAACAATCAAGGAGTTGTCAGAAGGGCTCCTCCAGGCTCGGATAGACCTCCGCCAAGAGCGAGAGACCAACAGAAAACTGAGCAGAGGTCTCTCTGAGCTACGCCTCAAGGAAAAAAGAGGGCTGGCTCAGTACGACCAAGTACTTCAAGAGAAGGACCAAGTTGTTGCAAAGCTTGAGGAGCTACAAGCCTTGGTCGTACATCAAGAGGCAAAGATCAAAGAGGCTCAACAATACAACGAAGAAATGAGCCAAGCGATCCACAAGCAAAGCGAAGCGCTCGCTCACCATGTCCGGGAAGCCGAGAGAGAATTACAAAGGAAACAAGACCCGCCTGTGGGTTTCTTTAGGCTTTTCCGTTTTTGCCAAAAAACGCTTCGTAGTATGGAATAGGAGAATGTACACCTTCCAATGAATTAATAAAATCTTTTTCTTTATTCAACAATTGTCTACTTGCATACATGAACATACATTTGCATATTTAATTTCCCTCCTTCACGCTTAATAAATAAGATAATAAAAAGGAAGGATTAACTAACACGTCTTCCAACTCAGAAGAATGGAGAGAAAGCCACTCCTAATAAAGCTCACCCCAACGGTCGAGTCATCACAAGAGGGAAATAAACCTCGGCCGTTGGTCCTCAAGAATAAAGAAGAGGGGGCAAGGACGCCAGTGCGACTATTTATGCCACGTCCTTTCCCCTACGAGTCAAACAAAGCTGTACCGTGGAGATATGGGGAATCTTCACCAATAAAAGAAGAAATAACAAACATAGCCGGCATTGGGGGCACAACTAGAAGTGGAAGAATCTACTCCCCCAAGGACACACAGGAAAATGTCCTTCAAAATAAAGGAAAAAATAAAAAGACCGAAGAAGAAAAAGAAAATAAAGAATCCAAGGAGGAGACAGAGGAATTGCTCCAGTTTATAAGATAAAGCGAGTATTCCATTATAGACCAGCTCAATCGCACACCTGCAAAGATCACGTTGCTATCTTTAATAATGAGCTCAGAACCGCACCGGAACGCCTTGCTGAAGGTCTTGAGCGAGGCACATGTACCACATACAATATCCCAAGAAAAGGTCGAGAGGATCGTCGGTCACATTACAGCAAGCGATCACCTCGCCTTCACAGAGGAAGAACTCCCTCTCGAAGGGTCAAAGCACAACAAGCCCTTGCATATCTCAGTCAAGTGCAAGGAATACCTCATTGCTAAAGTTCTTGTGGATAACGGGTCGTCCCTGAACGTGATGCCCAAGTGCACACTCGGATAAGTTGACTATCCAAGGAACCCGGCCGCGCCTAAGCAAGCACCATCGTTCGAGCCTTCGACGGATCAAAACGAGAAGTAGTGGGAGAGATCAATTTGCCAATTCAAGTGGGACCCACTATCTTCAACGTCGATTTCCATGTCATGGATATTACTCCAGCATACAGCTGTCTCCTCGGCAGGCCTTGGATTCATGACGCTAAGGCAATACCTTCAACGCTCCACGATAAAGTCAAATTCGTAGTGGATGATAAACTAGTCACGGTCCAAGCAGAAGACGATATCCTAATCAGTGGACCATCCACCCAACCTTATGTGGATGCGGCTGAAGAGGCTCTTGAAACATCCTTTCAAGCGCTCGAAATTGCCAGCATAGAGCGACTTCCCAGAAACACAAAGGTAGCCCGCATGATGTTGAAGCATGGCTACCATCCTGGCCAAGGACCGGGGCAGCATTCCCAAGGAATGAGGGAACCCCCGTAATTCAAAGACAATCCTCACAAGTATGGCCTAGGATATAACCCTTTCAAGGGCGGAGCGGGAAAAGCAAAAGGGAAGTCCCCCTCCGCACACTCAAGCGGATTTTCCGAAGTGGAGGGGTGCAAGCGTCAAGAGCCACTCTAGTCATTAGGAAATCTTTTTCTTTGTTTAAGGGATGTAAACCCCATGATTGTTAGGGATTATCCCCGGGCGAGCCCGACCCCCGGCATTTTAGGGCACATATTCCCTTATTAATTAATAAAGAATGATTCTTTCTATCTCGCTTCTCTTCTTTCTACTTTTGACTCGGACCACATAAATAACCCCTGTCTAAGTAAACATAAAAAGAAAAGAAGAATAAGAAGCGCTTCCAAATAATCAAACCTTCATCATTGCTATCATCATCGAGTTAGCTGATTAGAAGCACATGAAAACAAAGACTTCACCTAAGCCATGAAGGAAGTCACGCTCCGCCAATACTGTGAACAAAAAATAATAATAAAAATAAATCCACAAAAAGAGAGAAAAAGCCCAGAGAAGCCAAAGGCCAAAGAAAAGGGCAAATTACCCGGTAGGAAACCCACTAAGGGGGCTACACAAAAGATAGGGTCAATCCGGTAGGATACCTGAACAACAATAAAGGGTAACATAGGCAAAAGTTAGGGTTACAAATAAAGGTCCGCTAGGATTCCTCCAAAATTTTACAAGAGAGAGAACCTAGACAAAAGATAGGGCCAACACACAGTATCCTAGTTCGAAAACCCAAAGGGCAATCTAGGGAAATTAGCTAGCTATTTAAAAAAGCAATGGAAATAAAACCAGAAAGCGCAAATACAAAAAGAAAGAGGAAATGTTTGCTTAGACAAAGCTTAAACATCCAGGCTTAACCCTAGCCAGCCATTCTTACAAATCCTCTTATCAATAAAAATCAACCTTCTAAAACACAAACCATCGATTTTTACCCCCTTTGCTTCTTTTCTCTTGACCCTCACGACAATATTCTAATAATTAATTTGGGAATATGGAGGCGTATAGTCAACAAGAGGATTGAAATCCCTAAAGCAAGGAAAAAGGGACACTGCATGACAAAGAGGGCTCTACAATAAGAAAAAAGAGAGAAAGAAAGAAACTACTCTTCGGTCACAAGAAGTCCGGTATGGTACAGCATGTACAAAAGCACGAATCAGGAGGCACTCGGCGCTACAAGACACGTCGGTTAAATCCTTCTGAAATATTAACCAAAGTAGGCATTATAGGACATCAAACATAAAAACATTTGCATACATAAAATGTTTTTGAACCAGGTCCTATTTCTTATGAAAAAAAAAAACCCGAAGATTCGAGACCGCCGTCTGGATATTCCAGACCGCCGTCTCGGTTCCCTTGCAAATCGAGACCGTCGTCTCGAGAAACCAGACCGTCGTCTCGACTTAGGCAAAGTCAAGACCGTCGTCTGGGTTATCGAGACCGCCGTCTCAATCTGTTGGCAAAATGAGACCGCCGTCTCGACTTCCCAGACGGCGGTCTCGACCTGAAAAAAATCCGATATAAAGGGGGCGCGCTTGGGGGGTTTCCTCACAACTCTCCAAGCCTCCAAAGCCTCCAACACTCATATTTTGCTCTCCCAAGCCTTCCCCACTCAAGATGTTCAGTAGAAGTGGCTCCCGGAAGAGAAGGAACACCACTGGTGCTAGCATCTCGGCACCACCGCCACCCCCAGACCCTTCTCAACTTCAACCACAACACCAGGCCCGCCTGGACAACCTCAGAAATTACCAGTGGCACTCCCTACTAACACTGGACTTCAGCATCTTGGCCGAGTTCGGATGGGAAGAAGACGTCCGGGCGCACATCGATAGCATCGGGTGGGGTTTTCTGCTACAGCCTCCACCCGTTCATGTGTACCCACAAGCGGTACTCGAGTTTCTGGCTTCGGTCTCCCTCATTGAGATCCCCTCTATGGCCTCAGGCATGCAGCCCACCAAAATGGTCAACTATTTTATGGGTGGGCAATACCACACTACCACTTTGGAGGAATTCAATGTGTCCATTGGATTCATCCGGCCCGAGGCGGCGCTAACTCGGGAGTACCGTGAGGCCATTTGCTCTAGGCCCACCAACCTCACCGCTGCTGAGATGTGCCATGAGCTCACAGGAGCCACCACATTGCCCTCATTGATGAGGGGGTCTGCACTCCCCCCACCACTCCGCATCTGCCACAAGCTGCTGGCAGGCACCATCCATGCAAGAAAAGAGAGTCAGGGGAAGATATCCCTCCCTGACCTCTTTGCCCTCTATTGCATGCACCAGAGACGGTGCTGCAATCCCGGGTACTTCCTCTTGAGGGCCCTGAAGGACTTTGGGAGTAGATCCACAGGGGCCATCCTTGTGGCTCCCCTCATCACCCCTCTAGCAGAGAGAATGGGGTGCCCCGGCCGGGAAGAGCTGGCCCGCAATCTGCGACCCGAGCCCATCAACGGGCCAATGCTGGTCAGCATGGGGATGCTGATACGTCGGGGAAGTCAGTTCGCCCTGCATCCCACCCTGGACTTTGAGCTGGACCTCCAAGGAATAGTGGCGATGTAGGATGCGCCCACATCTCCCAGCTCCCAGCAGCAGCAGCAGCAGCAACAGCAACAACCACCACTGTACACGGAGGACTTCGCTGGCCTCCACCAACACATGGATGATCTGAGCCAGCAGCTCGGCCAAATGGCGATATGGCAGGAGCAGCAGACCCAGTGGCGGCAGGTCCAAGACGTTCGCCAACAGGCCTTTCAAGAGGGCCAAGACGAGATCCGCCAACAGCAGCAGAGGATGCGGCAGGAGTGGACGACGTTCCAGGAGGATTACAACGATGAAATCCAGGAACAAATCGACTTCCGCTACCACATGTATAAACATTTTCCCTACCGCACCCCTTCTGATGATGACTCTTAGGGACTGTACTGGTTAAAATAAAAAGTCGCTGTAATAAAATTTCCTATGAATAAAATTTTATTTCCTGCATCCTTTGCCTTCTTTTGCAAAAGCCAGCATAACAAAAAAAAGAAGCTTAAAAAAGAAAAAGGCACACGCTCAATAAAAAGCCAGAATCCAAAATAGCGAGAAAAAAGAGATAAAACTGCGAGAAAAAGGCAGGATCAAAACAATTACCTTAACCAAACAAAATCTCGACTATCAAGCAAAAGTCGAACAAAACAAAAATCCCCAGCAACCAACAGAGCTGGATGAACAAACCCACAAAATCCCCGGCGCAGCCCGGATGAACATTCAAGAAATCCCAAAACAATCTGCCAACACAAAAAAAAAAAATCACTCTCCAGGAAGACGGCGCATGATCAGAATCAGTAAGCCGCCACCATTGCCAAAGGATCAGCTACCGCAAGAAGGGGCATCCAGAGGCACCAAAACCAGACGAGGGTTCGTACTCGTCAACCAAAGGATCAGCTACCGCAAGATGGAGCATCCGGAGGTCGAACACCAGATGGGGGTGTAAACTCATCAAGCCTTACAAAAGGGGGCTTACCGGGCGGGGGTTAGTACTCGTCAAACACCGGATGGGGTGTAAACTCATCGAGGCCTTACAAAAGGGGCTTACCGGGCGGGGGTTAGTACTCGTCAAACCGGATGGGGGTTCGTACTCATCGGCCGAAGGGTCGGCTACCGCGTCGAAGGAGCATCCCGAAGCGCACAACACATCTCCCCAGAAGGTCATCCGCTGCAAAGACGGAGTATCTGAAGGGAAACCGGGCAAGAGGGTCAACTCCTTTACCCTCCAGTCGATCACCTCAGCACAAAAGGCTAGTAGTCGACTGGTCGGGTAAAGGGGGGCAGCTGTAGACCCCAAATCTTGCCCGACCTCCAAATAAAGTCAGAAAGCTTCCTATTTGAAGACGGTCGAAGCTTAACAAGTCATTAGGAGAGACTATTAGGCTCCCGTACCAAGATAGGAAGGTTTTTTGGCCCAAAAATAAAGTTTCTCGCCCTGAAGGGACGAGACCGCCATCTGGAAGGACCAGACCGCCGTCTCGTCTCAACGCCAGGACGAGACCGCCGTCTCGATTGTCCAGGACGGCGGTCTCGTCACCTGCAAAGTCGAGACGGCGGTCCGGGTTTCCCAGACGGCGGTCTCGATTCTCGAAAAGTCGAGACGGCGGTCTGGGTTTCCCAGACGGCGGTCTCGATTCCTGCCCAGTCGAGACGGCGGTCTGGATTATCCCGACGGCGGTCTCGACCCTCTGCCATGAACGAGACGGCGGTCTGGACTTTCCAGACGGCGGTCTCGACCCTGTCAGAGGAAACGGCGGTCTCGACCTGTCAGGCGCGAAAAACTATAAATAGGGGTCCTCCCCCACTCATTTCCACAGAGAATCAACATAGCTCTCCCTTCTCTCTAGACTTTCTCTCTCTAAGAATCCTTCCGAGGCATTTCCCGAGTTTCTGAGTGTCTCTAGGCATAAACTGAGCGTTCTAAATCTCCTTTAGAATCCCTCCGAGGCATTTCCGGAGTTTCTGAGAGTTGTAGAGTGAAGGGTTGCCAAAACGCACCCTCTCTTTTAAAATATAAAAGCTTGCTTTGGAGGTGCATATTCTCCCTCTCTATTTTAATTACTGCCATTTAAATTACGCAATAGAAGCTAGGGCCATGTAGTCATAAACTTAAATTCCGCATAATAAAAGGGTAAAAGCGCATTTTTCCAGTTTAATTATTTATTCAAAGTAGCCAGCCTATCATAGGAACCCGAAAGGGGCGTCGTAAAGGAACTAACACTTCCTTTACACGTAACTAACTCCCTTACCCAACTCTGGTTCTAATGACCAAAGTTGGTTTTCAAAAACCAACGCCTTTTTAAAACCCCTTTTCCGATGTTTATGGTAAAAATATCGGTGGCGACTCCATAGAACCCAAATTAAATAAATCCCTGGGTTAGCCCGGTTATCGGACAACCCAGGGATACTTTCGAAAACCTTGCCCCTAGGTTAGCCCAGTTATCGGACAACCTAAAGGCGTTGTAACCACCAATAAAAAACGCGAAAATAAAGAGGGTCGAAAAAACCATCGCGTCGCTCCGACCGCCCCCTTCGTGGAGGCGGCGACAATGACCAAAGTTGGTTTTCGAAAACCAACACCTTTTTACTCCTTTTTCGATGTTTCTGGTAAAAACATCGGTGGTGACTCCATAAGAACCTTTCAAAATTAGTTCTTGGGTTAGCCTAGTTATCGGACAATCCAAGAACACTTTTTCGAAAACCTCGCCCCTAGGTTCAGCCCAATTATTGGACAACCTAAAGGCATTGTAACCACACCCATAAAAAGCGAAAATTGGATAGTCGGAACCATCGCGTCACTTCGACCGCCTTGTTTTGACGGCGACGACAGATGGCGACTTCACTAGGGAAGCCTAGAGAGTTGATCCCATTTAGTGATGGGCCAGCTTAAATAAATAAACCAAGAAATTGCGCTTTTACCCTATCTTGTATTATAACATGTTTTAATGCTTGGCTTTAATAACTGTTGTTTGTTTATATTTACGCAATTGTTTGAAATACAAACTGTACACAAACCCTTGCACACAACAGTTCCCTCTATACCAGGGGGCAAGTGAGAAATCCATAGGGAGTGGGTGGCAGGTACGGTTTGCTGTAGTGATTGCCTTGTGCCCACTAGTGTGATCGGAAACCACCACTCAAGGTGATAACCTTCCTCTTTTGGCACGAAGACTGACTATGGCCTTAGTGCTAAGCATGGTCGGAAGGCTGGAGAGTGGGGACCCTATAATGGGGGCACCTTGCGGGCCTTAGCCTTGGTGAGAACAGTTACAACCTACCTTTGTCAATGCACTTTTCTGTAGGAAAACCCTACCTCGTGATTAAAACGACTTCTCGCCTGTTCGCAGATGATCAAATTGTGTGCGCATTTGTTTGTTGCAATTGTTTGTTGCATAGCATAACCAAACAACAGAAAAATCACAAAAACATTTTTTGCAATAAACACCCTTATCTCGGACAGTCTGCCTTTTAGTTAGCCTGGTTTCAGGTTCTTTGTAACCTAAGTAGCCATGCAGTCCGACAGAAGAGATAAGGGACGCTAAATATTATTCTTTCGCATAAAGTGTCACCGCCGTCAAAAGAGATGAGGCAGTCAGAGCGACGCGATGGTTTCGACCCTTTTGATTTTCGCGTTTTTTATGGGTGGTTACAATGCCTTTAGGTTGTCCGATAACCGAGCTAACCTAGGGGCGATGTTTTCGAAAAGGTGTCCTTGGGTTGTCCGATAACCGGGCTAACCCAAGGACTTATTTTTGTGGGGTTCTATGGAGTCGCCACCGATGTTTTTACCGGAAACATCGGAAAAGGTCTTTAAAAGGCGTTGGTTTTCGAAAACCAACTTTGGTCATTAGAACCAGAGTTGGGTGTTGCCGCCGTCTAAAAGAGGTGGTCGGAGCAACGCGATGGTTTTTTCGACCCTCTTGTTTTCGTGTTTTTTATGGGTGGTTACAACGTCCTTAGGTTGTCCGATAACCGGGCTAACCTAGAGAGGAGGTTTTCGAAAAGTGTTCTTGGGTTGTCCGATAACCGGGCTAACCCAAGAACGGGTTTTGAAGGGTTCGTGGAGTCGCCACCGATGTTTTGACCAGAAACATCGGAAAAGGATTTTAGAAAGGCGTTGGTTTTCGAAAACCAACTTTGGTCATTAGAACCAGAGTTGGGTAAGGGAGTTAGTTACGTGTAAAGGAAGTGTTAGTTCCTTTACGATGCCCCTTTCGGGTTCCCTTTGATAGGCCGACTACTTTGGATAAATAATTAAACTGGAAAATTGCGCTTTTACCCTTTTATTATGCGGTATTTAAAGATTATGACTACATGGCCCTAGCGTCTATTGCATAATTTAAATGGAAGCGGTAAAGTAAATAAAGAGGTTTATGAACCTTCGAAGCAAGCTTTCTTATATTCTTTGAAAGGGGGTGCTTTGTGGCAGCCCTTCACTCTACAACGCTCAGAAACTCCAGAAATGCCTCGAAGGGATTCTAAAGAAGATTTAGAACGCTCAAAATTCTCCTAAAGACACTCAGAAACTCCGAAAATGCTTCGGAGGGGTTCTAGAGAGAGAAAATCTAGAGAGAAGGAGGAGGAATTGTGTTTTTGTGTCTTGAAATGAGGGGGGGAGAGCCCCTATTTATAGTTTTTTGCGCCTGACAGGTCGAGACCGTCGTTTCGTCTGACAGGGTCGAGACCGCCGTCTGGACAATCCAGACCGCCATCTCGACCATGGCAGGGGGTCGAGACCTCCGTCTGGATAATCCAGACTGCCGTCTCGACTAGGCAGAAGTCGAGACCGCCATCTAGATAATCCAGACGGCGGTCTCGTCCCTGGCGTGAGGCGAGACGGCGGTCTGGTCCTTCCTGACGGCGGTCTCGTCCCTTCAGGGCGAGAAACTTTATTTCTCGGGCCAAAAAAACCCTCCTATCTTAGTACGGGGGCCTAATAGTCTCTCCTAGTGGCTTGTTAGGCTTCGACCATCTTCAAATAGGGGGCCTTCTGACTTTATTTGGAGGCCGGGCAAGATTTGGGGTCTACAGCTGCCCCCCCTTTACCCGACCAGTCGACTGCTGGCCTTTTGTGCCAAGGTGATCGACTGGAGGGTAAAGGAGTTTGACCCTCTTGCCCGGTTTCCCTTCAGACACTCCGTCTTTGCGGCGGGTGATCCTCCGGGGAGATGTTGTTTTGTGCGCTTCGGGATGCTCCTTTGTCGTGGTAGCCGACCCCTTCGACCGATGAGTACGAACCCCCATCCGGTTTGACGAGTATGAACCCCCGCCCGTAAGCCCCCTTCGTAAGGCTCGATGAGTACACACCCCCATCCGGTGTTTGACGAGTATGAACCCCCGTCCGGTAAGCCCTCTTCCGTAAGGCTCGATGAGTACACACCCCCATCCGGTGTTAAGCCTCCGGATGCTCCATCTTGCGGTAGCTGATCCTTTGGCCGTGGTGGCGGCTTACTGATTCTGACCATGCGCCTCTGTGAAACCTCAGGATGCTACTCTGACGCGGTAGCTGACCCCTTGGCTGACGAGTATGAACCCCATCTGGTTATGTGCCTTTGGATGCCCCTTCTTGCGGTGGCTGACCCTTTGGCAGTGGTGGCGGCTTACTGATTCTGATCATGCGCCGTTTCCCTGGGGAGTGTTTTCTGTGTTTGGTATATTGTTTTTGGACTCCTTGAATGGTTGTCCGGGCTGTGCCGGGGATTTTGTGTTTCATCCAGCTTTGTTGGTTGCTGGGGATTCTTACTTTGCAGTCGATATTTGTTGGTTGGATAGGGTTTTACCGGGGTACCTCTATGCAAACATGAAAAATGATCTTTTCTTGAAATGAATGTCTTTTTTGTTATGGAGTGCGTTTGTTTGTTTTGATCCTGACAAAGTCCTATTTGTGCGACTACTTGTGTGTGGATGTTATTGATGCGATTTTATTTTAGTTGAGGACATCTAGAAAGTGACCGATACTTCTTTTTTGTTCTTTCGTGGCTATTTTTTTTTGCACTTTTGTTTTAACCCTATCTTTTGCCTAGACTGCCCTTTGCGGGTTTTCGATCTAGCGGGTCTTAATAAAATTTCGGTGGGCTTTCTTTCCTTTTATAAAAGCCTTTTCTTTTGCCTAGACCGCCCTTTGCGGATTTTCGATCTAGCAGGCTACTCTGTATTTTTTTTTACTTGTGACGGCCCTGGTTGGTGATGTTGTCTTTGTCTTTATGCTTTCTCGAATTGCTTGTTTTATGCATGCTCATGTTTCGTTAATATAGAGGCATTTACACAGGTAGGTAAAGAGAAAAAAAAAGACAATTTTATTGATATAACCAGATGGTTTATTTTTACATGGGGGTTTACAATAGAATTTGTAAGCATGGCTGGCCAAGGTTGGCTAAACTGTATGAGGGTGCCACAATCATGTCTGTGATTTTTGTTTCCCCGTTTTTCCTGGTCCCTTCAGTTGAGATGCTCAAATCCGGAGTGAAGACTATGCGAAGTCTGCTTGCTATTATGAAGGTATTACCTTAGTCGCCTTTGCGGTTTTCGGCTAAGGTAATCGTTGCTCTGTTTTTCTCTTCTTCTTCTTTTATTGTTGTTTTTTTTTTTTTTGGAACCTCTAGTTTTTGCCTAGGACGTGTCCTACCGAGGAATGTAGACCCTATCTTTTGCCCAGGACGCTCTTTGCGAGTTTTCATCCTGACGTGTCATAAGCAATGTCTTTAGGCGTAATATTTTTTCATCGCATCTGAGTTGACAGGATATTGGAGCTCTTATCCATCCATGTTGGTGAGGATAAGGGCTCCTCCTGAGAAGGCTCGCTTGACCACAAGGGGTCCTTCGTAGTTGGCTGCCCATTTCCCGATTTTGTCTTTCTGGGCTGGAAGCAGTTTCCTCACTACTAGATCTCCTTCTAGGAAAGTGCGGGGATTGACCTTCTTGTCGTAGGCCTTCTTGATTTTCTTTTGGTAAGCCTGCCCCCGACATATGGCGTCTAGCCGTTTTTCTTCGATTAGGTTCAATTGATCATACCGGCTTTGGACCCATTCAGCCTCTGTTAATTTGGCTTCCATGACAACTCGCAGAGAGGGTATTTTGACCTCTACTGGTAGTACGGCCTCCATCCCGTATACGAGGGAAAACGGGGTAGCCCCTGTGGAGGTTTGTATCGACGTTCGGTAACCATGTAAGGCGAAGGGAAGCATTTCATGCCAATCTCTGTAGGTCACAACCATTTTCTGGATGATTTTCTTGATATTTTTGTTGGCTGCCTCTACTGCACCATTCATCTTTGGTCGGTACGGGGAGGAATTGTGGTGCTGGATTTTGAAGTCTTGGCATAATTCCTCCATCATCTTATTGTTGAGGTTGGTCCCATTATCAGTAATGAGCTTATGAGGGATGTCGTACCAACACATAATGTTTTTCTTGATGAAGGTAGTCACCACCTTCCGGGTTACATGTGCGTAGGATGCCGCCTCAACCCACTTGGTGAAATAGTCGATGGCTACCAATATGAAGCGATGCCGTTGGACGCTTTGGGTTCGATGGGTCCGATGACATCCATGCCCCACATAGAAAATGGCCATGGTGTAGCCAGGTTATTGAGAGGTGCAGGTGGCACATGAATGTTATCGGCGTATACTTGGCACTTATGACATTTCTTGGCATATTGGTGACAATCAACTTCCATCGTGGACCAAAAATACCCTGCCCTAAGGATTTTCTTTGCCATGACATGCCCGGGTGCGTGGGTTCCAAAAGTCCCCTTGTGGATTTCTCTTATTAAGGTTTGAGCTTCTTCTCGATCCACACACCTTAAAAGAGTGGAATCGGGGCTCTTTTTGTAGAGGGTTCATTCAATCAACGTGAACCCTACATCCCTTTTGTGAATGGTTCGCTTATCATTGTCACTGATTTCTTCAGGATATTCACCCTTCATGAGGTACCGCTTGATGTCATGGTACCAGGGGTTTTGATCGTGCTCGCCATTTACTACCATGCAGAAAGCTTGTTTATCATGCAGTTTAACTTGAATGATTGGCATCTCATGTTCCTGGTCCAGGGCAAACATGGATGATAGAGTGGCGAGGGCGTCGGCAATTTGATTGTCCTCCCTAGGGATATACTGGAAAGTGACACTTTCCATTCTCGAGGCCAGCTCGCGGATGTGCTCTAGGTATGGGATCAATTTTGAGTTTCGGGTTTCCCATTCACCTTTAAGTTGATAGATGACGAGGGAGGAATCACCGAATATTTTGAGCTTAGTGACCCCATGATCTAAAGCCGCCCAGATTCCTAGCGCACATGCTTCGTATTCGGCCATGTTATTGGTGCAATCGAAATTAAGCCTGGCCGTTACAGGGATGTGTTTCTTTTCGGGGGATATCAAAATAGCTCCTACCCCGTGTCCAAGCATGTTTGAAGCCCCATCGAAGAACATGGTCCACATCTCTTCTTTGGTCTCTTCGTGTTCAATATGCATGATGTGCTCATCGGGAAAGTCATCTTGTAAGGATTGGTATTCGTCTGTGGATCCATGGGCTAGATAATCCGCTAGGGGACTTCCTTTAATAGCTTTCTGAGTGACGTGAATGATGTCAAATTCTGAGAGGAGAACCTGCCACCTAGCTATTCTCCCAGTTAAAATGGGCTTCTCGAAGAGGTATTTGATTGGATCCATTTTGGAGACCAACCATGTTGTATGTCGAGCCATATACTGTTTGAGACGTTGAGTGACCCACACCAATGCGCAACAAGTTTTTTCGAATGGTGTGTAACGGGTTTCGTAGTCCGAGAATTTCTTACTGAGATAATAAATGGCCCGTTCCTTTTTTCCGGTTTCATCATGTTGGCCGAGCACGCATCCCATGGACTCTTCGAGAATTGACAAATACAGGATCAGAGGTCTCCCTTCAACGGGGGGTACCAACACTGGTGGATTGGTTAAACAAGTTTTGATTTTGTCGAACGCTTGTTGGCATGCTTCATTCCACACCGTTGGTTGGTTTTTGCGCAACAGCTTAAAGATGGGGATACATTTATCCGTTAACTGTGCGATGAAACGGGCAATGTAATTTATTCGGCCCAGAAAACCTCTGACCTCCTTTTCCGTGCTTGGTGGAAGCATTTCCAAAATTGCTTTGTTTTTGTCGGGGTCCACCTCGATTCCTTTTTCACTGACAATGAACCCTAGGAGTTTTCCTGATCGTACTCTGAAAGTACATTTTGCCAGGTTCAGTTTGAGTTGATACTTCCGAAGCCGATCAAAAAGTTTTCGGAGATATTGAATGTGGTCCATTTCATTTCTGGACTTGGCGATCATGTCGTCCACATATACTTCTATCTCTTTGTGGATCATGTCATGGAATAGCGTGACCATAGCCCTTTGGTAGGTAGCCCCTGCATTTTTCAGCCTAAACGGCATTACCCGATAGCAGAAGGTACCCCATGGTGTAATGAATGAGGTTTTTTCTCTATCCTCAATAGCCAACTTGATCTGGTTGTACCCCGCATACCCGTCCATGAAGGAATACAGCATGTTGGTAGCGGTATGGTCTATCAGCGTGTCTATGTGCGGTAGGGGAAAGTCGTCCTTTAGACTTGCTCGATTGAGGTCCCCATAATCCACGCAGACCCTGACCTTCCTGGTCTTTTTGATGACGGGTACTATATTGGCCAGCCATTCTGGGTATTTGGACACTACAAGAAAGTTGGCATCCAACTGCCTTTGCACCTCCTCTTTTATCATTAAGGACCAGTTCGGTTTGATCCTCCTGAGTTTTTGTTTCACAGGTCGAAACCCCTCTTTCAGTGGCAATTTGTGTTCCACAATACTTGTGTCAAGCCCTGGCATGTCATGGTACGACCAAGCAAATACATCCACATATTCCCTCAGAAGCTGTATCAATCCCTTTTTCATGCTACTTTCCATTTGGGTGCCGATGTTTACCTTTTTCTCCTCATCCTCTTTTCCTAAATTGACAGTTTCTATTTCCTCCTGATGCGGTTGTATGATGCGTGTTTCCTTTTCCAGCATCCTTTGCATGTCCGGAGAAATGGTCTCCTGCTCACTGTCGGACTCAATCCATTCGTCTTCCATTTCCGGGGTCCACGGAGATTCACCAATCACAGACATGATGTGTTTTAGGTTCTGTTTTAGTCATAGATTTTATTATTCAATTTATCTTTGAAAGAATAATAAATAGAAGAGGGAAAAGAATGAATATGACAAAATGCCTCGTATATTAATGAAAATGAGAATGTATTTACAAGCCCTTTTAATCAAAATTCCTGCGGCCACGGGCGGGGACCACAGGAGATATAGAGAAAAACTTAAAAAAAGAAAAGGCCCTAGGGCTGATCCTCCTAGTCCCCCCTCTCTGCTACTCTGGCTTTGAAAGAGGTTTGACATCCGTGCTGGAAGCAGAGGCATCAAAGGTTATCCAACCAGCGTCGATTAATTCCTGGACCTTATATTTCAAGGTCAAGCAGTTGTCGGTTGAATGCCCTGGTGCATCCGAGTGGTAGCTACATTTTTCATTGGGCTTGTACCACTCGGGATAAGGAGGCTCCAGCTGCTTTTTGGGAGGAACGCGTGCCAGGAGGCTAGCCTCTAACAGCTGGGGCAGGAGCTTCGCATAGGAGGTGGGGATAGGCGTGAATTTCCTCTCCTTTTTTCGTGGCTGCCGCTCTGCCTGAGGGGTGGAGGAAGGGGTTGCAAAATTAATGGCGTGCACGGCCTCTTCCTTCTTTTTGAAGGGCTTCTTGAATGATGTGCTAGAAGGAGAGGGTCGTGCTATCTTGCCACTCCTCAGCCCTTGCTCCACTCTTTCTCCTACAGTGACTATGTTCGAGAAGAGATTGGAGGTACTGGCTATCACCTTGTCGTAGTACGCTCCGGTCAGTGAGTCTATGAACATAGCCACTGTTTCTTTGTCTGTGAGGGGAGGCTCTATCTGGGCTGCCATTTCCCTCCACCTCTGGGCGTATGCTTTAAAGGCTTCGTCGTTCCTCTTGCTCAGAGTCCTGAGATCTGACCTATCAGGAGTCAGATCAATGTTGTATCGGTAACGACGGAGAAAAGCGTCAGCCAGCTGTTTCCAGTTCTGGACCTGCCCTCTCTCTAACTGCATGTACCAGTTGAGAGCTATGTCCTCCAGACTCTCCTAGAAGAAGTGGATCAGGAGTTTTTCGTTGTTAGCATGGGCGACCATCTTACGACAATACATCGTAAGATGGTTCTTAGGGCAGGTCATCCCGGCGTACTTAGGGAAGTCCGAGATTTTAAATTTGGGAGGGAAGTGGATGTTCTTCACGAGGCACATGTCTGCCACCTCCTTGACGTCGAAGTTGTGCCCTTCGACCGCCTTCAGCCTCTCCTCCAGGGCGGAGAGTTGTTGCTTAGATACCTCTGGGGTAAGGATGCGTGCAGTCTTAGCATCCTTCTCGCCAAAAAAGTATTCCTCCTCCTCTTCCTCATGAGGAGGGACATGTTCAGCTTGGTCTTCGCCCTTGCTCTGACCCTGGCGCACGACCTCCATTAATTGGGCCACCTGCTCGCGGAGGGTATTGACCTCTGCAGTGAGCTTTCGGTTCTGTTCCTCCAAGTTTTCCATTGCTTTTGCCTTTTGTGCACGAGTGCGAGTAGGGAGAGGACCAGCCACTTTCTAGAATGCCCGAAAAAGGTTTATTAATGTATGTTGAGTGCTTAAACTAACATGGATATGTTTATGCATGAGAGATTTTGTTTAAATGATGCTTGCATGCGTTCTCGCCTTTTATTTTCTTTCTTGGTTTTTCTTCACTCATGGTATGATGTAATATGAATGTTTTGACTTTGTCAAAAGTTTATCTATTTATTTTTTGGTATTTTGGTATTTTTATTTGATGTTTATTTTATAGCCTTTTATCTCTTCTGTCGGAACTGCGTGGCTACTTAGCTTACAAAGAACCTGAAACTAGGCTAGCTAAAAGGCAGACTGTCCGAGATAAAATATGGCTTTATGCAAAAGGATATTTTACGTCCCTTATCTCTTCTGTTGGAACTGCGTGGCTACTTAGCTTACAAAGAACCTGAAACCAGGCTAGCTAAAAGGCAGACTGTCCGAGATAAGGGTGTTTATTTGTGAAAAATATTTTTGATTTTTGTTTTGTTGTTTGTTTATGCTATGCAACATACAAATGCAACAATCATATGCACACACAATTCGATCATCCCCGAACAGGCGAGATTTCGTTTTTATCACGAGGTAGGGTTTTCCTACAGAAAAGTGCATTGGTCAGGGTAGGTTCTAACTGTTCTCACCAGGCTAAGGCCCCCAAGGTGCCCCCATTATAGGGTCCCCACTCTCCAGTCGTCCGACCATGCTCAACACTAAGGCCAGAGTCGGTCTTGTTGCCAAAAGAGGAAGGTTATCACCTTGAGTGGTGGTTTCCGATCACACTGGTGGGCACAAGGCCCTAACTGCAGCAAACCATACCTGCCACCCACTTCCTATGGTTATCTCACTTGCCCCCGGGTATAGAGGAACTGTAGTGTGCAAGGGTTTGTGTGCAGTTTATATTTCAATCAATTGCGTAAGTATAAACAAGCAACAGTTATATGAAAGCCAAACAATAAAGCATGTTATAATACAAGGCAGGGTAAAAGCGCTTATTTTCTTGGTTTAATTATTTTTAAGCCAGCCCATTACTAAATGGGATCAACTCTCTAGGCTTCCCCAGTGGAGTCTCCATCTTTCGCCGCCGTCAAAAAGAGGCGGTCGGAGCGACGCGATGGTTTTTTCGACCCTCTTGTTTTCGCGTTTTTTATGGGTGGTTACAACGTCCTTAGGTTGTCCGATAACCAGGCTAACCTAGAGACGAGGTTTTCGAAAAGTGTTCTTGGGTTGTCCGATAACCGGGCTAACCCAAGAACGGGTTTTGAAGGGTTCGTGGAGTCGCCACCGATGTTTTTACCGGAAACATCGGAAAAGGAGTTTAGAAAGGCGTTGGTTTTCGAAAACCAACTTTGGTCATTAGAACCAGAGTTGGGTAAGGGAGTTAGTTACATGTAAAGGAAGTGTTAGTTCCTTTACGACGCCCCTTTCGGGTTCCCTATGATAGGCCGACTACTTTGGATAAATAATTAAACTGGAAAATTGCGCTTTTACCCTTTTATTATGCGGTATTTAAAGATTATGACTACATGGCCCTAGCGTCTATTGCATAATTTAAATGGAAGCGGTAAAGTAAATAAAGAGATTTATGAACCTTCGAAGCAAGCTTTCTTATATTCTTTGAAAGAGGGTGCTTTGTGGCATCCCTTCACTCTACAACGCTCAGAAACTCCGGAAATGCCTCAGAGGGATTCTAAAGAAGATTTAGAATGCTAAAAATTCTCCTAAAGACACTCAGAAACTCCGGAAATGCTTCGGAGGGGTTCTAGAGAGAGAAAATCTAGAGAGAAGGAGGAGGAATTGTGTTTTTGTGTCTTGAAATGAGGGGGGGAGAGCCCCTATTTATAGTTTTTCGCGCCTGACAGGTCCAGACCGCCGTTTCGCCTGACAGGGTCGAGACCGCCGTCTGGACAATCCAAACCGCCGTCTCGACCATGGCAGGGGGTCGAGACCGCCGTCTGGATAATCCAGACCGCCGTCTCGACTAGGCAGAAGTCGAGACCGCCGTCTGGATAATCCAGACGGCGGTCTCGTCCCTGGCGTGAGGGGAGACGGCGGTCTGGTCCTTCCAGACGGTGGTCTCGTCCCTTCAGGGCGAGAAACTTTATTTCTCGGGCCAAAAAAACCCTCCTATCTTAGTACGGGGGCCTAATAGTCTCTCCTAGTGGCTTGTTAGGCTTCGGCCGTCTTCAAATAGGGGGCCTTCTGACTTTATTTGGAGGTCGGGCAAGATTTGGGGTCTACATTGGGTAAGGGAGTTTGTTACGTATAAAGGAAGTATTAGTTCCTTTACTACGCCCCTTTCGGGTTCCCAATGACAGGCCAGCTATTTGTTAATAAATAAACTGGAAAAATACGCTTTTGCCCTTTTTTATTGTGCAGAATTTAAAAGTATGACTACATGGCCCTAATCTATTGTGCAATTTAAATTTAAAGCGATAAAAGGGGAGAGGAAGAGTTTAAACCTCCGAAGCAAGCTTTTCTTTTTATTTCTTTGAAATAAATGGGTGCTTTTTGGCAGTCCTTCACTCTACACAGCGCTGGAAACTCTTCTAAACGCCGAAAAATACTCTCAGAGACACTCAGAAACTCCGGAAATGCGTTGGAGGGATTCTAGAGAGAAGTTTTTAGAGAGAAGGGAGAGCAAATGCTTGTGGTGTGTGGAAATGAGGGGGGGGGGAGGCCCCTATTTATAGGTTTTCGCGCCTGACAGTGGCGAGACCGCCATTCTCGTCTGATAGGGTCGAGACCGCCATCTCGCCAAACGAGACCGCCGTCTCGTCCTGCGCAGGTGGCGAGACCGCCGTCTGGAAAAGCGAGACCGCAGTCTCGCCATTTGCAGGTAGAGAGACCGCCATCTCGTCAAATGAGACGGCGGTCTCGCCACTTGCCTGAGGCGAGACGGCGGTCTCGTCCCAAAAAAGCGAGAAAACTTATTTTTTGTACAAAAAACCCCTCCTATCCTAGTATGGGGCCTAATAGTCTCTCCTAGTGGCTTGTTAGGCTTCGTCCATGTTCGAATAGGAGGTCTTCTTCTCTTTATTTGGAGGTCGGGCAAGATTTGGGGTCTACAGCTGCCCCCCCTTTACCCGACCAGTCGACTACTGGCCTCTTGTGCCAAGGTGATCGACTGGAGGGTAAAGGAGTTGACCCTCTTGCCCGGTTGCCCTTCAGATGTTTCGTCTTTATGATGGATGATCCTCTGGGGAGATGTTGTGTTGTGCGCTTCCGGGATGCTCCTTTGTCGCAGTAGCTGACCCCTTCGGCTGATGAGTACGAACCCCCATCTGGTTTGACGAGTATGAACCCTCGCCCAGTCAGCCCCCTTTTGTAAGGCCTGATGAGTATACATCCCCATCTGGTGTTTGACGAGTATGAACCCCCATCTGGTAAGCCCCCTTTTGTAAGGCCTGATGAGTACACACCCCCATCTGGTGTTAAGCCTTCGGATGCTCCATCTTGCGGTGAGTCGATCCTCTGGCCGTGGTGGCGGCTTACTGCTCTAGCTCATGCGCCGATGTGAAACCTTGGGATGCTCCTTTGACGCGGTAGCTGACCCCTTGGCTGACGAGTATGAACCCTCGTCTGGTTAGGTGCCTCTGGATGCCCCTTCTTGCGGTAGCTGATCCTTTGGCTATGGTGGCGACTTACTGTTCTAGCTCATGCGCCTATCAGACACTCCTTGGGGAGTGATTTCCGTTTGTGGGTAGATGCTCTTGGACCTCTTTGAATGGTCATCCGGGTTGTACCGGGGATTTTGTGTTTCATCCAGCTTTGTTGGTTGCTGGGGATTTTTGTTTTTGACTTTTGGTGGCGACTATCCGACTCTTGCTGGCTGGTCGGATTGAGTCTTGTTTTCTGTTCAACTTTGATTTGGTAGTCGAAATTTTATTGGTTGAGATCCTGCCTTTTTTCTCGCGGTTTTATCTCTTTTTTCTCGCGATTTAGGATTTTGGCTTTTCTTATTGAGCATATGCCTTTTTCCTTTTTAAGCTTTTTTCTCATTACGCTAACTTTTGCAAAGGGCGGCAAAGAGATGCATGAAATAAAATTTTATTTATGGGGAAATTTTATTACAACCACTTTTTGTTCAGGCAAGTATCGTCCCTAAGGGCTATCTTCTGGAGACGATCTGCGGGCGAATTGCTGGTAGACGTGATATCGGAAGTCCGCTTGCTCTCGGACTTCGTCGCGGTATTCTTGCTGGAATGTCATCCATTCCTGCCGCATCACCTGCTGATGTTGGTACATCTCCTCTTGCCGGGTATGGTAGGTCTCTTGCCGCACCATCATTTGGTCGAGCTGCCGGCGCAAATCGTTCATGTTGCGGTTCATACCGGCGAAATCGTCCGTTTACGGTGGTGGTTGTTGTTGTTGCTGCTGCTGCTACTGCTGGAATTCGGGGGGCGTGGGGATATCCTGCATTGCCACCAGCCCCTGGAGATCTAGTGCTGTAGACTCCAAATCTTGCCTGACCTCCAAATAAAGTCAGAAGACCCCCTATTTGAAGACGGCCGAAGCCTAACAAGCCACTAGGAGAGACTATTAGGCCCCCGTACTAAGATAGGAGGATTTTTTTGCCCGAAAAATAAAGTTTCTCGCCCTGAAGGGACGAGACTGCCGTTTGGAAGGGCCAGACCACCGTCTCGCCTCACGCCAGGGACGAGACCGCCGTCTCGCTTGTCCAGACGGCGGTCGCGTCACCTGAAAAGGCCGAGACGACATTTTGGATTATCCAGACGGCGGTCTCGACTTCTGCCTAGTCGAGACGGCGGTCTGGATTGTCCAGACGGTGGTCTCGACCCTGTCAGACGAAACGACGGTCTCGACCTGTCAGGCGCGAAAAACTATAAATAGGGGCTCCATTCCCCCTTTTCCAACACACAAAAACACAGTAGCTCCTCCTTCTCTCTAAATTTTCTCTCTCTAGAACCCCTCCGAAGCATTTCTGGAGTTTCTGAGTGTCTCTAGGTATAAATTGAGCGTCCTAAATCTTCTTTAGAATCCCTCCGAGGCATTTCCGGAGTTTCTGAGAGTTGTAGAGTGAAGGGTTGCCAAAAAGCACCCACTCTTTAAAGAGAAATACAAAAAAACTTGCTTTGAAGGTGCACCCTCTCTCTTTCTAATTTTACCGCTTTCATTTAAAATTATGTAATAGACGCTAGGGCAATGTAGTCATAATCTTTAAATACCGCATAATAAAAGGGTAAAAGCGCAATTTTCCAGTTTAATTATTTATCAAAAGTAGCCGGCCTATCATAGGGAACCCGAAAGGGGCGTCGTAAAGGAACTAACACTTCCTTTGCACGTAGCTAACTCCCTTACCCAACTCTGGTTCTAATGACCATAGTTGGTTTTCGAAAACCAACGCCTTTTTAAACTCCTTTTCCGATGTTTCCAGTAAAAACATCGGTGGCGACTCCACGAACCCTTCAAAACCCGTTCTTGGGTTAGCCCGGTTATCGGACAACCCAAGAACACTTTTCGAAAACCTCGTCTCTAGGCTAGCCCGGTTATCGGACAACCTAAGGACGTTGTAACCACCCATAAAAAACGCGAAAATCAAGAGGGTCGAAAAACCATCGCGTCGCTCCGACCGCCCCTTCATTTTTGGGAGGCGGCGACAGATGGCGACTTCACTGGGGAAGCCTAGAGAGTTGATCCCATTTAGTGATGGGCTGGCTTAAAAATAATTAAACCAAGGAAATAGCGCTTTTACCCTGCCTTGTATTATAACATGCTTTATTGTTTGGCTTTCAAATAACTGTTGCTTGTTTATACTTACGCAATTGATTGAAATATAAACTGCACACAAACCCTTGCACACTACAGTTCCCTCTATACCCGGGGGCAAGTGAGACAACCATAGGGAGTGGGTGGCAGGTACGGTTCGCTGTAGTTAGGGCCTTGTGCCCACCAGTGTGATCGGAAACCACCACTCAAGGTGATAACCTTCCTCTTTTGGCAACAAGACCGACTCTGGCCTTAGTGTTGAGCATTGTCGGACGGCTGGAGAGTGGGGACCCTATAATGGGGGCACCTTGGGGGCCTTAGCCTGGTGAGAACAGTTAGAACCTACCCTGACCAATGCACTTTTCTACAGGAAAACCCTACCTCGTGATAAAAACGAAATCTCGCCTGTTCGGGGATGATCGAATTATGTGTGCATATGATTGTTGCATTTGTATGTTGCATGGCATAAACAAACAACAGAACAAAAACCAAAAATATTTTTCACAAATAAACACCCTTATCTTGGACAATCTGCCTTTTAGCTAGCCTGGTTTCAGGTTCTTTGTAAGCTAAGTAGCCACGCAGTTCCGACAAAAGAGATAAGGGACGCTAAATATTCTTTCGCATAAAGCCATATTTTATCTCGGACATTCTGCCTTTTAGCTAGCCTGGTTTCAGGTTCTTTGTAAGCTAAGTAGTCACGCAGTTCCGACAGAAGAGATAAAAGGCTATAAAATAAATAAATAAAAATAAAAAATCCATTTTTCCAACGTTCATAAATAAGACCTGGTCCAAAAATTACACTCATAAAGCATTCATATAGATAGTTTATTCTTTCAAAAAAATATATACCATACATCATGTAGAAAAACATGATAAATAGAAGAATAAACACTCACATTCATACAATAAACATCATCTTCATCAAATCATACATTTTGATTCTAGAAAATGGAGGGGACAAGTAGACAAGTGGGGAAGGTGGATATTCTCTGAAACCATACTGGGAAGCTGGAACGGCTTAGTGCAGCAATGCCACCAGAGGTCCGCGCTGATTTTGAAAAGTCCTATGGACGAATTTTGGACCTCCTAAAGATCAGTGTCGATCAGGTTTTCCTCAGGGTACTTATTCACTTTTGGAACTCCGGTCTGCGGTGCTTTGAATTTCTGCAGTTCGACATGGTGCCCACCTTAGAGGAGTATGAAGCTATGTTGAAATGGCCTAAATCAGCCGGGGTCCATGTTCGCCACGAGGCGTATACTCCTGCAGCACCAGTCGCTGCCCTTATCGATCTACCGTTCCGACAGAGTACCCTGATAGGAAGAGGGAACACCCAGGGGTGGAAAGTATCGATGTTAGAAGACCACCTGTCCTACCTGGCTGAAAGGGCAGAATGGGTTACCTTCAACAAAACCCTGGCACTAATAATCTTCGGAACAATCCTGTTCCCCTTCCACCTCGACACAATAGATCAAGCCGTCATGGACGCTTTCTTCGATTGGGACGTGTACTCAAAGAGTCCCTTGCCCGCTATTCTTGCCGACACCTTGCTCTCGGTGGATTTACGCCATCGGAAGCAAGGGAGAACACTCCGCTGCTGCTCTTCATTACTATACGTGTGGAGCATCACGCATCTTTACGCCTCCAGTCACATGGGGATATTCCCCGATCCCTTGAGAAGCTTCTCCAAAATCCCCCTCCAACGACGCCTGACTATAGAATGGAGGGATGAGTTAGAACGAAAGGACGCCAACAGTATATCTTGGGTCTGCCCTTGGTTCCGACCCGGCCCCGTTCTCATCAGATGTGGGGACTATCCGAACATACCCTTGATAGGACTCAGGGGTTGCATAGCCTACTCACCTAGAGTTGCTATGAGGCAACTCATGAGGACCCAAACTACTATTTCCCGAGGGGAGCTCGGAGGACTGTGCTTCTTTGGAGACCCGTGCACGATCACCAACTCATCAACCATGAGAAAAGCATGGGAGAGGCCAGTCTACATGGGAGACAGAGAGCTAGGAAAAGCTCGGGTAACTGTCACCAATGATTACGAGGCATGGAGAAGAAAAAGAGGGATGGCTCAACCATCCACCACACCCATGCCAATCGCCAACAACGAAGAGCTGCAGGCACAAGTCAATGCCTTGACCCAGAGGGTAGAAATCATGGGATCCCAGATACGGGCCCTTGAGGAAAAAGAGCAAGCATCTATCCTCTCGATTGACGGTCTACAAAGGCAAGGCAAGAAAAAGGATCATGAAATAGAGTGCCTCAAGGACCAATGTGCTGACGCTAACGAGCAAGCTATCCGAGCATCCAAAATTGCCAGAACCAGCTCGAATAGCCAACTGCAAGAGATAACCGCCAAAACAGCACACCTTGAGGCCGAATCAGCTATGCAGGCCCAAACAATCAAGGAGTTGTCGGAAGGGCTCCTTAAGGCTCGGTTAGACATCCGCCAAGAGCGAGAGGCCAACAGGAGACTCACCAAAAGTCTCTCTGAGCTACGCCTTAAGGAGAAAGACGGGCTAGCTCAGTACGCCTTAAGGAGAAAGACGTAGTATGGAATAGGAGAATGTACACCTTCCAATGAATTAATGAAATCTTTTTCCTTATTCAACAGTTGTCTACTTGCATACATGAACATGCATTTGCATATTTAATTTCCCCTCCTTCACGATTAATAAATAAGATAATAAAAAGGAAGAATTAACTAACACGTCTTCCAACTCAGAAGAATGGAGAGAAAGCCACTCCTAATAAAGCTCACCCCAACGGTCGAATCATCGCAAGAGCGAAATAAACCTTGGCCGTTGGTCCTCAAGAGTAAAGAAGAGGGAGCAAGGACGCCAGTGCGACTATTTATGCCACGTCCTTTCCCCTACGAGTCAAATAAAGTTGTACCGTGGAGATATGGGGAATCTTCACCGATAAAAGAAGAAATAACAAACATAGCCGGCATTGGGGGCACAACTAGAATTGGAAGAATCTACTCCCCCAAGGACACACAGGAAAATGTCCTCCAAAATAAAGGAAAAAAATAAAAAGACCGAAGAAGAAAAAGAAAATAAAGAATCCAAGGAGGAGACAGAGGAATTACTCCAGTTTATAAGGCAGAGTGAGTATTCCATTATTGACCAGCTCAACCGTACGCCTGCAAAAATCACGTTGCTATCTTTGATAATAAGCTCGGAACCGCACTGGAATGCCCTGCTGAAGGTCTTGAGCGAGGCGCATGTACCTCACACAATATCCCATGAAAAGGTTGAGAGAATCGTCGGTCACATCATGGCAAACGATCACCTCACCTTCACAGACGAAGAACTCCCCCTCGAGGGGCCAAAACATAACAAGCCCTTGCATATCTCGGTTAAATGCAAGGAATACCTCATCGCCAAAGTTCTTGTGGATAATGGGTCGTCCCTGAACGTGATGCCCAAGTGCACACTGGATAAGTTGACTATCCAAGGAACCCGTCTGCGCCCAAGCAGCACCATCGTTCGAGCCTTCGACGGATCAAAACGAGAAGTAGTGGGAGAGATCAGTTTGCCAATCCAGGTTGGACCCACTACCTTCAACGTCGATTTCCATGTAATGGACATTACTCCAGCATACAATTGTCTCCTCGGCAGGCCTTGGATTCATGACGCTAAGGCAGTACCTTCGACGCTCCACCAGAAAGTCAAGTTCATAGTGGACGATAAACTGGTCACAGTCCAAGCAAAAGACGATATCCTGATCAGTGGACCGTCCACCCAACCTTATGTGGATGCGGCTGAAGAGGCCCTTGAAACATCTTTTCAAGCGCTCAAAATTTCTAGTATAGAGCGACTTCCCAGAGACACAAAGGTAGCCCGCATGATGTTGAAGCATGGCTACCATCTCGGCCAAGGACCGAGGGCGATTCCCAAGGCATGAGGGAACCCCCGAATTCAAAGACAATCCTTGCAAGTATGGCTTAGGATATGACCCTACTAAGGGCCGAGCAGAAAGGAAAAAAGGGAAGTCTCCCCTCCGCACACTCAAGCAAGTTTTCCGAAGTGGAGGGGTGCAAGTGTCAAGAGGCACTCTAGTCATTAGGAAATCTCTTTCTTTGTTTAAGGGATGTAAACCCCATGATTGTTAGAGATTATCCCCAGGCGAGCCCGACCCCGGGCATTTTAGGGCACATATTCCCTCATTAATTAATAAGAATGATTCTTTCTATCTCGCTTCTCTTCCTTCTACTTCGACTGGACCACATAAATAACCCCTGTCTAAGTAAACATAAAAAGAGAAGAAGAATAAGAAGCGCTTCCAAATAATCAACCTTCACCATTGCTATTATCATCAAGTTAGTTGATTAGAAGCACATAAAAATAAAGACTTCACCTAAGTCATGAAGGAAGTCACGCTTCGCCAATACTGTGAACAAAAAATAAATCCACAAAAAAGAAAGAAGCCCAGAGAAGCCAAAGGCCAAAGAAAAGGGCAAATTACCTGGTAGGAAACCCACTAAGGGGGCTACACAAAAGATAGGGTCGACCCGGAAGGATACCCGAACAACAATAAAGGTAGCCTAGGCAAAATTTAGGGTTACAAATAAGGTCCGCTAGGATTTCTCCAAAATTTTACAAAAGAAGAAACCTAGACAAAAGTTAGGGCCAATACACAGTATCCTAGTTCGAAAACCCAAAGGGCGATCTAGGGAAATCAGCTAGCCATTTAAAAGCAATGAAGATAAAACCAAAGAGCGCAAATACAAAAAGAAGGGAAAGATGTTTGCTTAGACAAAAGCTTAAACACCCAGGCTTAACCTTAGCCAGCCATTCTTACAAATCCTTTTATCAATAAAAATCAACCCTCTAAAACACAAACCATTGATTTTTACCCCCCTTTACTTCTTTTCTCTTGACCCTCACGACAATATTCTAATAATTAATTTGGGAATATGGAGGCGTATAGTCGACAAGAGGATTGAAATCCCTAAAGCAAGGAAAAAGGGACACTACATGACAAAAGTGCTCTACAAAAGAAAAAACGAAAAAGAGAAAGAAGAAAAAGAAAGAAATTACCCTTCGGTCACAAGAAGTCCAGCATGGTACAGCCAAAAGTAAACACAGCGAATCAGAAGGCTTTCAGCACAACAAGACACGTTGGTTAAATCCTTCTGAAAAACTAATTAAAGTAGGCATTATAGGACATCAAACATGAAAACATTTGCATGCATAAAATGTTTTTGAACCAGGTCCTATTTCTTATTCAAAAATAAAAATAAAAAAAAAAACCAGAAATTTGAGACCGCCGTCTGGACATTCCAGACCGCCGTCTGGACATTCCAGACCGCCGTCTCAATTCCCCTGCAAATCGAGACCGCCGTCTCGAGGAACCAGACCGCCATCTCGACTCAGGCAAAGTCGAGACTGCCGTCTGGAACCTCCAGACCGCCGTCTTGACCAGCAACCCAAACGAGACCGCCGTCTCGACTTCCCAGACGGCGGTCTCGATCTGAAAAAATTTCCTATATAAGGGGGTGCGCCTGGATGGGTTTCCTCACAACTCTCCTTGCCTCCTAAGCCTCCAAAGCCTCCAAAACTCATACTTCTACTCCTCCAAACCTTCTTTGCTCAAGATGTTCAGCAGAAGTGCCTCCAGGAAGAGAAGGGGCACCGCTGGTGCTAGCAGCTCGGCACCACCGCCACCCCCAGATCCTTCTCAGCTGTCACCACAGCACCAGGCCCGCCTGGACAACATCAGGAACTACCAGTGGCACTCCATGCTGACACTTGACTTCGGCATCCTAGTCGAGTTTGGATGGGAGGAGGACGTTAGAGCCCACATAGACAGCATTGGGTGGGGCTTTTTACTACAACCCCCACCCACACATGTGTACCCCCAAGCGGTACAAGAATTCTTGGCCTTCGTCTCTCTCATCGAGATCCCCTCCATGGCCTCAGGCATGCAGCCGACCAAAATGGTGAACTATTTCATGGGTGGGCAATACCACACCACCACCCTGGAAGAATTCAATGTGTCCATTGGATTCATCCGGCCCGAGGAAGCACTGACCCAGGAATACCGAGAGGCCATCTACTCTCGGCCCGCCAACCTCACCTCCGCAGAAATGTCGCATGAGCTCACAGGAGCAACCACACTGCCCACTTTGATGAGAGGCTCCGCACTGCAACCGGCAATCCGCATTTGCCACAAGCTGCTGGCAGGTACAATCCATGGGAGGAAGGAGAGCCAGGGTAAGATATCCCTCCTTGATCTCTTTGTCCTCTACTGCATGCACCAGAGGCGGCGCTGCAACCCCGAATACTTTCTCCTAAGGGCCCTTAAGGACTTCAGGAGCAGATCCACGGGGGCCATCCTCATAGCTCCCCTCATCACCCCTCTGGCAGAGAGAAGGGGGTGCCCTGGCCGGGAGGAGCTGACCCGCAACCTGCGGCCCGAGCCCATCAATGGGCCAATGCTGGTCAGCATGGGAATGCTGATACGTCGGGGAAACCAGTTCGCCCTGCATCCCTCCCTGGACTTCGAGCTGGGCATCCAGGGGCTAGTGGCGATGCAGGATATGCCCACGTCTCCCGGCTCCCAGCAACAGCAGCAACAACCACCACCATACACGGAGGACTTTGCTGGCATGCACCAACACATGAATGATCTGAGCCAGCAGTTTGCCCAAATGGCAGTATGGCGAGAGCAACAGACCCAGTGGCAACAGGCCCACGATGCTCGCCAGCAGGCCTTTCAAGCTCGCCAGGACGAGATCTACCAGGAGCAGCAGAGGATGCGACAGAAATGGACGACATTCCAAGAGGACTACCGTGACGAAGTCCAAGAGTAAATAGACTTCACGTATCACGTGTACAAAAAGTTCCTTACCCCGATTCCCCTGATGATAGCCCCTAGGGGCGGTACTGGCCTAAATAAAAGCTGTTGTAATAAAATTTCCCATGAATAAAATTTTATTCCATGCATTCTTTGCCGTCTTTTACAAAAGTCAGCGTAACAAAAAAACTTAAAAGAGAAAAGGCATACGCTCAAGAAAAAGCCAAAATCCAAAATCGCAAGAAAAAAGAGATGAAACCGCGAGAAAAGGCAGGATTAAAACAAAACAACTACCTTAACCAACAAAACTCCGACTACCAAGCAAAAGTCAAACACAAAAAGAGAAGAGAAGAAACCGACCAGCCAACAAGAGTCGGATGATTACCACAAAAAAAATCAGAAACAAAGAATCCCCAGCAACCAACAAAGCTGGATGGACAACCAACAAAAAACCCCGGCACAACCCGGATGAACACATCTACCAACAAACACAGAAATCACTCCCCAGTGAAACAGCGCATGAGCCACCTGAGCTGTAAGACGCCACCACCACCAGTTCACCAGAGTGAACTGTACCACCCTGATGGAGGGGCCATACCCATCCAGTCCCACACAACGGACTGTAACTACCAGCCTGATGGGGGGTTTATACCTATCAACCAGCATACAAGAAGTGCCTAAACAGCTCATGAGTTACCCGAGCAGTAAGCCGCCACCACCACCAGTCCTACGCAACGGACTGTACCAGCCTGATAGGGGGATTATACCTATCAACCAGCACAAAAGGAGTGCCTAGCCGGCGCATGAGCCACCTGAGCTGTAAGACGCCACCACCACCAGTTCACCAGAGTGAACTGTACCACCCTGATGGGGGGTTCATACCCATCCGGTCCTACGCAACGGACCGTACCAGCCTGATGGGGGGTTCATACCCATCCGGTCCCACACAACGGACCGTACCAGCCTGATGGGGGGTTCATACCCATCCAGTCCCACACAACAGACTGTAACTACCAGCCTGATGGGGGGTTTATACCCATCAACCGAAGGATCGACTACGTCAGGAGTAGTATCCGGAGGTTCTACCACGTGTCAACCAAAGGGATCGGCTACGTCAGGAGTAGTATCCCGAAGGTGCATAAATACAACATCTCCACAGAGGATCATCCGCCACAAGACGGGACGTCCGAAGGGTAGCCGGGCGAGAGGGTCAACTCCTTTACCTTCCTGTCTACCTGTCTGGCACAACAAAGCCAACAGCCGACTAGTCAGGTAAAGGGGGGGCAGCTGTAGACCCCACATCTTGCCCGACCTCCAAATAAAGACAAAAGACCCCCTATTTGAAGATGGCCGAAGCCTAACAAGCCACTAGGAGAGACTATTAGGCCCCCATACTAAGATAGGAGGGTTTTTTGGCCCGAAAAATAAAGTTTCTCGCCTTGAAGGGATGAGATCGCCGTCTGGAAGGGCCAGACCGCCGTCTCGCCTCACGCCAGGGACGAGACCGTTGTCTCGCTTGTCCAGACGGCGGTCGCGTCACCTAAAAAGGCCGAGACGGCGTTCTGGATTATCCAGACGGCGGTCTCGACTTCTGCCTAGTCGAGACGGCGGTCTGGATTATCCAGACGGCAGTCTCGACCCCCTGCCATGATCGAGACGGTGGTCTCGACCCTGTCAGACGAAATGACGGTCTCGACCTGTCAGGCGCGAAAAACTATAAATAGGGGCTCCATTCCCCCTTTTTCAACACACAAAAACACAGTAGCTCCTCCTTCTCTCTAGATTTTCTCTCTCTAGAACCCCTCCGAAGCATTTCTGGAGTTTCTGAGTGTCTCTAGGTATAAATTGAGCATCCTAAATCTTCTTTAGAATCCCTCCGAGGCATTTCCAGAGTTTCTGAGAGTTGTAGAGTGAAGGGTTGCCAAAAAGCACCCACTCTTTAAAGAGAAATACAAAAAAAACTTGCTTTGAAGGTGCACCCTCTCTCTTTCTAATTTTACTTCTTTCATTTAAAATTATGCAATAGACGCTAGGGCCATGTAGTCATAATCTTTAAATACTGCATAATAAAAGGGTAAAAGCGCAATTTTCCAGTTTAATTATTTATCCAAAGTAGCCGGCCTATCATAGGGAACCCGAAAGGGGCGTCGTAAAGGAACTAACACTTCCTTTGCACGTAACGAACTCCCTTACCCAACTCTGGTTCTAATGACCAAAGTTGGTTTTCGAAAACCAATGCCTTTTTAAACTCCTTTTCCGATGTTTCCGGTAAAAACATCGGTGGCGACTCCACGAACCCTTCAAAACCCGTTCTTGGGTTAGCCCGGTTATCGGACAACCTAAGGATGTTGTAACCACCCATAAAAAACGTGAAAATCAAGAGGGTCGAAAAACCATCGCGTCGCTCCGACCGCCCCTTCGTTTTTGGGAGGCGGCGACAAGTGCGAAATTCAGTGTAGGATGGAGGGCCAGCTGGGTCCCTCTGTGGATCAGCATTCCCATGCTGACCAAGATTGACCCGCCGATGGATTCGGGTCGCAGGTTGTGGGCCAGCTCTTCCCGGCCAGGGCACCCCCATCTTTCTACTAGGGGAGTGATGAGGGGAGCCACAAGAACGGCCCCCGCTGATTTGTTCCCGAAGTCCTTGAGGGCTCTCAGGAAGAAGTAGCCGGGGTTGCAGTGCCGCTTCTGGCTCATGCAATAAAGTACGAAGAGGTCAGGGAGGGAGACCTTGCCCTGACTCTCTTTTCTCCCATGGATAGTTCCTGCCAGCAGCTTGTGGCAGATGCGGAGTGCTGGGGGCAGCGCGGAGCCCCTCATCAGCGTGGGCAGCGTGGTGGCTCCCGTGAGCTCGTTCCACATCTCGGCGGCAGTGAGGTTGGTGGGCCGGGAGCAGATGGCCTCCCGGTATTCCTGGGTCACTATGTCCTCGGGCCGGACGAACCCGATGGCCATGTTGAACTCATCGAGGGTGGTGGCCTGGTAACTTCCACCCATGAAGTAGGTCACCATCTTAGTGGGCGACGAGCCCGGGACCGTGGAGGGGACCTCGGAGTAGGAGACCGAGGCCAAGAATTCTAGTACCGCTCGTGGGTACACATGTGTGGGTGGTGGCTGCAGCAAAAACCCCACCCGATCGTCGTCAATGTGGGTCCGAACGTCGTCCTCCCATCCAAATTCAGCCAGGAGGCTGAAGTCCAGCTTCAGCATCGGGTGCCACGCATAGGTCCGGATGTTGTCAAGGCGGGCCTGGCGCTGCGGTGATAATCGAGAAGGATCCTGGGGCGGCGGTGCCGCAGAACTGCTGGCACCGGCGGTGCTCCTTCTCTTTCTGGAAGCGCTTCTGCCAAACATTTTGACTAGAGGGTGCTTGGGAGTGCAGGAGTTGAGAGAAGGGAGGTTCTGGAGGCAAGGGGAGTTGTGAGGAAGCCCCCAAGCGCGCCCCCTTTATATAGCAAAATTTTCCAAAATCGAGACCGCCGTTTGGGTAGGCGAGACGGCGGTCTCATGTCTCCTTCAAGTCGAGACGGCGGTCTGGTCCATCGAGACGGCGGTCTCGACATTAGGCTTAAGCGAGACGGTGGTCTCGTTGAGCGAGACGACGGTCTGGTTTTCGCCTGAGTCGAGACGGCGGTCTGGTTGGTCCAGACGGCGTTCTCGCCTTGTTGGGTAACCGAGACGGCGATCTGGGAGAGCCAGACGGCGGTCTCGAATTACGGAAGGGTTTTTTTTTTTGAAGAGAAAATAGGACCTGGTTCAAAAACATTTTTATGCATGCAATGTTTTCATGTTTGATGTCCTATAATGCCTATTCTGATTAAATTTTCAGAAGGATTTAACCAACGTGTCTCGTTGTGCTGAATGCCCTCTGATTTGCTGTGTTTACTTTTGGCTGTACCATGCCGGACTTCTTGTGACCGAATGATAATTTCTTTCTTTTCTTTTTCTCTTTCTTTTTGCAGCACACCCTTTGTCATGTAGTGCTCCCTTTTCCTTGCTTTAGGGATTTCAATCCTCTTGATGACTATACGCCTCCATATTCCCAGATTAATTATTAGAATATTGATGTGAGGGTCAAGAGAAAAGAAACAAAGAGGCCAATTCAATGGTTTGTGTTTTAGAGGGTTAATTTTTATTTAGAAAGTTTTTGTAAGCATGGTTGGCTAGGGTTAGGCTTAGGTGTTTAAGCTTTGTCTAAGCGAACAATTTCCTTTCTTTTTGTGTTTGTGCTCTTTTGGTTTTATTGCTTTTTAATGGCTAGCTGATTTCCCTAGAACGCCCTTTGGGTTTTCGAACTAGGATACTGTGCTTGGCCCCAGCTTTTGTCTAGGTTCCCTCTTTTTGTAATTTTTGGAGAATCCTAGCGGACCTTATTTTGTAACCCTAACTTTTGCCTAGGCTACCCTTTATTGTTGTTCGGGTGTCCTACCGGGTTGACCCTATCTTTTGCGTAGCCCCCTTAGTGGGTTTCCTACCGGGTAATTTGCCCTTTTCTTTGGCCTTTGGCTTCTCTGGGCTTTTCTCTCCTTTTTTTTGTGAATTTATTTTTTGTTCACAATATTGACGAAGCATGACTTTCTTTATGGGTGAGGTAAAGTCTTATTTTTATGTGCTTCTAATCAACTAGCTTGACGACAATAGCAATGGTAGATGTTGATTATTTGGATGCGCTTTTTATTCTTCTTCTTCTTTTTTGTTTACTTAGACAGGGTTATTCATGAGGTCTAGTCAAAAATAGAGAGAAAAGAAGCATGTAGTAAGAATTATTCTTCATTAATTAATAAGGGAATATGTGCCTTGAAATGCCCGGGGGTCGGGCTCACCCCGGGGGATAATCTCTAACAATCATGGGGTTTACATCCCTTAAACGAAGAAAAAGATTTCCTAATGACTAAGGTGGCTCTTGACGCTTGCACCCCTCCACTTCGGAAAATTTTCTTGAGTGTGCGGAGGGGAGACTTCCCTTTTCTTCTTTCCGCCCGACCCTTGGTAGGGTCATATCCTAGGCCATACTTGCAAGGATTATCTTCGAATTCTGGGGGTTCCCTCATGCCTTGGGAAATTGCCCCCAGTCCTTGGCCAGGATGGTAACCATGCTTCAACATCATGCGGGCTACCTTCGTATTTTTGGGAAGTCGCTCTATACTGGCAATTTCGAGCGCTTGAAAAGATGTTTCAAGGGCCTCTTCAGCCGCATCCACATAGGGTTGGGTGGATGGTCCACTGATCAGGATGTCGTCTTCTACTTGGACCGTGACTAGTTTGTCGTCCACTACGAACTTGACTTTCTGGTGGAGCGTTGAAGGTACTGCCCTAGCGTCATGAATCCAAGGCCTGCCGAGGAGACAGCTATATGCTGGAGTAATGTCCATTACATGGAAATCGACGTCGAAGATAGTGGGTCCAACTTGAATTGGCAAATTGACCTCCCCCACTACTTCTCGTTTGGATCCGTCGAAGGCTCGAACGATGGTGCTGCTTGGGCG
Source organism: Sphenostylis stenocarpa (assembly GCA_963425845.1). Classification (NCBI taxonomy): domain Eukaryota; kingdom Viridiplantae; phylum Streptophyta; class Magnoliopsida; order Fabales; family Fabaceae; genus Sphenostylis; species Sphenostylis stenocarpa. The sequence goes on from OY731408.1 coordinate 22,441,622, forward strand.
CAGACGGGTTCCTTGGATAGTCAACTTTTCTAGTGTGCACTTGGGCATCACGTTCAGGGATGACCCGTTATCCACAAGAACTTTGGCGATGAGGTACTCCTTGCATTTAACTGAGATATGCAGGGACTTGTTGTGGGTTGACCCCTCGAGGGGGAGTTCTTCCTCTGTGAAGGTGAGGTGATCGCTTGCCGTGATGTGACCAACGATCCTCTTGACCTTTTCTTAGGATATTGTATGAGGTACATGCGCCTCGCTCAAGACCTTCAGCAGGGCATTTCTATGTGGTTTCGAGCTCATTATCAGAGATAGCAATGTTATCTTTGCAGGTGTGCGATTGAGCTGGTCTATAATGGAATACTCACTTTGCCTTATGAACTGGAGTAATTCCTCTGTCTCCTTCTTGGATTCCTTATTTTCTTTTTCTTCTTCGGTCTTTTTAATTTTTCCTTTATTTTGGAGGACATCTTCCTGTGTGTCCTTGGGGGAGTAGACTCTTCCACTTCTAGTCATGCCCCCGATACCGGCTATGTTTGTTATTTCTTCTTTTATTGGTGAAGATTCTCCATATCTCCATGGTACAACTTTATTTGATTCGTAGGGGAAAGGACGTGGCATAAATAGTCGCACTGGTGTCCTTGCCCCCTCTTCTTTGTTCTTGAGGACCAACGGCCGAGGCTTATTTTCTTCTTGCGATGAGTCGACCGTTGGGGTAAACTTTATTAGGAGTGGCTTTCTCTCCATTCTTTTGATTTAGAAGACGTGTTAGTTAATCTTTCCTTTTTATTATCTTATTTATTAAGTGTGAAGGAGGGGAAATTAAATATGCAAATGAATGCTTATGCATGTGAGTAGACAGTTATTTGAATAAAGAAAATTTTATTTATTCGACAGAAGGTGTACATTCCCCTATTCTATACTGCGAAGCAACTTTTGGCAAAAGCGGAAAACATTAAAGAAACCCACAGGAGGGTCTTGATTCCTCTGTAGTTCCCTTTCAGCTTCCCGGACATGACGAGCAAGTGCTTCGCTTTACTTGCGGACCGCCTGGCTCATATCTTCACTGTATTGTTGAGCCTCTTTGATCTTCGCCTCTTGATGAACGACCAAGGCTTGTAGTTCATCGAGCTTTTCAATGGCTCGGTCTTTCTCTTGAAGTACTTGGCTATACTGAGCTTGCCCTTCTTTTTCTTTGTGGCGTAGCTCAGAGAGACTTTTGGTGAGTCTCCTCTTGGCCTCTCACTCTTGGCGAATGTCTAACCGAGCCTTGAGGAGCCCTTCCGACAACTCCTTGATCGTTTGAGCCTGCTTAGCTGATTCGGCCTCAAGGTGTGCTGTTTTGGCGGTTATCTCTTGCAGTTGGCTATCTGAACTGGTCCTGGCAGTTTTGGATGTTCGGATAGCTTGTTTGTTAGCGTCGGCACATTGGTCCTTGAGGCGCTCTATTTCATGATCCTTTTTCTTGCCTTGCCTTCGCAGACCATCAATCGTGAGGATAGATTCTTGCTCTTTTTCCTCAAGGGCCCTCATCTGGGCTCCCATGATCTCTATCCTCTGGGTCAAGGCGTCGATTTGAGTCTGCAGCCCTTCATTTCTGGCGCTCGTAGTGGGTGTGGTGGATGATTGAGCCACTCCTCTTCTATTTCTCCATGCCTCATAGTCACTGGTGACAGCCACCCGAGCTTTTCCTAGCTCTCTGTCTCCCATGTAGACTGGCCTCTCCCATACTTTTCTCACAGCTAGTGAGTTGGCGATGGTGCATGGGTCTCCAAAGAAGCACAGTCCTCCGAGCTCCCCTCGGGAAATGGTAGTTTGGGTTCTCATGAGTTGTCTCATAGCCACTCTAGGTGAGTAGGCTATGCATCCCCTGAGTCCTATCAAGGGTACGTTCGGATAGTCCCCACATCTGATGAGAACTGGGCCAGGTCGGAACCAAGGACAGACCCAGGATATACTGTTGACGTCCTTTCGTTCCCACTCATCCCTCCATTCTGAAGTCAGGCGTCGTTGGAGGGGGATCTTGGAGAAGCTCCTTAAAGGATCGGGGAATATCCCCATGTGACTGGAGGCGTAAAGGTGCGTGGCGCTCCACACAAATAGTAATGAAGAGCAGCAGCGAAGTATTTTTCCTTGCTTCCGGTGGCAGAATTCCACCGAGAGCAGGGTGTCGGCAAGAATAGCAGGCAGGAAACTCTTTGAATTCACGTCCCAGGCGAAGAAGGCGTCCATGACGGCCTGATCTACTATGTCGAAGTGGAAGGGGAACAAGATCGTTCCAAAGATGATTAGTGTCAGGGCTTTGTTGAAGGCGACCCACTCTGCCCTTTCAGCTAGGTAGGACAGGTGGTCTTCTAACATCGATACTTTCCAACCCTGGGCGTTCCCCTTCTTTATCAGGGTACTCTGCCGGAATGGTAACTGAATAAGGGCAGCGACTGGTGCTGCAGGAGTGTACGCCTCGTGGCGGACATGGACCCCGACTGACTTGGGCCATTTCAACATGGTTTCATACTCCTCTAATGTAGGCACCAAGTCGAACTGCGGAAATTCGAAACACCGCAGATTTGAATTCCAGAAGTGGATTAGTGCCCTTAGGAACACCTGATCGACACAGATCTTTAGAAGGTCCAAAATTCGTCCATAGGATTTTTCAAAGTCGGTGCGGACCTCTGATGGCATTGCCGCGCTCAGCCGTTCCAACCTCTCAGTATGGAAATGGGGAATATCCACCTTATTTGGTTGTCTACTAGTCCCCTCCATTTCTAAAACCAAGATGCATGTTTGATGAAAATGATGCTTATTTGAATAAATGTAAGTGTTTTTATTTTCCTATTTTATCATGTTTTTCTACATGATGTATGCGTACATTTTTTTTTTTGAAGAATAAACTATCTATATGAATGTTTTATGAATGTGAAATTTTTGGACCAGGTCTTATTCATGGAACCAGATTTTAATTTTATTTGATGTTTATTTTATTTGCTTATTTTATAGCCTTATATCTCTTCTGTCGGAACTGCGTGACTACTTAGCTTACAAAGAACCTGAAACCAGGCTAGCTAAAAGGCAGACTGTCCGAGATAAAATATGGCTTTATGCGAAAAATATTTAGCGTCCCTTATCTCTTCTGTCGGAACTGCGTGGCTACTTAGCTTACAAAGAACCTGAAACCAGGCTAGCTAAAAGGCAGACTGTCCGAGATAAGGGGGTTTATTTGCGAAAGTATTTTTGTGATTTTTGTTTTGTTGTTTGTTTATGCTATGCAACAGACAAATGCAACAAACATATGCACATACAATTCGGTCATCCCCGAACAGGCGAGATTTTGTTTTTATCACGAGGTAGGGTTTTCCTGCAGAAAAGTGCATTGGCAAGGGTTGGTTCTAACTGTTCTCACCAGGCTAAGGCCCCCAAGGTGCCCCCATTATAGGGTCCCCACTCTCCAGCCGTCCGACCATGCTTAGCACTAAGGCCATAGTCTTGTTGCCAAAAGAGGAAGGTTATCACCTTGAGTGGTGGTTTTCGATCACACTGGTGGGCTCAAGGCCCTCACTACAGCGAACCGTACCTGCCACCCACTCCCTATGGTTATCTCACTTGCCCTCCGGGTATAGGGGGAACTGTTGTGTGCAAGGGATTGTGTGCAGTTTATATTTCAAGCAATTGCGTAAGTATAAACAAACAATAATTTATTAAAGCCAAACATTAAAACATGTTATAATACAAGTTAAGGGCAAAAGTGTTATTTTCTTGGTTTTTTTTTTTTTAAGCCGGCCCATCACTAAATGGGATCAACTCTCGAGGCTTCCCCAGTGGAGTCGCCATCTGTCGCCGCCGTCAAAAGAGATGAGGCGGTCAGAGCGACACGATGGTTTCGACCCTTTTGATTTTCGCGTTTTTTATGGGTGGTTACAACGCCTTTAGGTTGTCCGATAACCGGGCTAACCTAGGGGCGAGGTTTTCGAAATGGTGTCCTTGGGTTGTCCGATAACCGGGCGAACCCAAGGACTTATTTTTGTGGGGTTCTATGGAGTCGCCACCGATGTTTTTACCGGAAACATCGGAAAAGGTCTTTAAAAGGCGTTGGTTTTCGAAAACCAACTTTGGTCATTAGAACCAGAGTTGGGGTAAGGGAGTTATTTACGTATAAAGGAAGTATTAGTTCCTTTACTACGCCCCTTTCGGGTTCCCTATGACAGGCCAGCTATTTGTTAATAAATAAACCGAAAAAATACGCTTTTGCCCTTTTTTATTGTGCGGAATTTAAAAGTATGACTACATGGCCCTAATCTATTGCGTAATTAAAATTTAAAGCGATAAAAGGGGAGAGGAAGAGTTTAAACCTCCGAAGCAAGCTTTTCTTTTTATTTCTTTGAAATAAATGGGTGCTTTTTGGCAGCCCTTCACTCTACACAGCGCTGGAAACTCTTCTAAACGCCGAAAAATACTCTCAAAGACACTCAGAAACTCTGGAAATGCGTCGGAGGGATTCTAGAGAGAAGTTTTTAGAGAGAAGGGAGAGAAAATGCTTGTGGTGTGTGGAAATGAGGGGGGGGAGGCCCCTATTTATAGGTTCGTGCCTGACAGTGGCGAGACTGCCGTTCTCTTCTGATAGGGTCGAGACCGCCGTCTCGCCAAACGAGACCGTCGTCTCATCCTGCGCAGGTGGCGAGACCGCCGTCTCGCCAAACGAGACCGCTGTCTCGTCCTGCGCAGGTGGTGAGACCGCCGTCTGAGAAAGCGAGACCGCAGTCTCGCCATTTGCAGGTAGAGAGACTGCCGTCTCGTCAAACGAGACGGCGGTCTCGCCACTTGCCTGAGGCGAGACGGCGGTCTCAATTTCGAGACGGCGGTCTCATCCCAAAAAGGCGAGAAAACTTATTTTTTGTACAAAAAACCCCTCCTATCCTAGTATGGGGCCTAATAGTCTCTCCTAGTGGCTTGTTAGGCTTCGTCTATCTTCGAATAGGAGGTCTTCTTCTCTTTATTTGGAGGCTGGGCAAGATTTGGGGTCTATATAGAGCGATTTTTTATCTCGGACAGTCTGCCTTTTACCTAGCCTGGTTTCAGGTTCTTTGTAAGCTAAGTAGCCACGCAGTCCGATAGAAGAGATAAAAGGCTATAAAAAAAATATCCAAGTCAAAACTAGAAAATAAACAAGTTGATCTCTGACAAAGTCAAATCATTCATATTACATCATATCATGAGTGGAGGAAAACCAAGAGAGAAAATAAAAAGCGAGGGCATGTAGACCCCAAATCTTGCCCGACCTCATAATAAAGACCAGAAGACCTCCTTTTCGAAGATGGATGAAGCCTAAGAAGCCACTAGGAGAGACTATTAGGCCCCATATTAGGATAGGAGGGATTTTTGGCATAAAAATAAGGATTTTCGCCTTTTAGGGTCAAGACCGCCGTCTCGCCTTGCGAAGGTGGCGAGACCGCCGTCTCGTTTGGCGAGACCACCGTCTCGACCTTGTCAGACGAGATGACCCGTCTCGACCTGACAGGCGCGAATCCCTATAAATAGGAGCCTCATTCCCCTCATTTCCCACAGTTATTCCATTCTCTCTCTAGAAATCTCTTCAAATTCTCTCTCTAGAACCCCTCCGAAGCATTTCCGGAGTTTCTGAGTGTTTTCTAGAGTTTTTTATAGCGTTTTTTAGAGATTCCAGTGCTGTAAAGAGCGAAGGGCTGCCAAAAAGCACCCAAATTATTAAAGAATTAATAGAAAGCGTGCCTCGGAGGTTTCTCCACTCTCTCTCTCTCTTTTACCGCTTTATTTCAATTATGCAATAGATATAGGGCCAAGTAGTCGTAATCTTTAAATTCCACAAAATAAAAGGGTAAAAGCATATTTTTCACCGATTTAATCATTTAATATAGCTGGCCTATCATAGGGAACCCGAAAGGGGCGTCGTAAGGGAACTAACACTTCCCTTACGCGTAACTAACTCCCTTACCTAACTCTGGTTCTAATGACCAAAGTTGGTTTTTTGAAAAACCAACGCCTTTTTACCCCTTTTCCGATGTTTCCGGTAAAAGCATCGGTGGCAACTCCAGAAGAACCCTTCAAAATTAGTTCTTGGGTTAGCCCGGTTATCAAACAATCCAAGAGCGCCTTTTCGAAAACCTCGCCCCTAGGTTCAGCCTAGTTATCGGACAACCTAAAGGCGTTGTACCACACCAATAAAAACATGAAAATTGGAAAAGTCGAAACCATCACGTCGCTCCGACCGCCTCGTTTTGACGGTGGCGATAGGGCACATTTGGCATCATCCAAACAAAATCTCTCATACATAAACATATTAGTCCTACACTCAGCATGCATTAATAAATTTCTTTCGGTCATTCTAGAAAGTGGCTGGTCCTCTCCCCATCCGAACTCGTGCACAGAAAGCCAGAGCAATGGAGAACTTGGAAGAGCAAAAACGTAAGCTCACTGCAGAGGTTAATACCCTCTGCGAACAAATGGCTCAATTAATGGAGGTCATACGTCAAAGGCAAAATAAGGGTGAAACCCACGCAGAAAACACCTCTCGCCATGAAGAGGAGGAAGAAGAGGAAGTCTTCTACGATGAAAAGGATGCTAGGACTATACGCATCCTCACCCCGAAGGTTTCTAAGCAGTAGATATCCGCCCTAGAAGAAGGCTGAAGGCGGTGGAGGGGCACAACTTTGACGTTAAGGAGGTGGCGGACATGTGCCTGGTGAAGAACATCCATTTCCCTCCCAAGTTCAAAGTCCCGGATTTCCCCAAGTACGCCGGGCTAACGTGCCCCAAGAACCATCTTACGATGTATTGTCGTAAGATGGCCACACATGTTGAAAATGAAAAATGAAAGTGATCCTAGCAAAGATCTCATTGATTTGATGAAGTCAAAGATAAAGTCAAGGGTCAACTCTGCAGCAGTCAAACAAGTCACTCAGAAGAATGGAGCTGAAGACTTAGTGTGTCTAAACAGAAAGCTTAGGTAAAACCACTTTACCTTTTCCACTGCATAAAGCTTCTTCACTCAATTTGCAAAATGCCTCAAAAATAGTTTTAAACAAATCAAACAAAAGCATTTTGTCAAAGAACCTTCTTAAAAATGGTTTTAACTGATATAGTTTTTTAAAGAAACGTTTAAAACACTTAGAATGTTTATAGAAGTGTTTTCACAGTATTTTAATCGATACAAACTTCTTTTAATCGATTAAAACTCTTTATGACCGATTAGAATTCGAATATAATAGGTCAGAATGCATTATAATCGATCAGATCTTAAATATGAGCGATCGAACTATTTTAATCGATTAAAACACGTTTCAATCGATTAAAATTACTTTGGATGTCAGGATGATCGATCAGAATGAGATTATGACCGATCGAGTTGGATATGATCGATCGAATTGAATTATGACCGATCAGATCTGTTTCAATCGATTAAAGCGTATTTCAATCGATTAAAATAACTTAGAAAATCTTTTCAATCGATTAAAACGAACTTTCAATCGATTAAAATGACTTGAAAATATATGTGCAGTTTTTCAATCGATTGAAACGACTTTATATCAGCTAAAATAACTTCGAAAGTTTTATAAGAAGGTTTTTAAACAAATCAATCGATTAATACGCGATTCAATCGATTGTTTTATACTTAGAAAATGTTTGTAAAACGTTTTAACCGATATAAACATGGTTGTATCAACTAAAACATTTTCCGTTAAAGATCAAGAATGCATTAATGGGTTGAAAGGACTTTTAACAGATTATAACGGCTATTTCAACGATTAAAACAAACTTTCAACAGATTAATTAATGCAGCAGATTTGAAAATACTCTTTTATAAACAGAATTGCTTGAAACTTTTAAACGAGAGATTGAATATCGGTTTTTACACAATTCAAGCAATCAATACAAACAACTATTAGCATTTTTCAAGAAAGATACACAACTGTTTTTGTGAACTTCTTTTGAAATCTTTCTTGAGGCACTTTGCATTTCTTTGAAGAAGAAACTGATCGTGGATTGGTGTAATCCGGTTTGAGCTTTCTTTGTTTCTTCTTTTAAATTTCTATTCATTCATTTGTACTTGTTTTGTACCTGGAATTTGGGTACAAGTTTTCTGCAATTGTTGTAGAAAGTTGCCAAGAACTGGAATTTGGTTCTTGGTGGAAAGGTTAAAGCAAGAGCTGGAATTTGGTTCTTGTGTGTGGTGCCTGGAATTTGAGCACTTGGTTTCTCTGCTAGCTGGAATTTGGTTGCGAGAGGTTTCCAAGAGCTGGAATTTGGTTCTTGGTGGAGAGTTAGAATAGGTGTAAGAGGGTGAGTCTCGTAAAACATCTATTCTAGTGGAACCCAGCTGGAATTTGGTCGGAGACTGGACGTAGCCCTGGTATTGGGTGAACCGAGTATAAAATTACCGGTGAAATCTTTCCTAACCTTTCTCTCTTTAATTTCGATTGCTTGCGCTTATATTGTTTGATTGCTTGGTAATTCAAAAAGATTTTTAGAAACTTAATTTTCGAATTAGATAATCTGTGTATTGCGAAAAACTTTCAAAAATCAATTCACCCCCCTCTTGATTTAAAACTACTTTTCTAACAATTGGCATCGGAGCGAGGTGCTTGAAAGTTAATCAAGTTACTTCGATCCATGGCATTTTCCGAGGGAGCGTGCATTGATAGACCTCCACTGTTAAGTGGAACAGATTACCTATATTGGAAAGTAAGGATGAAAATCTTCATTGAATCTGTTAGTATAAATGCTTGGAATGTTATTGAACAGGAAACTGATATTGCTAACGGAATCCAAGATGATTGTATTGCCAAGAATATCATCTTATCCGCCCTTAACGAGAGATGATCTTTTCGAGGATTGCACACTGCCAAACTGCTGCACAAATGTGGAAGATCCTTGAAAAGACCTATGAAGAAGCACCGAAATATGCTTGATGATCAACTCGGAATCATCAAAAACCGAGTGTAAGTTCTGAATCTATAAACTATAGCTCATTACAAGATGCTTTCTTTGAAATACATGAAGTAGCAAAGAAATTAGAAACCGAAAACGAGAAAATTGAAAAGCATGAATAGGTTACTAGAAAACAAGATCATTATTCTTGAAAATAAAATAATTGATGAAGAAAAGTTAGAATTAGAAAATAATACTGATTGCATGTGTAATGTTGAATATTGCAAAAGCTGTCCCGAGTTACGGAAACAAGTATCATACCTAGTAAAAACTTCATCTAAATTAGCACAAGGAAAGAATAATCTTGATAAGATACTTGATTCCCAAAAGTTAGTTATTGAACGTGGTGGTATAGGTTATACACCGACCATTGGAAAGAAAACCAGAGCTTTCAAAAATTATTTTGCATATAGTAAAACAGTTTCATCTCCATTTATTAAATGTTTTTATCTGTATGAAAAAGGGTCACTCTGTTAAATACTGCAGAATTAAGAAATATGCAGTACCCAAAGGAAGAATGAAATGGGTTCCAAAGATTAATTCCTTTCAAATAACCTGATCAGGACCCAGTAATTATAAAGGGTACCGAACAATTCTTAATTTGTTTTGCAGGAACAAGTCTCGGGAATCCCTTGAAGATCGAAGCTGCGAAATCAGGTTCGAGTATTTAAACTAATTGTTTTAATTGATATATAATAATATTAATCGATTAAAATAACTTACGGAACAATCTGTCAGTACCATTTTAATCGATTAAAATGTCGAAATAATCGATTGAACTGATCTCGGGATTTTGGTTTAAATGTTTTAATCGATTATAATAACTGTATATCAACTAAAAACACTTAGGTATCAAAATTAATCGATTCATTTTCGTTTTAATCGATTTAAATTCTGATATTATGTTATTAAGTTCATTACTGTATCAATCTAATTGATTCTTTTGTGAAACAATCGATTAATTCATTGTAGATGTTTTCAACCCTAATGTCAAGAATCAAATTAATAGATAATGAGTTGATTAATCAATTAATTAGGTTCGAAAACATGATTTACGAGCATCTAATTAAAGTTTGATAGGCCAATTCGATTAAAAAACCCAGGTCTTTATGATAATCCGGAATCTGCATAATGTGTTTAAATGTCTCTTTGAATTTCAAAAACTTGAAATCCGTTTCTTCATCAAACCAGGTTCGAACTTATCATTTCTCAACTTATCATCTTTCTTCTCGTTTTCATATTTTCAAAATCTCCTCTCAATTCTCTGTTGTAAACATGATCAAAATCATGACTGGTTCGAAGCGATCTGTTTCGAAACGTATCCATATTCAATTTTCTTTCAATGGCACAAATTTTTAAATTAGAAAGCGAAGGCTGAACAAATCTTTGAATTGGGAACTCGACCGAGTGACATAATGTGGGAAAACTATTACTCGTTATTCATGAATGAAAGAGTCTTTTATTTTGACAACAACATAAACATGATTCAAGTCTGTAGATGTTTACATTTCTCTTAATACTTTACATGGAATGTCTGCGTGGTAATACATTGAAATTCAAAGGAATTATCAAAGAATGGATCGTAACTTTTCTTATAGACACTAGTTACAAAAAGGTCAAACTGTTAGGACTGAAAACATAGTTTATCAAAGATTTTTTAATAATTGTTTCTGGTAATAAGTTATTGATTACTAGGAAATCCAATAAACACATGTTTTCATTAAATTTCTTGATATTACATTGCAATATATTTGAAATAATTTTGAGCATGCATTGGTTCAAAACTCTTGGTGAAATTCATTGAACTGTGCAACCTCGATAATTTGCTTTAATCATCAATGTCACGAGGTGACACTGCAAGGGAACCAATCTGGGACAGCAATTCAAAAATTGAATAACGTGGTACAGGGATAAATTTTATATTGTTTTAGAATTCGGATTGATTGTCATCACCTGTCCTCATTACTAATCATTGCCCACTCTACCGGAATAAGTTTTTTTGTTAATCACTTGTGCATATGATACCACTGGAAAACAACAAAGTTAAAAATGACTCATTCTTCAAAAGATAATGATGACTGGTTCACTATAAGTGAGAATAACACCCATCATACTACATTAATAAAAATACGGTTATTTGCTTGGATGATGACAACTGCGAGGGTTCAAAATGGGTTGGCTATTATGAAAGAAAATTCCTATCTCGATACATCATTAACTCTGTGATTCATGCAATTTATGGTATCATGCATTCTGTGTAGGATTTGGTCGAGTACATGATTATGCCTCGGATGTGTAATAGCCGATGTTCCTAAAGAAACATTTAATTCCATTGGGTGTCAACCATGGACTGTAATGCAGTCAATAGTAACGATAAGCTGCTAAAAGAGTTCTTTTTAGGAAAAGTTTACGTGTCTGCATTGTCGATACGAGAGTGACAACGAGTTGTTGACTCAAATAGTTGATAGAGCAAAATTGGTTCCAGCAAAAAGGAAAGCCTATTATCTTTTGATATTGGTGGGGATCAAATGAATGATCACCAAGCTTGGTGGATAAGCAGTTCAATCGGGGAAATTGGGATGACTAGTTCCCCTCATCATCTTTATCTTACGCTTATTTCTATCTTTATATTGTTTGCATGGATCGTGATATTAACTGGTGTTATACCAGGAACATTTGCCTTAACCTTTGGTTAAATATGGTTTAGGATCTAATCTAGATCAGACTAGCGTAAATAGAATTTAAATAGATCCCCGAGAGCTTTAGCTAAATAAGACTTTATTCGATAGATCTATTAGCTAAGATAGTCTGTTAGTATTGTTAAAACATCCTTCTAAATGATCAGTTTTACAAAATATGCATTAAACATTACTTCATTTTCAAAACTGATTGTTTTAATCAATACAACATCTTGTTAATCGATTAAATGAACTTATACAACATGTTTTAATCGATTCAAAATCGAAATAATCGATTATTTTTACTAAAGTTTCATGTTTTCAAAATCTTAAATGTTTTAATCGATTAAACTTTTCTTTCAATCGATTAAAATCATTTACCAAGAACATTTTAACCGATTATACTGCTTTTTAATCGATTTTTATTCGGGAAGAAAGATTAAAGGCTTTAGTTAATGGTCGTTCTGTAACATGCTACTAAAGCGTGATTCCCTTATCTTTACACGTGTTAATTGTATTCATTACAAACGTGTTAATGGAGATAAGTTTGAATCAACTTTAATTGATTCTTTTCATGAGTGAAATATTGATTCACTTTGTATTTTCAAAAATTTGAGCATATTTTTTCGAAACCTTACATTTTATTCTTTTCTCTTCTATTCCCTATTTTTGATGAAGTCAAAAGGGGGAGAAATAGTTGCATCACTTTAAGATAAATTTAAGTGCAACATTTTAGGGGGAGAAATAAGTTTTAGGGGGAGAAACAAAACTTTATTACATTCTTATATTTCTCACCTAACTGCATTATCAAGTGACTTATTTTGCGAGAGATTGTTTTTTCAAAATGGTGTTTGTCTTCATCAAATAGGGGGAGACTGAAAGTGATCCTAGCAAAGATCTCATTGATTTGATGAAGTCAAAGATAAAGTCAAGGGTCAACTCTGCGACGAGTCAAACAAGTCACTCAGAAGAATGGAGTCGAAGACTTAGTGTGTCTAAACAGAAAGCTTAGGTAAAACCACTTTACCTTTTCCACTGCATAAAGCTTCTTCACTCAATTTGCAAAATGCCTCAAAAATAGTTTTAAACAAATCAAACAAAAGCATTTTGTCAAAGAACCTTCTTAAAAATGGTTTTAACTGATATAGTTTTTTAAAGAAACGTTTAAAACACTTAGAATGTTTATAGAAGTGTTTTCACGAGTATTTTAATCGATACAAACTTCTTTTAATCGATTAAAACTCTTTATGACCGATTAGAATTCGAATATAATAGGTCAGAATGCATTATAATCGATCAGATCTTAAATATGAGCGATCAGAACTATTTTAATCGATTAAAACACGTTTCAATCGATTAAAATTACTTTGGATGTCAGGATGATCGATCAGAATGAGATTATGACCGATCGAAGTTGGATATGATCGATCAGAATTGAATTATGACCGATCAGATCTGTTTCAATCGATTAAAATAACTTAGAAAATCTTTTCAATCGATTAAAACGAACTTTCAATCGATTAAAATGACTTGAAAATATATGTGCAGTTTTTCAATCGATTGAAACGACTTTATATCAACTAAAATAACTTCGAAAGTTTTATAAGAAGGTTTTTAAACAAATCAATCGATTAATACGCGATTCAATCGATTGTTTTATACTTAGAAAATGTTTGTAAAACGTTTTAACCGATATAAACATGGTTGTATCAACTAAAACATTTTCTCGTTAAAGATCAAGAATGCATTAATGGGTTGAAAGGACTTTTAACAGATTATAACGGCTATTTCAACGATTAAAACAAACTTTCAACGAGATTAATTAATGCAAGCAGATTTGAAAATACTCTTTTATAAACGAAATTGCTTGAAACTTTTAAACAGAGATTGAATATCGGCTTTTACACAATTCAAGCAATCAATACAAACAACTATTAGCATTTTTCAAGAAAGATACACAACTGTTTTTGTGAACTTCTTTTGAAATCTTTCTTGAGGCACTTTGCATTTCTTTGAAGAAGAAACTGATCGTGGATTGGTGTAATCCGGTTTGAGCTTTCTTTGTTTCTTCTTTTAAATTTCTATTCATTCATTTGTACTTGTTTTGTACCTGGAATTTGGGTACAAGTTTTCTGCAGTTGTTGTAGAAAGTTGCCAAGAACTGGAATTTGGTTCTTGGTGGAAAGGTTAAAGCAAGAGCTGGAATTTGGTTCTTGTGTGTGGTGCCTGGAATTTGAGCACTCGGTTTCTCTGCTGGCTGGAATTTGGTTGCGAGAGGTTTCCAAGAGCTGGAATTTGGTTCTTGGTGGAGAGTTAGAATAGGTGTAAGAGGGTGAGTCCGTAAAACATCTATTCTAGTGGAACCCAGTTGGAATTTGGCTGGAGACTGGACGTAGCCCTGGTATTGGGTGAACCGAGTATAAAATTACCGGTGAAATCTTTCCTAACCTTTCTCTCTTTAATTTCAGTTGCTGCGCTTATATTGTTTGATTGCTTGGTAATTCAAAAAGATTTTTAGAAACTTAATTTTCGAATTAGATAATCTGTGTATTGCGAAAAACTTTCAAAAATCAATTCACCCCCCCTCTTGATTTAAAACTACTTTTCTAACAATATCTAGAGAGAAGGAGGAGCTACTATGCTTGGTGTCTGGAAATGAGGGGAGGGAGCCCCTATTTATAGGTTTTCGCGCCTGACAGTGGCGAGACCGCCGGTCTCTTCTGACAAGGTCGAGACCGCCGTCTGGAAAATCCAGACCGCCATCTCGACCATGCAGGGGGTCGAGACCGCCGTCTGGAAAACCTTGACCGCCGTCTCGACCTTTGCAGTGGCGAGACCGCCGTCTGGACAAGCGAGACAGCGGTCTCGTCCCTGGCGTGAGGCGAGACGGCGGTCTGGTCTTCCCAGACGGCGGTCTCATCCCTTCAGGCGCGAGAACTTTTTTTTTCGGGCCAAAAAACCCTCCTATCTTAGTACGGGGGCCTAATAGTCTCTCCTAGTGGCTTGTTAGGCTTTGGCCGTCTTCAAATAGGAAGCTTTCTGACTTTATTCTGAGGCCGGGCAAGATTATCGGTCTACATGGTTGTTGTGGTAGATTAAGTGTAAGATTGTAATCTATAAAACATTTGATCTAGTGGAACCCAGCTGGAATTTGGCTGGAGACTGGACGTAGCCCTGGTATTGGGTGAACTAGTATAAACACTGGTGATATCTTTCTAAACCTTTCTCCTCTTTTAATTCTGTTGCTGCGTTTATTGTTGATTGATTGCTTTGTGATTGAAGAACAGATCTGAAATCTTATTTTTACAAATAGATAATCTGTTAATTGCGAAAATCTTTTAAAGATCAATTCACCCCCCCCTCTTGATCTCAACCTTCTTTTCTAACAATTGGTATCAGAGCGAGGTGCTTGAAAGTTATTCAAGTTCTTCGATCCATGGCTGGAAATAAATTCTCTGAGGGTGCTTGTATTGATACACCTCCACTGTTTTGTGGAACAGATTATCCTTTTTGGAAGATTAGGATGAAGATCTTTATTGAATCTATTAGTATAAATGTTTGGAATATCATTGAACAAGAAACTGATATCATTAACAAAGATTGGTCTAGCTTAAATGACTGTGAAAAGAAATTAATCCAAGATGATTGTATTGCAAAAATATTATCATATCTGCACTTAACAGAAACGATTTTTTCAGGATAGCACATTGTCAAACCACTGCACAAATGTGGAAGATCCTTGAAATGGCCTATGAAGAAACTACAGAGACATGCTTAATGGTCAATTTGGATTCTCCAATAACCAGTGTAAGTTCTGACTCTGTGAATTATAGTTCATTACAAGATGCTTTTTATGAAATGCATGCAGTAGCAAAAAAATTAGAAACTGAAAACAAAAGGTTAAAAAGCATGAATAGTTTATTAGAAAACAAGATCACTATTCTTGAAAAGAAAATATTTGATGAAGAAACCAAAAATGAAAATTTGGAATTAGGTAATGTCGCCGCCTCCCCGAAAACGGGGGCGCGGTCGGAGCGACGCGATGGTTTTTTGACTCTTCTTCTTCGATTTTCGTGTTTTTTATTGGTGGTTACAATGCCTTTAGGTTGTCCGATAACCGGGCTAACCTAGGGGCGAGGTTTTCAAAAGTATCCCTGAGTTGTCCGATAACCGGGCTAACCCAGGGATTTATTTAGTTGGGTTCTATGGAGTCGCCACCGATATTTTTACCATAAACATCGAAAATGGGGTAAAAAAAAGGCGTTGGTTTTCGAAAACCAACTTTGGTCATTAGAACCAGAGTTGGGTAAGGGAGTTAGTTACGTGTAAAGGAAGTGTTAGTTCCTTTACGACGCCCCTTTCGGGTTCCCTATGATAGGCTGGCTAATTTGAATAAATAATTAAACTGGAAAATAGCGCTTTTACCCTTTTATTATGCAGTATTTAAATTTATGACTACATGGCCCTAGCTTCTATTGCGTAATTTAAATGGCAGTAAAATAAATAGAGAGGGAGAATATGCACCTCCAAAGCAAGCTTTTATATTTCTTTAAAGAGAGGGTGCGTTTTGGCAACCCTTCACTCTACAACTCTCAGAAACTCCGGAAATGCCTCGGAGGGATTCTAAAGAAAATTTAGAGCACTCAGTTTATGCCTAAAGACACTCAGAAACTCCGGAAATGCCTCGGAGCGATTCTTAGAGAGAGAAATTCTAGAGAGAAGGGAGAGCTCTTGCTGCTGGGTGTGTAAAAAAGGGAGAAATGACGCCCTATTTATAGTTTTTCGCGCCTGACAGGTCGAGACCGCCGTCTCCGCTGACAGGGTCGAGACCGCCGTCTGGAAAGTCCAGACCGCCGTCTCGTTCATGGCAGCGGGTCGAGACCGCCGTCTGGAAAATCCAGACCGTCGTCTCGACTTGGCAGGAATCGAGACCGCCGTCTGAAAAACCCAGACCGCCGTCTGGAAAATCGAGACGGCGGTCTCATCCTGGCGTTGAAACGAAATGGCGGTCTGGTATTCCCAGACGGCGGTCTCGTCCCTTCAGGGCGAGAAACTTTATTTTCGGGCCAAAAAACCTTCCTATCTTAGTACGGGGGCCTAATAGTCTCTCCTAATGGCTTGTTAGGCTTCGGCCGTCTTCAAATAGGAAGCTTTCTGACTTTATTCTGAGGCTGGGCAAGATTTGGGGTCTACAACTGCCCCCCCTTTACCCGACCAGTCGACTGCTGACCTTTTTGTGCCAAGGTGATCGACTGGAGTGTAAAGGAGTTGACCCTCTTGCCCGGTTTCCCTTCGGATATTCCGTCTTTGCGGCGGGTGATCTTTGGGGGAGATGTTGTGCTGTGCGCCTCTGGGATGCTCCTTTGATGCGGTAGCTGACCCCTTCGGCTGATGAGTATGAACCCCCATCTGGTTTGACGAGTATGAACCCTCGCCCGGTAAGCCCCCTTCTGTAAGGCCTGATGAGTACACACCCCCATGTGGTGTTTGACGAGTATGAACCCCCGTCTGGTAAGCCCTCTTCTGTAAGGCCTGATGAGTATGCACCCCCATCTGGTGGTTAAGCCTCCGGATGCTCCATCTTGCGGTAGCTGATCCTTTGGCCGTGGTGGCGGCTTACTGATTCTGACCATGCGCCGCTATCTGGAGAGTAACTTTCTGTGTTTTGGTAATTGTGGTTGGACCTTTCTGGAATGGTCATCCGGGTTGCCGGAAATCTGGTTTGCTGTTCATCCAGCTTCATTGGTTGCTCGGGATTTTTGCTTTTGATTTTTGTGTTGGTTATCCGACCCTTGCTGGTTGGTCGGGTTTTCTTTGTTTTTTCGCTGCTTGCACATTTGGGACGCCCTCTAGCTTGGGACGGCAGTCTGGGTTGGGACGACCGTCCCAACTGCCTCTTTTACAAAGGCTGAGACCACCTGAAAGCTGGGACTGGCAGTCCCACTTGGGACGGCCGTCCCACTTGGCCAGGGAAGGTTTGGGACGATCGTCTCGACCTTGGGACGGCCGTCTCGACCTGTTTTGGCCAGCCTTTGTGTTCTGGGACCCCTGGGAAGCTTTCCTTTCTTTATTCGGACGTCGTTTGATGCCGATAAACGCCCGTTAAAGCTTTATCTTCATATAGGAAGTCTTCTTGGCCTTTATTGAGATGTCAGGCGAGCCTTGTCTTTGTTGTAGGAAGTCTCTTTAGCTTTTATTGAGAGACCGGGCAAAATTAGGGGTCTACAAAACCTAGTATTAAAAATCAAATTAATAGGTTAATTAGTTGGTTAATCGATTAATTTGTTTCTGAAAATTAGTTTTATAACATCCAATTGAAAATTGGTAAGCAAATCAAAGTCAAAACCCCAAGTTTTTTTTGGTAATCAAAATCTGCATAATGCTTTTAAATATTGTTTGACCAAGTCAAACATCTTCCCAAGAACAGTTTAGCTGATTCACCCACTATCCAAGAATCTGTGCCTGTGTTCTCAGTCAAGGGGACATATGCAATTAAAGCTGATTTTGCAGGTTCTGTCTAAAGTAAACTACAATTCACAAAAATTGACATCCGTGAATTTTCAGTTTGCTCCTGTTAGCTCTTTACTCTCAGTCTTATCTTCCTTGATCAAAGTGCTTCTCCCTTCTTTCCTTGTACACACGTGTCAAAAACTCTTCTCTGAAAATACAACAAGATGCTGAGAAGATCTAAGTCAAGAAAGAAGCAAAAAGGGGAATCTTCCTCTACTTCAAATCCCGGTGGCCATCTGGAAGCCTGGTTTGATGGAGATATAGGAAAGATGAACACCTTCATCTCTGAGTTTAGTCAGAAACATATTGTTATTCCAAAATTTATCAAATTTAGGTGGCTGGATGAAGAAGGATTTACTAGTCTGAGAAGAAAGTTAAAAAGTCAAAAGCTGAAAACTTTCATGGAGTTTACTGGGAACATTCAACCTGATTTGGTTCGGGTTTTTTACTCCAACTTAACAGTAAATGGGTCTACAATCAGATCTCAGGTAAGGGGAGTAAATATGGAAATTACTCCTGCTGTTTGGGAGCAAATTGCTGGCCTTAAGGATAGAGGTGTCAAAGTTTCAAGGGGGAATATTTCTGAGATTCCTGAGTTCAACAAGATTCAGTTTTTCCGGTCTTTCCTTAAGGATCCAAATGATTCGGTAAGAATTCTAAATGCCGGAAAACTTGCACTTGAACATAGATTACTTGCTTTTATTGTGGCATGGATGCTTACTCCAAGAGGGAGTAATCATGCTATTCTTAATGAGGGAGATCTTGCCCTCATGTATTGCATTTTCAACAATGTTCGGGTAAACTGGGTGTATGTGATCAAAGATCACATGTTGAAAGCTAAAAGGTTGGCAGATTTCAAATTGCCATATGCTATGTTAATTAATAATTTCTTTAGATATTTTGAAGTTGATCTTTCTGGGGAGAGCATAGAAACCCCCAAGGCATCAAATGAAATTGACGACTCCACCCTAAGAAAAATGGGATATATAAAAGTTGATGATGAATGGATTTCTAAGGTGGATGCTGGTATGTCTAAGGGTGAGGAAGACAATGATGAAGAAGATGAGCAAGGTCAAATTCCTTCCTCTCCAGCTGCTGCAGAGGTTCCAGAATCTACCAGTGGTCAAGCTTCATATGAAAATATGGAGATCATCCCCTACATGGAGCAGCCTGACTGTGGGACTCCTCTGTCTCAGTTTGAAAGAACAATGCTTTCTCAAATGGCCACTTTGCAGGAAAACCAGAGGAAGCATATGTAGATGACTTATCAACATTTTCAGCAAACAAACAGTCAATTCGCATCCCTTGGAAACCAGATTGCTGATATCTACACCAAGCTGGAAGATATGCAGCTCAACCAAGGAAACTGGGATGATTGAATTTGTGGATAAAAAGGGTCCCTTCCTATTTTTTTTTTCTCTTATGGCTTATTTCTGCTATTTTTCTGGTCTGTAATATTTACTGGTTTTATACCAGGCACAATCTTTTTACTTTTCTTAATATGATTAAGGTTTTAAGTTGAAGTAAGATAGCCTAGATAAAATTAAACATAAAACTCAGATAATTTTAGCTGATACAATATAGATATAATCGATTAAATCGATTAAAAGAACTTTTACATAGGAAATTCACATCAAAACAATCGATTAACCAGCGTATCAATCAATTTAAACCTTTATGTCATATGGTTATATCAACTAAAATCAGTTTACCTCAGTTAAATCAGCTAGATAAGATACTACTTTGATTTTTATGGTTCCATTGGTTAAAACTTAATCAATGTAGTTGATATTATTAAAATAATCGGTTTTACACAATTCGCAATGAATTAGGCATTTTAGATGCATCAAACATTACTTAGTTTTCAAAACTGGTTGTTTTAATCAATAAAAAATCTTTTAAATCGATTAAAAGAATTTATACAGCATTTTTCTTTACTGTTTTAATAGATTAAATGTTGAATTAATCAATTAAATGCACTTATGTTTCATACTTTCGAAGTCCTTCACTGTTTTAATCGATTAAACCTTTATATCAATCGATTAAAACCATTAACAAAGAACCTTTTAATCGATTTTGTCCTGTTTTTAATCGATTTTTATTCTGGAAAGAAAAATTAAAGGCTTTAGTTAATGGCTGTTCTTGTAACATGCTACTAAAGCGTGATTCCCTTATCTTTACACGTGTTAATTGTATTCATTACAAACATGTTAATGAAGATAAGTTTGAATGAACTTTGTTTGATCTTTACATGAGTAAAATATCGTATTCATTTTTTTTTCTCTATTTTTAAAATCTCAAACTTATTACATACCTTTGCATTGTTTCTCTTCTGATCCCTATTTTTGATGAAGTCAAAAGGGGGAGAATAGTTGCTTTACTGCTGTTGATCAGAAACAATTTAGGATTATTTAGGGGAAGCAACAATTTAGGGGGAGAAATAGGAAAATAATTCATTTTTTATTTCTAACTAATCTGTTTTATCAAGTGACTTCTCTTGCGAGTTATTATTCAAAGTGGTGTTTGTCTTCATCAAATAGGGGAGACTGAAAGTGATGAAGATCTTATTGAAATACTTTGGCAAAGATCTTATTGATTTGATGAAGTCAAAGATAAAGTCAAAGTCAACTTTGTAGCGGTCAACAGTCACTTAGATAAAAGAGTAGAGGGATTAGTGTGTCCGCAGCTATGCTTAGGTATAATCATTTTTATCTTTTCTGCTGTATGAGGTTTCTTCACTTAAAAGATTTTGCAAAATGCCTCTAAATACGTTTAAGCAGTTAAAAACAAAGTATTTTAACAAAAGCTTTCTTAAACAAGTTTTTAACTGATATAATTTCGAAATAACCGGTTGTTTTCATTAAAGAAAGTTTTGAAAACCTTCGTCGAGTGTTTTAACCGATAAAGCTTCGATATAACCGATTAAAATCACTTAAAATATTAAGAGAAGCGTTTTTGCAGTATTTTAATCGATACAACTTGGTTTTAATCGATTAAATCCACTTAGTGTTCAGGATGATCGATCAGAATGCAATTATGACCGATCAGAATCGAATATGATCGATCAGAATTGAGTTATGCCCGATCAGAGCTTTTTCAATCGATTAAAACACGTTTCAATTTTTAAAACAACTTAGAAAATTTCTACACAGCGTTTTAATCGATTAAAACTTATTTTTATCAGTTAAAATCACTTGGAAAATTTTACAAGAAAGTTTTGCAGTATATTAATCGATTGAATCACGAAACAATCGATTAAAACAAATTAGAAGATTTTTTGTAAAGAGTTTTAATTGATATAAACGTTGTCGTATCAGTTAAAACAAATCTGTTAAAGAATCAAGAACGTTTTAATGGATTAAAAGAAGTTTTAACAGATTAAAACTACACTTTTAACAGATTAAAAGATTATTTTAACAGATTGATTAAACCAACAGTTTTGAAAATCTTCTATAAAAACAGAGTTGCTTGATCATTTTAAAACACATCTGATACACATCCTTTTGCAATCATTCAAGCAATCAAAAGTACTTCTTTCAAGAAAGATTTGTGCTAGTTTTTGTGAAGTTCAAAAGTAATCTTTCTTGAGGCAAAACTGCATTCTTTTGAGAAGAAACAACTTACTGCAGAATTGCATAAAACTGGTTTGAGCATTCTAGTTTCTTCTTTTCATTTCTTTTCATTCTTATACTATATTGTTTGGTGCCTAGAATTGTGGGCACTGGTTTCTCTGCAGCTGGAATTTGGTTGTAGAGGTTGTCAAGAACTGGAATTTGGTTCTTGGTGAAAGGTTAGGTGCAGGAACTGGAATTGTGGTTCTTGTGGTAGATTAAGTGTAAGATTGTAATCTGTAAAACATTTGATCTAGTGGAACCCAGCTAGAATTTGGCTGGAGACTGGACGTAGCCCTGGTATTGGGTGAACCAGTATAAACACCGGTGATATCTTTCTAAACCTTTCTCCTCTTTTAATTCGGTTGCTGCGTTTATTGTTGATTGATTGCTTTGTGATTCAAGAACAGATCTGAAATCTTATTTTTACAAATAGATAATCTGTTAATTGCAAAAATCTTTTAAAGATCAATTCACCCCCCCTCTTGATCTCAGCCTTCTTTTCTAACACTAATATCTATTGCATAATTAAAAATAAAGCGGTAAAGTAGAGAGAGAGAGTGTGGAAACCTCCGAGGCAAGCTTTCTATTAATTCTTTAATAAATTGGGTGCTTTTTGGTAGCCCTTCACTCTTTACAGCGCCAAAATCTCTCAAAAACGCTATAAAAAACTCTAGAAATTACTCAGAAACTCTGGAAATGCTTCGGAGGGGTTCTAGAAAGAGAATTTGAAGAAATTTCTAGAGAGAGAATGGAAGAACTGTGTGAAATGAGGGGAATGGCGAGGTTATTTATAGGGATTCGCGCCTGTCAGGTCGAGACGGGCCATCTCGCCATCCGCGAGTGGCGATACGACCGTCTCGCCAAATGAGACGGCGGTCTCACCACCTTCGCAAGACGAGATGGCGGTCTCGACCCTAAAGGACGAAAATCCTTATTTACATGCAAAAAATCCCTCCTATCCTAGTATGGGGCCTAATAGTCTCTCCTAGTGGCTTCTTAGGCTTCATCCATCTTCGAAAAGGAGGCCTTCTGGTCTTTATTATGATGTCGGGCAAGATTTGGGGTCTACAGCTGCCCCCCCTTTACCCGACTAGTCGACTGTTGGCCTATTGTGCCAAGGAGATCGACTGGAGGGTAAAGGAGTTGACCCTCTTGCCCGGTTGTCCTTCAGATGTTATGTGTTTGTGGCGGTTGATCTTCTAGGAAAAAGTGTGTTGTGCACCTCAAGGATACTCCTTCTGACGGTAGCCGATCCCTTTGGTTGACACATGGTAGAACCTCAGGATACTCCTTCTGATGGTAGTTGATCCTTCGGTTGATGGGTGTAAACCCCCCATTAGGCTGGTAGTTGCGACTTACTGATCCGGCTTGAGCGCAGATCAGGCGGACTTGCGTGCCCGGGTTGATAGGTATGAACCCCCTATCAGGCAGGTACAGTCCACTGCGTAGGACTGGTGGTGGCAGTGACTTACTGCTCGGGTGGCTCATGCGCCGATTCCGTGGGGAGTGATTGATTTTTTTCTTTTTGACTTTTCTGTTTTAGTCATCCGGTTTTACCGGGGATTTCTTTGTTTTTGGCTTTTCTTGTTTAGCCATCCGGTCTTGCCGGGGATTCTTTGTTTTTGGCCTTTCTGTTTAGCCATCCGGTCTTGCCGGGGATTCTTTGTTGGTTGCCTCTTATTTAGGCAGGAATCCATTGGGGATTTTTGGTTTCTGTTGATTGTGCCTCTTGATTAGGCAGATGCTTCAATAGTCGTGAAGGCTTTATACTTGTTGTTTTTCGCCTCTGCATAGGCTAATGTTCCACTTGAGGATATTTGCTCTTGATAATACCTCTGAGTAGGCAGATGCTTTATTGGAAGCTTTGTGCTTTGGACTTGTATTGCCTCTTGCATAGATTGATTTCCCGTTTCTTGGGGATATTGGCTCTTTGCTTGCATCTGAGTAGGCAGAGGCTTTCTTGGGAGTGAAGGCTTTGCATTTCACTGGGGATATTCATATTGGGTGTTATAGGCGATTAATTCCCTAAGGATATGAATTTGTAGTTTGCCTCTATCGTAGGATCGCTGGGGATAGTTTTTCTTTTTGGTGATCCGCTGGGGATTTGATTGTTTTCCCGGTGATCTATTTTGACTTGCCCCCTAGGGAGAAATGGAGTTTTTGACACCTTGTTGGATGCTGTTGTTTTGAGCTGGCTTTGCCTATGCTCTTATTCCGCTGGGGAATGGGTTTTTACCTTTTTCTCGTGATTTTGGAAATTTGGCTTTTAAAATGTGTGCACCTTTTATGCACATTGGCTTTTTTTGTTATCTGCTGGATGAAGAGATTTATTTTTTCTCTTTTCTTTTTGGCGATCCCGGGGAGTTTATTGGCTTCCTGGGGATCCAATCTTTGATTTGATTTTTTATGATGGAGTCTTGGCTCCTGACTTTTGGGAAGAGATTTTCTTCTTTTTCTCTTTTTTGGAAATTTGCCAAGGAGTCTGTCGGCTTCCTGGGGATCCAACTTTGATTGATTTTTTGATGATGGAGTCTTGACTCCTGGCTTTGTGAAGCTCTTATTTGAGCTGGAAGATGGAAATTTTCTTGTTTTCCTCTTTTTGTAGATTTTTTGAGATGCTCTACTTTGAAATTTTTATTCAGCCTTTATTGTGGCTTCTATTGGGGAAATTTTTTTTTTTCTTTCTTTTTTTAACCCCTGAGGATATGGAGATCTTGATTCTATATCTTCTTTGGTTAATTTTTGTGTAGTCCTTATTCTCCTTTGGGGAATGAGGCGGATATTTTGGATGAGTGTGCTCGATGACTCATGTGGTGATGCAGCTGAGTCGTGAGGTAATCTTTTTGTTTTGCCTCTGGAGTAGGCAAGGATCCGCTTGGGGATGATCAAACCTTTCCGTTGGCTTTTTCTGGTGTACCTTCGTTTATTGGTGTAGAAGGTTAGAGCTATTTTCCTTGAAGCTCTTTATTCTGCTGCAATGGTTTTGATTTCACCTTTTCTTTTGCGATTTTGATTTTTATTTGGAGACTAGATTCTGGCGCCTCCTATTTTCAATCACAAGTATGGAGACTATCCTCCTTATATGCATGTTTATTATTCTTGTTTGAAGAAAATTATTTTTTCTTGATTTTGACAAAGTCGTATTATGTAACTACTTTGTGTGTGGATGTCGTAAATGCAATCTATTGTTTATTTATTTTTGATGCATTTAGAAAGTAACTGGCCTTCTCCCGTTGGCTTCTTATGAATACGCTGATGGGCTCCTCCTTTATGACCATGATGATGGGCTCCCTTTTTTATTCATCTCTTGGTTTTGGCCCTATCTTTTGCCTAGACCGCCCTTTGCGGGTTTTCGATCTAGCGGGCTGCCTTAATTTTTGCCTAGAATATCTTAGGGGGCTTTTGCCTTATCTTTTACCTAGGCTACCCTAGTTTTTTCCTAAGAATATCCTAGCAACCATTTATTCTTTTATTTTTATTTTTTATGCTTCCCTTTTTTAGATGCATGTTTGATCTTTGATTAAAGGTCTTTGTGCATATTTATGATTTATCAATAAAGAGGCATTTCCATAATATTTGGTCAAGAGAAAGGAAATGAAAGGGAATTTTATTGATAAATGAGCAAAAGTTTATTTCTTTTATAGAAGGATTTCAAGGGTATTTAGAAGAATGGCTGGTTAGGGTTAGTCATACTGTATAGGCTTAAACAGTCATGTCTATGATATCTGCCCCCTGGTTCTCCTAATTGCTTCAGTTGAGATGCCTGAGCTCAAAGTGAAGACTATGCAGACTGCTTGCTTCTAGAAGAATGTTACCTTAGCTGCCTTTCGATTATCGACTGAGGTAACCATTTCTCTTAGTTTTTTTTTTTACCTCTACTTTTTGCCTAGGACGTATCCTAGTGAGGGATATAGACCCTATCTTTTGCCCAGGGATGCCCTTTGCGGGTTTTCATTCCTGACAGGTCTTGAGCAATGTCTTTAAGCATAATACTTCTTCATCGTACCAGAGCTAATTAAGTGTCGAAGTTCTTTTCCATCCATATTGGCGAGGATAAGAGCCCCTTCCAAGAAAGCTCATTTGACCACAAAGGGTCCTTCATAGTTTGTCACCCATTTTCCAATTTTATTCTTCTGGGCCAGAAGCACATTATTTACCATTAAATCCCTCTTATGGTAAATATGAGGGTTGTGACATATAATCTTCAGCCATTTTTTTCCCTAAAGTTTAACTGGTTATATCGGCTTTGAACCCATTCAACTTTTGTTAATTTTGCTTCCATCATCATGTACTTTTATCAACATGATTAGCTGTACCGATTTGCCGTCTTGGATCTTTGCTATAACCGAAGAGTAATCATTTTGAATGTAGAGCAACTGTCATGTCAATGCCCCTCTTCCTTTCCTTAGGGATTTCAATCCTCCTATTGATCACTGTATTTTCACATTCCCCAGTTAATTACTTGAATGCTTTATTGTGAAGGGTCAAGAGAAGAGAAAGAAAGGGATTTATTGCAAAGGCTTGTGTTTTAGTGAGATTTTTTTTTTGAAATAATAATTTTTGTAAGAATGGCTAGCCAAGGTTGGTTGATGTTTAGGCTAGTTTAAACAAACGTTTTGTTGTAATGAGGTGGCGTCTTCAACTGATTACTTTATGGCGCCTATTTGTGACTGATTAACTTTCCTAGTCCACCCTTTTGGGTTTTCAGCCTAGGATGTTGTGTTGTGTCCTAACTTTTATCTAGGTTCCCCTTTTTCAATTTTTGGGATACGTAGCAGACTTTATTTTGTCTATGACGCTTTAGTTGTTTTGACGCATTTTGGAACAAAACGTTTGCCTAAACATGGTTCTTTATGGGGTATAGATATGATTAGTGAGAAAAGAAGCAGATAGTAAGAATAGCATTCTTTTGTAATTTAAAGGGAAATGTGTGCCCTAGAGATGCTCGGGGGTCGGGCATACCCCGAGAAGTGATCTCTAATAGTCATTGGGTTTACATCCCTTAGAATTGGAAGAAGGACACCTAATGACTAACGCTACCCTTTGCGCTAATACCCCTCCTTTTCGGAAGATCGTCTTTAAGGTGTGGAGGGGAGACTTCTCCTTTCTTTGTACGACTTGATCTTTTGTAGAGTCGTTCTTTAAAGGGCTATCCTTAAAATCTGGTGGCTCTCTTATTCCTTGAGCATCCTTTCCAAGCCCTTGTCCTGGGATGTATCCATATCTCTTCGTTATATGGGCCACTTTCTTATTACTAGGAAGTCTTTCCATATTTTCAAATGTCCTCTTCAGGCGCATCAATTTAAGGTATGGTGGACAGTTCGCTAATTCGAATGTAGTCTTTAGTTTGAACCATGATCAACTTGTCGCCTACCACGAATTTGATTTTTCGATTGAGCGTTGAAGAAACTGCCCTAGCACAGTGAATCCAAGGTCTACTTAATCTTCCCTTTGGATTTTTTGTTTTGTTTTTAGGAGCATTATCTTGTAGCTCCTTGGGGAATAAATCTTCTCGTCGTGCCCCCAATGCCGGCTATATTGGAGATATCTTCATTGACAGACAATTCTTCTGTGCATATCCACAGTACCACTTTATCCGATGTATAAGGGAAAGGACGAGGCATGAATAAGCGCAAAGATGTTATTGCCCCTGTTAGAATCGCGCAGCGGAATGTTCGCGTGGTCGGACAAAAACCAAGAGGGGGGGTGAATTGGTTTCTTAATAAAAATTAGGTTTCCAAAATTTTCCCCAAATTTTACCGATTAAAAATTGTGTAAATGTAAATAGAGAAAGTGATAGAGTCTTACACAGGAAATTTATACTGGTTCGGATCAAAAGACCCTACGTCCAGTTGCTAATCACTCAAATAGAGGATTAATGCTGTCACTATAATCAAGTTGATACAAACAAATTACAATTGAAAAGATAAAGATAAAGATAACACCTCTCTTGAAACCCACAAGAGATGAAGAACAACTTTCCTTAGAGACGACACAACACACAATCCACTAAGAACTCCATTTAGTGATTCTTATCGCTTCTAGCCCACACCAGGTTCCAAAAGCCCCCTTTCCTTGCAACAAACAGTTCTCTGGCACTCACAACACTTAACTTTTGTATGGAAAAGGTTGTTCTTGTTTTCTGAGTGCCAAAGAAGAGTTTAAGTAGAGAAATTAGGGTTTAGGAATTGGGAATTTCGAAACTAGGGTTCTTGGGAATAGGGTTTTCGAAAATAGGTTTGATTTGAAGTTAAAACCCAAAATCTGACTGGTTTAATCGATTAAAAGAAGTGTTAATCGATTAAACCGGAGCCAAAAATCAACGAACCCAAATCTCTCTATTTTAATCGATTAAAAGGAGGTTTAATCGATTAAACCGCTCGATAATCGATTAAAAGTTGGTTTAATCGATTAAACCAGTGAGTTGTTACAGAAAATGATTTTTCTCACTGTTTTAATCGATTATTTCCCTATTTAATCGATTAAAGCCGAGCCTGGATGATAAACTTGAGCTTTTTGAAGCTTCTAAGGTTCAGACTATGTACCGGCTATCTCAAACACTAAAATTACAAACTCAATCTAATTAATATAGAGTTATTACACTACAAAACAAGTCTTCAACTTTCTAAGTTCTTGAGTTCATGAATCATCATCAAAATCAATAATCTTCATGTCCATCAAGTGCAACATCAAGTCCTTGAATGTTCAACAGCCCCTTCCCTGACATTATTAATTTGGGTACCGACATTTACTTCTTTCTTATTATCTCTTTGTCCGAAATCGATGACCTAAGTTTTTTCCTGAAGGGGTTGTATCAATTGAGCTTACTTTTCCAACAGTCTTTGCATGTCTGGGGAAATGGTCCCCTCCTCACTGTCTGACTCAATCCATTCGTCTTCGGCTTTCAGATCATCCAGAGAGTTTTCAATCACAGACATGACTGTTTATATGGTCCTTATTTGGGTGTAGATTTTATTCAATTATTTTGGAATGAGAGAGAAAATAATGAGAAGCATATGAATATTATGAAAAATGCCTCATTGTATTGATAAAAAGAGAAATATATACAGAGTCCCTTTAATCAAAAGATCTCGCGGCCACGGGCAGAGACCCTGAGAGATGCATCAGAAGCTTTTTATTATTATTTTTTTATTTCTTTTAACCAAAAGATGCACAAAATGGGGAGCCCTAGTTAGCTGGCCTTATCTACCCAGGTTCACTATTCTGGTTGTGACAGAGGCGTGTCATCCACCTAAGGGTCGGGAGCATTGAAAGTAATCCACCTTGCATTCAACAATTTTTGGACCTTATACTTCAAGGCCATGCAATTCTCCACAGGTTTGTATCATTCTGGGTAGGGTGGATCCATCTTCTTTGGAGGGACATATGCTAGGAGATGGTCCTTTATCAATTCTGGCAGCAGACTTCCGTAGGAGGTTGGAATGGGAGTGAATTTCTTCTCTTGTCTGCGTGACTCCCTAGATGGTTGTAAAAAGGAAGAAGGGGTAGTGAGGTTGATGGCATTTACACTCCCCTCTTTCTTCTTGCCAAAGGACTTCCTGAATGATATGTGGGATTTCTTAAACTTGGGAGGGAATCGAGTATTTTTTACATCGGTTACCTCCTTTACATCAAAGTTATATCCCTCTAATGCCCTTAATTTCTCTTCTAGGGCAGAAATTTGTTGTTTGGAAACCTCATTGTAGAGACATTGTTGGCGTATTAGTTCCATTAAATACGCTATCTGCTCTTTTACGAAGTTAAGCTCAGTGGTGAGCCTGTGGTTTTGTTTCTCTAACCACTCCTTTAATTGCGGCACCTGCTCCTTTATGGCATTAAGCTCAGCGGTGAGCATACGGTTCTGCTCCTCTAATTGCTCCATCTTCTTGGCTTTTTGAGCGCGAGTGAGAACAGGTAGAAGACCAGCCACTTTCTAAATGATTTAAAGATTTTTATTATTATATCTTTTTTATTATGAATGATCAGTGTGGGATAGATATGCCTTAGACCATAGCTTTGGTGTTTTCCTAAAAGCTTATGCTTTAGGGAGTACCATACCCACCTTGGTGTGATGGTTCCCTTTTTTTTTTTAAAAAAAAAAAGAGGTTACCATCATACCTTAGCGCACTTATCTCTTTTAGGAAGGTTATAAACACACTTGGGTCTCTTTCGCTATTATCTAACGATATCTAATGCATCCTAGAATGAGTGTGTTTATGCATGCACTACAAAAATATTTTTTTATGACAGCAAATATTGAAAGTGGAATTACTTTTGACTGGGTTGTCCGATTTGGACGCACAACATGTCAAAACGAAGAGAAAAGGGTGAAGAACCAAACTGCAAATACCCAAAGGGCATTTGGCCCAGTAATTTTTCCAAAATACACTCCTAAGACCTATTTTTTGGAGGTTTATTAAAATGATGTGTATGCATGCTGCATTAATTTTTTCTCTTAGTTTTACCACTTATTGGATGATATGATAGGAATGATACGACTTTTCCAAGAATCTTTTTATTGTAAAAGGCATTTTTATTGCTTTAATTTGTTTTTTTGTATTTTTTATGACCCTTTATCTCTTCTGTCAGTCAACGTGGCTACTTAGCTTACAAAGAACCTGAAACCAGGCTAGCTTAACTGAAGAATGTCCGAGATAAAGTTGGTTTATTGCAAAAAATGTTTTTTGTGATTTTTCTGTTGTTTGGTTATTCTATGCAACAGACAAATGCAACAAACAGATGCACACACAATTCGATCATCCACGATTAGGTGAGAAGTCGTTTTAATCACAAGGTAGGGTTTTCCTGCAGAAAAGTGCTTTGGCGAAGGTAGGTTCTAACTGTTCTCACAAAGGCTAAGGCCCCCAAGGTTCCCCCATTATAGGGTCCCCACTCTCCAGCCTTTCGACCATGCTTAGCACTAAGGCCATAGTCAGTCTTTGTGCCAAAAGAGGAAGGTTATCACGATGAGTGGTGGTTTCCGATCACACTGGTGGGCACAAGGCCATCACTACAGGGAACCGTACCTACCACCCACTCCCTATGGATTTCTCACTTTCCCCCGGGTATAGAGGGAACTGTAGTGTGTAAGGGTTTGTGTACAATTTGTATTTCAAACAATTGCGTAAGTATAAACAAGCAACAACTATTAAAACCAATCAAAAATAACTCTGCAATAACAATCATATTATGGCTTTAAATATTTTCTCCCCCTATTTTGATTATAATAAAAAATAACTCTGCAATAACAATCATAAGAGCTCCCCCTCAAAATATGCATAAGTTGGAGATAACTCCCCCTCAATCAAAGCATTAAAGAAACATCATATTTTATTGCAGAAACAATCATTCATTACAATAACAAGAGAAAATAACAAAAAGAAAATAATCAACAAAATTTAAAATTCTGCACTATCATCATAATTAAAGTGTGCATCAAATCTATTTTCTAAACGGCACATTTTATCATCAACATACACCTGGACCAATAAGATATGTTCTTTAACTTTCTTTATAAATAGTGTAGAATCAATTTTTCCTCTAGAAAAATCATTTGATGTTAGGAAACTACTTAACCTTTCATACCAAGATCTAGGAGCTTGTTTCAACCCGTATAAAGCTTTCTTTAATTTAAAAACATGATTAGGAAAACTAAAATCCTCAAAACCAGGGGGTTGCTCCACATAAAGTTCTTCTTTAATAAAACCATTCAAAAATGCACTTTTAACATCCATTTGATATAGTTTAAATTTCATTAAAGATGCATAGGCAAGAAGTAGGCGTATAGCCTCTAACCTGGCAACAGGAGCATAAGTTTCATCATAATCTATACCTTCCTCCTGACAATAGCCTTTTGCAACAAGTCTGGCTTTATTCTTTGTTATGTTCCCATCTTCATCAAGTTTATTTCTAAACACCCATTTGGTTCCAATAACTTGATATGATTCTTCCCTTGGGATTAATTGCCAGACTTGATTTCTTTCAAATTGGTTAAGTTCTTCTTGCATGGCTATGCACCATTGTTCATCTTTAAGTGCTTCCTCAACATTCTTGGGTTCAATCTGTGACACAAAAGCTACAGACATACAAAAATTAGTCATATTTCTTGTTCTTACCCCTTTTGAGATGTCACCTATGATATTGTCCATTGAGAGTCCTCTAGGTGATTGCCATTCTTTTGCTAATTCAGGCGTTTGAGAAGGCTCATTTTCTTCCAAATATAATTCATCAAGAGCCTCTCTTATATATTTATCATCACCTGCAAGTTCTTTATTTGACTCAAGAGGATTTCCCCCAAGGTCTACAATCTCATCAAAAGTAACATGAATAGATTCTTCTATATTTAAAGTTCTTCTATTAAATACCCTGTAAGTCTTACTAGTTAATGAATAACCTAAGAAAATGCCCTCATCGGCTTTAGAGTCAAATTTTCCTAAGTTATCTTTTCCATTATTTAACACAAAACACTTACATCCAAAGATTTTCATATGAGCAACATTAGGCTTTCTACCATTAAACAATTCATATGGAGTAGATTTAATTATTGACCTAATGAGCATTCTATTTAAAACATAACATGCAGTACTAACCGCATCAGCCCAAAAATATTTAGGAACATTAGATTCATTTAACATAGTTCTGGCAAGTTCCTCTAATGACCTATTTTTCCTTTCAACTACACCATTTTGTTGGGGAGTCCTAGGAGCAGAAAAGTTATGTAAAATTCCATTTTCTTCACAATAATTTTCAAACTTTTCATTTTGAAACTCACCACCATGGTCACTTCTTAAAACTTTAATTCTTAAGTCTTTCTCATTTTGAATTTGTTTTGCAAATTTTCTAAAGACCTTAAAAGCTTCACTTTTCGTAGTAAGGAAAAATGTCCATGTATACCTTGAGTAATCATCAACAATCACAAGTCCATAATAATTTCCACCAAAGCTTTTTATCCTAGAAGGTCCAAATAAATCTAAATGTAATAATTCTAGGGGTTTTGAAGTGGAAATAACATTCTTTGATTTAAATGATGATTTTACTTGTTTACCCTTTTGGCATGCATCACATAATCTATCTTTTTCAAATTTTAACTTAGGCAAACCAATTTTGATATCAATTTATTCAAATGATGCATATTTATATGAGCCGCTCTCTTATGCCATAACCAAGGGTTCTCTTCCTTAGCAACTAAACATGTTATGCTAGACTCATGTAAACAATCCAAATCAATCAAATATATGTTGTTATGCCTAATGCCTTTCAATGCTACATTTTCGGAATCAATCAAGTGTATGGTGCAAAATTTACTTTCAAAAATTACCTTGAAGCCTTTGTCACATAATTGACTTATACTAAGGAGATTATGCTTAAGTCCATCAACAAGTAGCACATCCTTGATCTCCAAAGTGTTTGCACCGCCTATGTTTCCAATTCCAAGGATCTTCCCTTTGTTGTTGTCCCCATAAGTTACATATCCTTGTTCCTTAGCTTTGAAACTCACAAATTTAGTTTTATCTCCGGTCATATGTTTTGAGCATCCGCTATCAAGATACCACATAGACTTCTTTGATTTGGAAGTTTCCTACAAAACAAGAATATAGTAAACTTAGGTCCCCACAACTTTTGGGTCCTTGGGGTTAGAGACATAACAAACTATTTAACTATAGGAACCCAAATGTATTTACCTTTAGGTACACCGAAATGTTTAATTTTACATCTATTTGACGTGTGACCTTGTCTCATGCAATAAAAACATACTTTTGATGTGGCATTTGAAAATGATGCATTTCTAACTTTTGACATTTTAGTTCCTTTCTCAACCCATACTCTTTTCTTTTTAGTTTTAGACTTTTTCATTGAAACTTGATGATTTACATTATTTTGAGTAAAAATATTTTTAACCTTCTTAAGATCACTTATTTCCATTTCGGCTTTATCAAGTAGATGATTTAGGATATCTATGTCATATTCATGCTCTTTACAAGTTTCACATGCTAAATTCTTATCCTCATCTAAACATACAATTTTCGTGTCTAATACATCTTTTTCTTCTAAACATGTAATTTTCATTTTTAAAGAGTCAATTTCCTTTTCGGATCAACTTAAATTCTTCTTTACAACTTTATATTCATTTTTCAA
Organism: Sphenostylis stenocarpa; assembly: GCA_963425845.1. Taxonomy (NCBI): domain Eukaryota; kingdom Viridiplantae; phylum Streptophyta; class Magnoliopsida; order Fabales; family Fabaceae; genus Sphenostylis; species Sphenostylis stenocarpa. The sequence continues at coordinate 22,475,511 of OY731408.1, forward strand.
GTTCTTAAAAGCACTAAACAATTCATTATAAGCATTTTGCAGTTCATCATAATTATTTTCATCATCACTTGAGGATGAGTCGGAATCACTAACCTCAAAGTCGGAAGATATATTGTCTTTTGCCAACAAGCAAATGTTAGCTTCTATTTCTGAGTCACTTGATTCCAAAATCGTGTCACTATCATCGGTTCCTTCATAAGTTACTTTTAGTTTTTCCCACATCTCTTGAGCACTCTTACAAATGGATATTCTGTAAAACTCATCAAGGGTTAAAGCAGATGAAATTATATTTCTAGCCCTAACATCATATTGGGCTTTCCTATTTTCTTCATTCGACCATCTAGAAAATTGTTTTGGTACTTCTACTCCATTTTCAAAAACTTTAGGAATAAAAGGACCGTTTAAAATAGCGTCCCAAACGCCTCTATCAACAGACTCTAAAAATATTTGCATACGTACCTTCCATAAAGGATAATTTTGACCCGCAAAAAGTGGGGGTCTGTTGATAGACGCACCTTCGACAAAAGTTTGATTTTGTCCGACCATTTTCAAAAATTTGAATGACTATCAAAGCAAGCTTTGATACCACTTGTTAGAATCGCGCAGCGGAATGTTCGTGTGGTCGGACAAAAACCAAGAGGGGGGGTGAATTGGTTTCTTAATAAAAATTAGGTTTTCAAAATTTTCCCCAAATTTTACTGATTAAAAACTGTGTAAATGTAAATAGAGAAAGGGATAGAGTCTTACACAGGAAATTTATACTGGTTCGGATCAAAAGACCCTACGTCCAGTTGCTAATCACTCAAACAGAGGATTAACGTTGTCACTATAATCAAGTTGTTACAAACAAATTACAATTGAAAAGATAAAGATAAAGATAACACCTCTCTTGAAACCCACAAGAGATGAAGAACAGCTTTCCCCAGAGACGGCACAACACACAATCCACTAAGAACTCCACTTAGTGATTCTTATCGCTTCTAGGCCACACCAGGTTCCAAAAGCCCCCTTTCCTTGCAACAAACAGTTCTTTGGCACTCACAACACTTAACTTTTGTATGGAAAAGGTTGTTCTTATTTTCTGAGTGCCAAAGAAGAGTTTAAGTAGAGAAATTAGGGTTTAGTAATTGGGAATTTCGAAACTAGGGTTCTTGGGAATAGGGTTTTCGAAAATAGGTTTGATTTGAAGTTAAAACCCAAAATCTGACTGGTTTAATCAATTAAAAGAAGTGTTAATCGATTAAACCAGAGCCAAAAATCAATAGAACCCAAATCTCTCTATTTTAATCGATTAAAAGGAGGTTTAATCGATTAAACCGCCTGATAATCGATTAAAAGTTGGTTTAATCGATTAAACTAGTGAGTTGTTATAGAAAATGATTTTTCTCACTGTTTTAATCGATTATTTCCCTATTTAATCGATTAAAGCCGAGCCTGGATGATAAACTTGAGTTTTTTGAAGCTTCTAAGATTCATACTATGTACCGACTATCTCAAACACTAAAATTACAGACTCAATCTAATTAATATAGAGTTATTACACTACAAAACAAGTCTTCAACTTTCTAAGTTCTTGAGTTGTTGAATCATCATCAAAATCAACAATTTTCATGTCCATCAAGTGCAACATCAAGTCCTTGAATGTTCAACAGCTCCTTCCCTGACATTATTAATTTGGGTACCGACATTTACTTCTTTCTTATTATCTCTTTGTCCCAAATCGATGACCTAAGTTTTTTCCTGATGGGCTTGTATCAATTGAGCTTACTTTTCCAACAGTCTTTGCATGTCTGGGGAAATGGTCCCCTCCTCACTGTCTGACTCAATCCATTCGTCTTCGGCTTTCAGATCTTCCAGAGTTTTCAATCACAGACATGACTGTTTATATGGTCCTTATTTGGGTGTAGATTTTATTCAATTATTTTGGAATGAGAGAGCAAAGAATGAGAAGCATATGAATATTATGAAAAATGACTCATTGTATTGATAAAAAGAGAAATATATACAGAGTCCCTTTAATCAAAAGATCTCGCGGCCACGGGCAGAGACCCTGAGAGATGCATCAGAAGCTTTTTATTATTATTTTTTTATTTCTTTTAACCAAAAGATGCACAAAATGGGGAGCCCTAGTTAGCTGGCCTTATCTACCCAGGTTCACTATTCTGGTTGTGACAGAGGCGTGTCATCCACCTAAGGGTCGGGAGCATTGAAAGTAATCCACCTTGCATTCAACAATTTTTGGACCTTATACTTCAAGGCCATGCAATTCTCCACAGGTTTGTATCATTCTGGGTAGGGTGGATCCATCTTCTTTGGAGGGACATATGCTAGGAGATGGTCCTTTATGAATTCTGGTAGCAGACTTCCGTAGGAGGTTGGAATGGGAGTGAATTTCTTCTCTTGTCTGCGTGACTGCCTAGATGGTTGTGAAAAGGAAGAAGGGGTAGTGAGGTTGATGGCATTTACACTCCCCTCTTTCTTCTTGCCAAAGGACTTCCTGAATGATATGTGGGATTTCTTAAACTTGGGAGGGAATCGAGTATTTTTTACATCGGTTACCTCCTTTACATCAACGTTATAGCCCTCTAATTCCCTTAATTTCTCTTCTAGGGCAGAAATTTGTTGTTTGGAAACCTCATTGTAGAGACATTGTTGGCGTATTAGTTCCATTAAATACGCTATCTGCTCTTTTACGAAGTTAAGCTCAGTGGTGAGCCTGTGGTTTTGTTTCTCTAACCACTCCTTTAATTGTGGCACCTGCTCCTTTATGGCATTAAGCTCAGCGGTGAGCATACGGTTCTGCTCCTCTAATTGCTCCATCTTCTTGGCTTTTTGAGCGCGAGTGAGAACAGGTAGAAGACCAGCCACTTTCTAAATGATTTAAAGATTTTTATTATTATATCTTTTTTATTATGAATGATCAGTGTGGGATAGATATGCCTTAGACCATAACTTTGGTGTTTTCCTAAAAGCTTATGCTTTAGGGAGTACCATACCCACCTTGGTGTGATGGTTCCCCTTTTTTTTTTTAAAAAAAAAAGGTTACCATCATACCTTAGCGCACTTATCTCTTTTAGGAAGGTTATAAACGCACTTGGGTCTCTTTCGCTATTATCTAAGGATATCTAATGCATCCTAGAATGAGTGTGTTTATGCATGCACTACAAAAATATTTTTTTATGACAGCAGATATTGAAAGTGGAATAACTTTTGACTGGGTTGTCCGATTTGGACGCACAACATGTCAAAACGAAGAGAAAAGGGTGAAGAACCAAACTGCAAATACCAAAAGGGGATTTGGCCCAGTAATTTTCCCAAAATACGCTCCTAAGACCCATTTTTTGGAGGTTTATTAAAATGATGTGTATGCATGCTGCATTTATTTTTTCTCTTAGTTTTACCACTTATTGGATGATATGATAGGAATGATACGACTTTTTCAAGAATCTTTTTATTGTAAAAGGCATTTTTATTGCTTTAATTTGTTTTTTTGTATTTTTAATGACCCTTTATCTCTTCTGTCAGTCAACGTGGCTACTTAGCTTACAAAGAACCTGAAACCAGGCTAGCTTAACTGAAGACTGTCCGAGATAAAGTTGGTTTATTGCAAAAAATGTTTTTTGTGATTTTTCTGTTGTTTGGTTATTCTATGCAACAGACAAATGCAACAAACAGATGCACACACAATTCGATCATCCACGAACAGGTGAGAAGTCGTTTTAATCACAAGGTAGGGTTTTCCTGCAGAAAAGTGCTTTGGCGAAGGTAGGTTCTAACTGTTCTCACAAAGGCTAAGGCCCCCAAGGTTCCCCCATTATAGGGTCCCCACTCTCCAGCCTTTCGACCATGCTTAGCACTAAGGCCATAGTCAGTCTTTGTGCCAAAAGAGGAAGGTTATCACGTTGAGTGGTGGTTTCCGATCACACTGGTGGGCATAAGGCCATCACTACAGCGAACCGTACCTGCCACCCACTCCCTATGGATTTCTCACTTGCCCCCGGGTATAGAGGGAACTGTAGTGTGCAAGGGTTTGTGTACAATTTGTATTTCAAAATATTGCGTAAGTATAAACAAGCAACAGTTATTAAAACCAAGCATTAAAGCATGTTATAATACAAGGTAGGGTAAAAGCGTAATTTTCTTGGTTTATTTACTTTTAAGCTGGCCCATCAGTAAATGGGATCAACTCTCTAGGCTTCCCCAGCGGAGTCGCCATTTGTCACCACCGTCAAAACGAGGCGGTCGGAGCGACGCGATGGTTTTGACTTTTCCGATTTTCACGTTTTTATTGGTGTGGTTACAATGCCTTTAGGTTGTCTGATAACCGGGCTGAACCTAGGGGCGAGGTTTTCGAAAAGGCGCTCTTGGATTGTCTGATAATTGGGCTAATCCAAGAACTAACTTTTGAAGGGTTCTTCTGGAGTCACCACCGATGTTTTTACCCAAAACATCGGAAAAGGAGTGAAAAAGGTGTTGGTTATCGAAAAACCAACTTTGGTCATTAGAACCAGAGTTGGGTAAGGGAGTTAGTTACGTGTAAGGGGAGTGTTAGTTCCCTTACAACGCCCCTTTCGGGTTCCCTATGATAGGCCGGCTATATTAAATAATTAAACCGATGAAAATACGCTTCTACCCTTTATTTTGCGGAATTTTAAAAATTATGACTACATGGCCCTAATATCTATTGCATAATTAAAAATAAAGCGGTAAAGTAGAGAGAGAGAGTGTGGAAACCTCTGAGGCAAGCTTTCTATTAATTTGTTAATAAATTGGGTGCTTTTTAGCAGCCCTTCACTCTTTATAGCACCGGAATCTCTCAAAAACGCTATAAAAAACTCTAGAAAACACTCAGAAACTCCGGAAATGCTTCGGAGGGGTTCTAGAAAGAGAATTTGAAGAAATTTCTAGAGAGAGAATGGAAGAACTATGTGAAATGAGGGGAATGGCGAGGCTATTTATAGGGATTCGCGCCTGTCAGGTCGAGATGGGTCGTCTCGTCTGGCAAGCTCGAGACGGCTGTCTCGCCTTGTAGGAATGGCGAGACGGCTGTCTCGCCAAACGAGACGGTGGTCTCGACCCTAAAGGGTGAAAATCCTTATTTACATGCCAAAAATCCCTCCTATCCTAGTATGGGGCCTAATAGTCTCTCCTAGTGGCTTCTTAGGCTTCATCCATCTTCGAAAAGGAGGTCTTCTGGTCTTTATTATGAGGTCGGGCAAGATTTGGGGTCTACACCATTCTTTTGCTAATTCAGGTGTTTGAGAAGGCTCATTTTCTTCCAAATACAATTCATCAAGAGCCTCTCTTATAGACTCATCATCACCTGTAAGTTATTTATTTGACTCAAGAGGATTTCTCCCAAGGTCTACAAGTTCATCAAAAGTAACATGAATAGATTCTTCAATATTTAAGGTTCTTCTATTAAACACCCTGTAAGCCTTGCTAGTTAATGAGTAACCTAAGAAAATTCCCTCATCGGCTTTTGAGTCAAATTTTCCTAAGTTGTCCTTTTCATTATTTAACACAAAGCACTTACATCCAAATATTTTCAAATGAGCAACATTAGGCTTTCTACCATTTAATAATTCATAGGGAGTTGATTTTATAATTGACCTAATGAGCATTCTATTTAAAACATAATAAGTAGTACTAACCGCATCAGCCCAAAAATATTTAGGAACATTTGATTCATTTAACATTGTTCTAGCAAGTTCCTCTAGTGACCTATTTTTCCTTTCAACTACACCATTTTGTTGGGGAGTCCTAGGAGCAGAAAAGTTATGCAATATTCCATTTTCCTCACAATAATTTCCAAATTTTTCATTTTGAAACTCACCACCATGGTAACTTCTTAAAACTTTAATTCTTAAGTCTTTCTCATTTTGAATTTTCTTTGCAAACTTTCTAAAGACCTTAAAAGCTTCACTTTTCATTGTTAAGAAAAATGTCCAAGTATATCTAGAAAAATCATCAACAATCACAAGACCATAATAATTTTGACCAAAGCTTTTTATCCTAGAAGGTCCAAATAAGTCTAAATGTAATAATTCTAGGGGTTTTGAAGTGGAAATAACATTCTTTGATTTAAATGATGATTTTACTTGTTTACCTTTTTGACATGCATCACATAACCTATCTTTTCAAACTTTAACTTAGGCAAACCAACAACTAAGTCTTTTGATATCAATTTATTTAAATGATGCATATTTATATGAGCTGCTCTCTTATGCCATAACCAAGGGTTCTCTTCCTTAGCAACTAAGCATGTTATACTAGAATCATGTAAACAATCCAAATCAATCAAGTATATGTTATTATTCCTAATGCCTTTTAATGCTACATTTTCGGAATCTATCAAATGTATGGTGCAAAATTTACTTTCAAATATTACCTTAAATCCTTTGTCACATAGTTGACTTATACTAAGGAGATTATGCTTTAGCCCATCAACAAGAAGCACATCCTTAATCTCCAAAGTGTTTGCACCACCTATATTTCCAATTCCAAGAATTTTTCCTTTGTTGTTGTCCCCATAATTTACATATCCTTGTTCTTTAGCTTTGAAACTCACAAATTTCGTTTTGTCACCGGTCATATGCTTTGAGCATCCACTATCAAGATATCACATAGACTTCTTTGATTTGGAAGTTTCCTACAAAACAAGAACATAGTAAACTTAGGTTCCCATAACTTTTGGGTACTTGGGGTTAGAGATAAAAAAATTATTTAACAATAGGAATCCAAATGTATTTTCCTTTAGGAACACCAAAATGTTTTATTTTACATCTATTTGAAGTGTGACCTTGTTTCATACAGTAAAAACATGCTTTAGATGTAGCTTTTGAATAAGATGTATTTCTAACAATAGATGCTCAATGCTCTAGTTCCTTTTTCTACCCATACTCTTTTATTTTTCATTTTAGGCTTTTTCAAAGGAACTTGATGATTTACACTATTTTGAACTAAAACAATTTTATCCTTCTTATAGTCACTTATCTCCTTTTCGGCTTTATCTAGCAAATGGTTAAGTATATCTATTTCATATTCATACTCTTTACAAGATGCACATGCTAAGTTCTTATCATCATTCTCATCTAAACATACAATTTTCGTTTCTAAGGTTTCCTTTTCCTCTAAGCATGTGATTTTCGTTTTTAATGAGTCAACCTCCTTTTCGGATCTACTTAAACTCTTTTTCACAACTTTATATTCATTTTTCAAGTCCTTAAAGGCACTAAACAATTCATTGGATGCATTTTACAGTTCATCAAGGTTATTTTCATCATCACTAGAAGATGAGTCGGAATCACTTACCTCAAAGTCGGAAGATATGTTGTCATTTGCCATTAAGAAAATATTGGCTTCAACTTTCGACTCACTTGATTCCGAACTTGAATCATTGTTGTCCCAAGCAATGTAGGCTTTCTTCTTGAAGAACTTTTTTCCTTTGATTTCTTCGTTTTTCTTGTTTGGACATTCGGTCTTCATATGTCCTGTTTCACCACAACCATAACATTTGATATTTATAGAAGAATTTTCCCTTACCTTTCCTTTACCTTTGAAGGGATGTCTTCCTTTGGCTTTCATGAATTTTGTAAACTTCTTTATCATAAGACTCAATTCTTCTTCTTCATTTTCCAAGTCTTCTTCTTCCTTTTTATTCTTACCTTTGGAAATTTCGGTTTTGAAGGCTAAGTTCTTCTTTTGATATTGTCCTTCCTCTTCATTTAGTCTTCCTAACTCTAGCTCATGCTCTCTCAACTTTCCAAAGAGCGCCACCATAGACATTGTGGCAAGGTTTTGTGACTCCGAGATGGCCATCACCTTAGGTTGCCATTTCCTATCCAAATATTTTAAGATTTTAACATTCAATTCATCAACGTCAAAGATTTTACCTAATCCGGTGAGATGGTTCACAATACTAGTGAAACGCTTTTGAACGTCAAATATCATTTCACCTTGTTACATCCGGAACATCTCATATTCTTGGATTAAGGAATTTTTCCATGCTCTCTTAACGTCATCGGTACCTTCGTGGCTCACTCTTAGGATTTCCCACATCTCCTGAGCATTTTTACAAACAGAGATCCTATAAAACTCGTCAAGGGTTAAAGTAGATGAAATAATATTTCTAGCCCTAACGTCAAATTGAGCTTTCCTATTTTCCTCTGTTGTCCATCTAGAAAATCGTTTAGGAACATCTACACCGTTCTCAGTAACTTTAGGAATATAAGGACCATTTAAAATAGCGTCCCAAATGCCTCTATTAATAGACTCTAAAAAGATTTGCATTCTTACTTTCCAGAAAGGATAATTTTGACCCGCAAAAAGTGGGGGTATGTTGATAGATGCACCATCGACAAAAGTTTGATTTTGTCCGGCCATTTTTGAAATGTTTGAATGACTATCAAAGCAAGCTCTGATACCACTTGTTGGAATCGCGCAGCGGAATGTTCGCGTTGTCGGACAAAAACCAAGAGGGGGGGTGAATTGGTTTCTTAACAAAAATTAGGTTTTAAAAATTTTCCCCATATTTTACCGATTAAAATATTGTATAAACGTAAATAGAATAAAGATAGAGTCTTACACAGGAGATTTATACTGATTTGGATCAAAAGACCCTATGTCCAGTTGCTAATCACTCAAATAGAGGATTAACGTTGTCACTATAATCAAAGTTGTTACAAACAGATAACAATTGAAAAGATAAAGTAAAGAAAACACCTCTCTTGAGTCCCACAAGAGATGAAGAACAACTTTGCCTAGAGACGGCACAACACACAATCCACTAAGAACTCCACTTAGTGATTCTTATCGCTTCTAGCCCACACCAGGTTCCAAAAGCCCCTTTTTCCTCCAACAAACAGTTCTCTGACAATCATAGCTCTTAACTTTTGTTTGAAAAAGGTTGTTCAATTTTTTGAGAGCCTTAGAGAACCTTATGTAGATGAATTAGGGTTTGGGAATTGGGGATTTTCGGAACTTGGAGTATTGGGATTAGGGTTTTCGAAAATAGGTTTAATTTGAAGTTCAAAATCCAAATCTGACTGAAATAATTGATTAAATGAAGTGTTAATTGATTATTACAGAGTCAAAATCAACAGAACCCCAAAACTCACTGGTTTAATCAATTAAGTGCCCTGTTAATCGATTAACTGGCCTGTTAATCGATTAACTGGCCTGTTAATCGATTAACAGGTGTGTGAATCAATTAACACAGTGAGCTGATACAGAAAACGGTTTTTCTCACTGTGATAATCGATTATTTGGTGTTTTAATCGATTAAACCCGAGACTTTTTGATAAATATGAGTTTTTGAAGCTTCTAAAGAGTTGACTATGTGCCGGCTATCTTAGACTCTAATATTACAGACTCAAACTCATCAAAACAGATTTATTACACAATAATACAAGTCTTCAACTCTCTAAGTTCTTTGTTCTTGAATCATCATCAAAATCAACAAGCTTCATGTCCATGTAAGTTCAACATCAAGTCCTTGTATGTTCAACAACTGCTTCTAGGAGAGTTTAGCTGACACGACTCTCAACTGGTATATGCAGTTGGAAAGAGGGCAGGTCCAAAACTGGAAGCAGCTGGCTAATGCTTTCCTTCGTCGTTACCGATACAACATTCATCTGACCCCCGACTGGTCAGATCTTAGGACCCTAAGCAAAAGGAATGATGAATCCTTCAAAGCGTACACCCAAAGGTGGAGGGAAATGACCGCCCAAATAGAGCCTCCGCTGACGAATAAGGAGAGGGTGACTATGTTCATAGATTCACTTACTAGAGCTTACTACGATAAAGCAATAGCTAGTACCTCCAATCTTTTTTCAGACATAGTCACTGTATGGGAAAGAGTGGAGCAGGGGCTGAGAAGTGGGAAGATAGCACAGTCTTCCCATGCTGGTGTCTCATTCAGAAAACCCGCCGGCAAGAAGAAGGATGAAGTTGTGTATGCAATTAACTTCACTACTCCTTCTTCCGCTCACAAATAGCTCGGCAGCCTCGCAAGAAAGAAAGGAAGTTCACTCCCATCTCAACTTCCTACGGTAAATTGTTGCCTCAGCTATTGGAAGCCAAACTCTTGACCTACGCCCCTCCCAAAAAGAAAATAGAGCCTCCCTACCCCGAGTGGTATAAACCAAACGAGAAATGAGATTACCACTCGGGTTCACCCGGGCACTCAACGGAAAATTGCTTGACCCTGAAGTATCGGGTCCAAGAACTAATCGACGCCTAGTGGATAATCTTTGATGCCTTTTCTTCTGATGTGGATTCCAAAGCTCTGTCGAAACCTGAGTAGCAGAGCGGGAGGACTGGGAGGATCAGCCCCTAGGGTTCTTTTTCTAAGCTTTCTCTTGTATCTCCCACAGTCCCCGCATGTGGCCGCGAGAATTTTGACTAAAAGGGATTGTAAATACGCTTTCATTTTCCTTAATACATGAGGCATTTTCTTGTCATATTCATTATTTTCCCTCTACTATTTATTATTCTTTCAGAAATAATCGAATAATAAAATCTATGACTAAAACAGAACCTAAAACACATCATGTCTGTGATTGATGAATCTCTGTGGACCCCGGAAGCCGAAGGAGAATGGGTCGAGTCTGACAGTGAGCAAGGGCCTATTTCCCCGGACATGCAAAGAATGTTTGAAAAAGAAGCACGCATCATACAACCGCATCAAGAGGAAACAGAAACTATCAATTTGGGAGAAGGGAATGATGAGAAAAAGATAAATATCGGCACCCAAATAGATAGTAGCATAAGAGAGGGATTGACGCGGCTTTTAAAAGAATATATGGATGTGTTCGCTTGGTCCTATCATGAAATGCCCGAGCTCGATACAAATATAGTAGAACATCGACTTCCATTAAAAGAAGGATTCCTGCCTGTAAAGCAAAAACACAGAAGAATCAAGCCAAATTGGTCCTTGATGATTAAAGAAGAGGTACAAAGACAACTGGACGCCAACTTCCTAGTAGTGTCCAAGTACCCTGAGTTGTTGGCCAACATAGTTCCTGTCATTAAAAAGAACGGTAAGGTCAGGGTATGCGTGGATTATAGGGACCTCAATCGAGCAAGTCCAAAGGACCACTTTCCCCTACCACATATAGACACACTAGTAGACCATACCGCTACCAACACACTCTATTCCTTTATGGACGGGTATGCGGGGTACAATAAAATTAAATTGGCCGTCAAGGACAAAGAAAAAACCTCTTTCATCACACCATGGGGTACCTTTTGCTATCGAGTAATGCCTTTTGGACTCAAGAATGCAGGGGCTACCTATCAAAGGGCTATGGTCACACTATTCCATGACATGATCCATAAGGAAATAGAAGTATACGTAGATGACATGATTGTCAAGTCCAGAAACGAGATGGACCACATTCAATATCTCAAGAAGCTATTTGATTGGCTTCGAAAGTATCAACTCAAACTGAACCCGGCAAAATATACTTTCGGAGTTCGGTCAGGCAAATTCTTGGGGTTCATCGTTAGCGAAAAAGGAATCGAGGTGGACCCTGACAAAACCAAGGCGATTTTGGAAATGCCCCCACCAAGCACGAAAAAGGAGGTCAGAGGATTTCTGGGCCGAATCAACTATATTTCCCATTTCATTGCACAGTTAACGGATAAATGCATACCCATCTTTAAACTATTGCGTAAAAATCAACCAATGGTGTGGAATGAAGAATGCCAACAAGCGTTCGATAAAATCAAAATATGTTTAACCAATCCACCAGTATTGGTACCACCCGTTGAAGGAAGACCTTTGATCCTATATCTGTCAATACTCGAAGAACCCATGGGATGTGTGCTCGGTCAACAAGACGAAACCGGGAAGAAGGAGCGAGCCATTTACTATCTTAGCAAAAAATTCCTAGATTATGAGACCCGTTATACACCATTTGAAAAAACTTGTTGCGCATTGGTGTGGGTCACTCAATGTCTCCGACAATACATGGATCGACACACAACATGGTTGGTCTCCAAAATGGACCCAATCAAGTACCTCTTCGAGAAGCCCATTCTGACAGGAAGAATAGCTAGGTGGCAAGTACTCCTCTCAGAGTTCGACATTATTCATGTCACCCAGAAAGCTATTAAAGGTAGCCCCCTAGCGGACTATCTAGCCCATGGATCAACAAACGAGTATCAGTCCCTACAGGATGAATTTCCCGATGAACATATCATGCACATTGAACATGAAGAGACCAAAGAAGAGGCATGGACCATGTTCTTCGGCGGAGCCTCAAACATGCTTGGACACGGCATAGGAGCTATTTTGATATCCCCTGAGAAGAAATATATTCCCATAACGGCCAGGTTGAATTTTGACTGTACTAACAACATGGCCGAATACGAAGCATGCACGCTAGGAATCCAAGCAGCTCTAGATCATGGGGTTACCAAGCTCAAAGTCTTTGGCGAGTCATCCCTTGTCATCTATCAACTTAAAGGAGAGTGGGAAACCCGGAACTCTAAATTAATCCCATATCTAGAGCATGTCCGTGATTTAGTTTCGAGGCTGGAAAGCGTCACCTTTAAGTATGTTCCTCGGGAAGACAATCAATTTGCTGACGCCCTCACCACTCTATCATCCATGTTCTCTTTAGATCAAGAGCATGAGATGCCAACCATTCAAATCAAGCTGCATGACAAACAAGCTTTTTGCATGACAATAAATGGCGAGCATGATCAAAATCCCTGGTATCACAACATCAAACAATACCTCATGAAGGGCGAATAACCCGAAGGAATCAATGATAATGATAAATGAACCATTCGTAAAAGGGCAGTAGGGTTCACATTGATTGAAGAAACCCTCTACAAAAAGATCTTCGATTCCACTCTCTTAAGGTGTGTGGACCATGAAGAAGCCCAAACCTTGATAAGAGAAGTTCACAAAGGATCCTTTGGGACTCACGCACCTGGGCATGTCATGGCAAAAAAAATCTTAAGGGCAGGGTATTTTTGGTCCACAATGGAGGCCGATTGCCACCAGTACGCTAAAAAATGTCACAAATGTCAAATCTATGCCGATAATATTCGCGTTCCGCCCGCACCTCTCAGCACCCTAGCCACACCATGGCCATTCTCTATGTGGGGCATGGACGTCATCAAACCCATCGAGCCCAAAGCATCTAATGGTCACCACTTTATCTTAGTGGCCATTGACTATTTCACCAAATGGGTAGAGGCAGCATCATACGCATACGTGACTAGAAAAGTGGTGACCACCTTCATCAAGAAGAATATTCTATGTCGGTACGACATCCCTCATCCACTCATTACTGATAATGGGACCAACCTCAATAATAAGATGATGGAGGAATTATGCTAAAATTTTAAAATTCAGCACCACAATTCCTCTCCATACCGACCTAAAATGAACGGTGCAGTAGAGGCAGCCAATAAGAACATCAAGAAAATCATCCAGAAGATGGTAGTAACATACAAAGATTGGCATGAAATGTTACCTTTTCCTTGCACGGATACCGAACTTCTGTACGAACCTCCACGGGGGCCACTCCATTTTCCCTCGTATCTGGCATGGAGACCCTACTACCAATAGAAGTTGAAATACCCTCCCTGCTAGTTGTTATGGAAGCAAAGTTGACAGAAGCAGAATGGGTCTAAAACCGGTACGATCAGCTAAACTTAATCGAAGAAAAATGGTTGGACCCCATATATCGGGGGCAAGTTTATCAAAAGAAGATCAAGAAAGCCTACTACAAGAAAATTAATCCCCACACTTTCTGAGAAGGGGATCTGGTAATAAAAAATTGCTTCCAGCCCAGAAATATAAAATTAGAAAATGGGCAGTAAACTATGAAGGACCCTTTGTGGTCAAGCGAGCCTTCTCAGGAGGAGCCCTTATCCTCACCAACATGGACAGGGAAGAGCTTCGACATCCAGTCAACTCAGATACGGTAAAGAAATACTACACTTGAAGACATTTCTCATGACTCGTCAGGATGAAAACTTGCAAAGAGCATCATGGGCAAAAGATAGGGATCATACTTCTCGCTCGGATACGTCCTAGGCAAAAACTAGAGGTGAAAAAAAAAAAGAGAGTGCAATGATTACCTTAGCCGAAAACCGTGAGGCGACTAAGGTAATACCTTCCCAGAAGCAGGAAAACTTTGTATGATCTTCACTCCGGGCTCGAGCATCTCAACTGAAGTAACCAAGAGAAGCAGAGAAACAGAAATCAGGGACATGATTGTTACAGCTTATACAGTATAGCCAACCTTGGCCAGCTCTTCTTCTAAATTCCTTTGTAAATCCCTCGGTAAAAATAAGCCACTTGTTTATATCAATAAAAATTGTCTTATGTTCTCTTGACCAAATCATGAAAATGTCTCTGTATTAATGAAACATGCATAAAAAGCCGATACAAGAAAGCACAAGAAAAGAAAAAGAAAAGGATCAAAATAAACAACACCTGCTAGGACATTCTTAGGCAAAAATAGGGCCTCCTGATAGATCGAAAACCCGCAAATGGTGGTCTAGGCAAAAGTTAAGGCCTTCATAAAAAGAAAAAGCCCGCTAAGCTACCCTAGACAAGAATTAAGGCAGCCCGCTAGATCGAAAACCCGCAAAGGGTGGTCTAGGCAAAAGATAAGGCTAAAACAAAAATAAAGGTTCATAAGAATAACCACGCGAGAACAGTAAAGAAAATATCAGTCGCTTTCTAGGTCCCCAACTAAAAATTGATCGCATTTAGAGCATCCACGCACAAAAAGTTGCACAAAAAATGACTTTGTCAAAATCAAAACAAACAAAAATACTTCAGGCAAATAAAAACAAAAGAGCATTCATGTAAGAAAATTAGCTCTGTGCTTGCATTCGAAAAATAGGAAACACCTAAAGGCATCTTGGTAAGACTTCACCGACTCTACCGAAAGCATACATCAACCACAAGAGTTTTTTGACGAATAAAAAAGTCGAACTACAAAACAAGACTACCCAGCGACCAACAAGTTGGATAACCACCAAAGTAATCCCCGACACAAATTGGACAACTATTCCAGAAAAGTCAAAAAACAAAGACAAGAGAACGCATCTCAACATTGGCGCATGAGCTACTGAGCAGTAAGCCGCCACCACCACCAATCCTACGAAGCGGACTGTACCAGCCCGATGGGGGGTTCATACCCATCAACTTATGCACGAAGTGTGCCTGATCTGCACACGAGCCAGACCAGTAAGTCGCAGTCGGTCCAACACAGAGGACCATACCAGCCTGATAGGGGATTTATACTCATCCAGTCCTACGCACAGTGGACTGTAACTACCAGCCTGATGGGGGGTTTATACTCATCAACTGAAGGATCGACTACCATCAGAAGGAGTATCCTGAGGTTCTACCATGTGTTAACCAAAGGGATCGGCTACCGTCATAAGGAGCATCCTGGATGCGCACAACGCATTTCTCCCCAGAGGATCAGCCACCGCAAGACGGAGCATCCGAAGGGCAACTGGGCAAGGGGGTTAACTCCTTCACCCTCCAACCGATCTTCTTGGCACAATAGGCCAACAACTGGCTAGTCAGGTGAAGGGGGGGTAGCTGTAGACCCCGAATCTTGCCCAACCTCAAAATTAGAGTAGAAGACTTCCTATTCGAAGATGGACAGAGCCTAAAAAGCCACTAGGAGAGACTATTAGGCCCCATATTAGAGTAGGAAGGCTTTCTTGTACAAAAATAAGAATTTTCGCCTTCAGGGGTCGAGACCACCGTCTCACTTTTTGGGACCGCCGTCTCGACCAATGGCAAGTCGAGACCGCCATCTCGTTTGGTGAGACGGCCGTCTCGCCACTTACCATTGGCAAGACCCCCGTCCCATTTGGTGAGATGGCCCTCTCGCCATTTGACAAGTCGAGACCGTCATCTCAACCTGACAGGCGCGAATCCCTATAAATAGGGGGCACTCTCCCCTTCATTTCACACAGTTCTTCCACCTTCCCTTCTACAATTTCTCAAAATTCTTCTCCTAGAGCCCCTCCAAAGCATTTTCGGAGTTTCTGAGTGTTTAAGAGAGCTTTTTATAGAATTTTCGAGCAAGATTTCGACGTTGTAAGAGCGAAGGGCTGCCAAAACGCACCTTATTTTTCGAGAGAATTAATCAAAAGTTTTCTCCGGAGGTTTCTTCACTCTCTCCCTCTCTTTTATTGTCCTTTTTATTCATATTAAATTGCGTAATAGATATTAGGGCCATGTAGTCATCATTTTAATTTCGCAAATAAAAGGGTAAAAACGTCATTTCAAAAGTTTATCTATAAAGTAACTGGCCTATCATAGGGAACCCGAAAGGGGCGTCGTAAGGAAACTAACACTTCCCTTACACGTAACTAATTCCCTTACCCAACTCTGGTTTTATCGACCAAAGTTGGTTTTTGAAAAAAACCAATGCCTTTTTCTTCCTTTTTCGATGTTTATGGTAAAAACATCGGTGACGACTCCATAAGAACCCTTTCAAACTTGTTCTTAGGTCAGCCCGGTTATCGGACGATCTAAGAACGCCCTTTCAAAAAACCTTGCCCTTAGGTTCATCCCGATTATCGGAAAACCTAAAGGCGTTGTAACCTCACCCATAAAAATGCGAAAAACGGAAAGTCGGAACCATCGCGTCGCTCTGACCGCCTCTCTTTTAACGGCGGCGACACTCTGATTATGGGAAAACACATCAATTAGTCATTTCTTTTTATTATCTTTTTTTATTATTAAAATGAGTAGGGATGTATGAAATGAATGCAATTCATGAATACTATAGAGAGTTGAAAAGATGATGAAAAAGGCATTTCTATTCATCTTTAAGAAAGTGTACATTCCTTTTACTGTTGGTTATCTCTGTTGTACAATTTTTGTGTTTTCCTTTCAATGTATTTCATGTAGTTAAAAAAAAGATATATTTAAAAAAAAAGAAAAAAAGAAAGAAAGGAAAGTTGTGGTTGAGGTAAAGGCAGTAGTGGAGGTTTGATATTAGAGGTTTTTGGGCATGCATCTTGTGCTTATTTTTGACTTATTCCCCATTGCTACTCTAGTTCCTCTGGTTCACAGCTACTTATCCCATATGATATCTTCTACCTTGTCCCTACCCCCATTACAACCTAAAAAGACCTTTTAAACTTTTTGTGCATGTGCGTTGGGTGTTGAGTTTAGAGGCTTGCCAAGTCTATCTGTTGTTTGCTTTTCTTGAGTATTTTGAGAGTATACAGTAGCCTAGACACATGAGAGATATAGTGCATCTTGTGAGGTTTTGTCACTTTGATTCACCTTTTGACCTGATTGACCTCTTGCCAGGTTTTGAAATGCTTGGATGATTTCCATGAATATCTGGTTTCTCTGACTCTTTGTGTGTTGGATGTTGTCTACTCCTTTCTTTTCCCAGGATTCATTAAGGATTGTGTAAATTTGTTTGTGTTTTCTGTGTCTTCTTGTTCTTGCTCCTTTTTGTTATGTCACTCTCTTCGATGTCTTTGGAATTTCTCCTTGCTTTGCTTCTTGATTTTGCCCGGGAGTGCAAAAGGCTAAGTGTGGGGGAATTTGATGAGCCATTATTTTCCCGCATTTTCTTATCTTTATGTACTTATCTTAATTGGTGCATTGTGTTTAATTGTCTATTATCAGTGCATTTTCATTGATTGGGCTTCATTGGGCCATTATTCCAATTTTTGCTTAATTTAGCATTAATTGGTCTAATTTTCGTTTCTAATTATTTTTAGGTATTTTTGGTGAAACAATTTTGAAGTATGGACATTAATATTGAGGTGAAGAGAGTTTCCACATCATTGCCATGTCAACTACCTGTAGACCCCAAATCTTGCCCGACCTCCAAATAAAGAGTACAAGACCTCCTATTTGAAGATGCACGAAGCCTAACAAGCCACTAGGAGAGACTATTAGGCCCCATACTATGATAGGAAGGATTTTCTGTACAAAAATAAGGTTTCTCGCCCTTTTTGGGACGAGACTACCGCCTCGAAATCGAGACCACCGTCTCGAAATCGAGATCGTCGTCTCGAAATCGAGACCGCCGTCTCGCCAAATGAGATGGCGGTCTCGCCACCTGCGAATGGCGAGACGACGGTCTCGCTTTCCCAGATGGCGGTCTCGACCCTGTCAGACGAGAACAGCGGTCTCGCCACTGTCAGGCGCGAAAACCTATAAATAAGGGCTCCCTCCCCTCATTTCCACACACCACACAGCATTCTCTCCTCCTTCTCTCAGGATTTCTCTCTCTAGAATCCCTCCGACGCATTTCCGGAGCTTCTGAGTGTCTTTAGAGTGATTTCTGAGCGTTTCGAGAGGTTTCCGGCGCTGTAGAGTGAAGGGTTGCCACAAAGCACCCTCTTTTTTAAGAGAATTAATAGAAGAAGCGTGCTTCGGAGGTTTACATTCTCCCTCTCCACTTTTACCGCTTTATTTAAATTACGCAATAGATAAGGCCATGTAGTCATAATATTTTAATTCCGCAAATAAAAAGGCAAAAACGTGTTTTTCCGGTTTATTTATTAACAAAGTAGCTGGCCTGTCATAGGGAACCCGAAAGGGGCGTCGTAAAGGAACTAACACTTCATTTACATGTAACTAACTCCCTTACCCGACTCTGGTTCTAATGACCAAAGTTGGTTTTTCGAAAACCAACACCTTTTAAACTCCTTTTCCGATGTTTCCGGTAAAAACATCGGTGGCCACTCCACAGAACCCTTCAAAAATTAGTCCTTGGGTTAACCCGGTTATCGGACAACCCAAGGACGACCTTTCGAAAACCTCGCCCCTAGGTTAGCCCGGTTATCGGACAACCTAAAGGCGTTGTAACCACCCATAAAAAACGCAAAAATCAAGAGGGTCGAAACCATCGCGTTGCTCCGACCGCCTCTCCTTTTTTTACGGCGGCGACAGATGGCGAATCCACTGGGGAAGCCTCGAGAGTTGATCCCATTTAGTGATGGGCCGGCTTAAAAATAAATAAACCAAGAAAATAACGCTTTTGCCCTTAACTTGTGTTATAACATGTTTTACGGTTTAGCTTTAATAACTGTTGCTTGTTTATACTTACGCAATTGTGTGAAATACAAATTGTACACAAACCCTTGCACACTACAGTTCCCTCTATACCCAGGGACAAGTGAGAAATCCATAGGGAGTGGGTGGCAGGTACGGTTCGCTGTAGTGAGGGCCTTGAGCCCACCAGTGTGATCGGAAACCACCACTCAAGGTGATAACCTTCCTCTTTTGGCAACAAGACTGACTATGGCCTTAGTGCTAAGCATGGTCGGACGGCTGGAGAGTGGGGACCCTATAATGGGGGCACCTTGGGGGCCTTAGCCTGGTGAGAACAGTTAGAACCAACCCTCGCCAATGCACTTTTCTGCAGGAAAACCCTACCTCGTGATAAAAACGAATTCTCACCTATTCGTGGATGACTGAATTGTGTGCGCATATGTTTGTTGCATTTTTCTGTTGCATAGCATAAACAAACAACAAAATAAAAATCACAAAAATATTTTCCCAAATAAACACCCTTATCTCGGACAGTCTGCCTTTTAGCTAGCCTAGTTTCAGGTTCTTTGTAAGCTAAGTAGCCACGCAGTTCCGACAGAAGAGATAAAGGACGCTAAATAACCTTTTGCATAAAGCCATATTTTTATCTCGGACAGTCTGCCTTTTAGCTAGCCTGGTTTCAGGTTCTTTGTAAGCTAAGTAGCCACGCAGTCCGACAGAAGAGATAAAAGGCTATAAAAATAAAAAAATAAAATAAAATACATAAATAAATCTAATAAACAAAAATAATGTTGACAAAGTCATATCATTCGTATTGCATCATAAGTGGAAAAACCAAGAGAAAAAATAAGTGCGTAAGTATGCATATGCATCATTTTAATAAACCCCTAAAAAATGGATCTTAGAAGCATTTTTTGAGAAAATTACTGGGCCAAATCCCCTTTAGGGATTCATAACCTGATTCCTCACCTTTTTCCCTTCGTTTTGATATGTTGTGCATCCAAATCTGACATTCCAGTCAAAAGTTATCGCACTTTGAACATCTATCGCCCTTTTGTACTAGTGCATGCATAAATACATTCATTCTAGGGAGCATTAGATATCCCTAAGACAATGGCGAAAGAGGCCCCGAGCACATTTGTAACCTTCGCGACAAGGAAGGAACAAGTGTACTAAGGTGTGATGGTGACCCCCATTATACTTGTCAAGTCTGTAATAGGGAAGGAACCATTACACCAAGGTGGGTATGATACCCTGCAAAGCATAAGCTTTAAGGAGGATACGTAAGTCATTGTCTTAAGGGATATCCATCTCAGAAATCATTCATTTTAAACAATAAAAATCTTTTTGCATTCTAGAAAGCGGCTGGTATTCTTCATGCTCTCATCCGCATACAAAAAAAAACACAAAATCCCAAACACTATCATACATCATGTTAGAAAATAAAACATGATAATGTTTAGGAAAAAACAAACACTTGCATACATGCATCCACTAAACTTCATCCTCATAACATGCATCTAATAATAGACAATCGAAGAAGTGGACATTCCTCAATACCATGAAAAGAGGATTAAGGCATTCGCATGCCATGCACGGGAAGTCAAAAAGAAAATAAATAGAAATTCTAACCTGCCTATGGGTTCATTTAGGCTTCTCCGCTTTAAAAAAAATGTACTTCGAAACATTGCATTGAGGAATGTACACTGTCTAGATGAAATAAATAAAATTATTTGTTTTCATCATCTCTTCAAACGTCTATCGCATTCATAAATTGCATTCATTCTCACTTTAATAAGATAATAAAAAGAAAGGATTAATTGATGTGCTTCCCACGAATCGGAATAAGATGAAGAGCAAACACTTTGTCATCAAGTTTTTCTCCAACGGTTGATCCGCCTAAGGAGGATAATAAGCCTCAATCGTTGGTCATCTAAGCAAATAAAGGAGAGGAGGCAAGGACGTCATCGCATTTGTTCATGCCTCCCACGTCAAAAAAAAGTTGTACCATGGAGATACGCAAAAACATCGTCCATCAATGAAGATATCTCCAACATAGATAGCATCGGGGGCAGAATTAGAAATGGAAGAACCTACACCCCCGAGGAGCTATAAGACAATGCTCCCAAGAATAAAGGAAAAATAATAAGACCGAAGAAAAACAAAATCCAAAGAAGAAACTGAGTAGACTTTGGATTCACGATGCTAAGGCAGTTCTCTCAACGCTCCGCCAAAGAGACAAACTCAGGGTAGGCGACAAGCTAGTCACAGTTTGAGCTAGAGACGACATTCAGATCAGCAAGTCGTCTGCCCTACCTTGAATGGATGCGGCATAAGGGGACCTTTGAGATATCTTTTGCCAATATAAAAAGACTTCCCCAATAATATGACGGTGACCCACATGTTAAGGAATAAGGGAGCCACCAGATCCTTTAAAGCATGGCCTAGGGCATGACCCTACAAAGGACCAAGCTACATGGAGAAAAGGGAAGTCTCCCCTCCATACCTTGAATCAGATTTTCCCATATAGAGGGGTTCAAGCGTCAAAAGCGACTTTAGTCATTAGGTGTTCTCCTTCTGATTCTTAGGGTTTGTAAATCCAATGACTATTACTCCTCGGGGCTAGCCCGACCCCCGAGCATTGTAGGGCACACATTTCCCTATTAATTACAAAGAATGCCATTCTTACTATCTGCTTCTCTTCTTGCTATTCATGTCTAAACCTCATTAATAACCATGTTTAAGCAAACATTTTCAAAATGCGTCAAAGTAATCAAAATGCGCCATTGACCAAAATAAAAGTCAAATCCATCACTACTGATTGACTAGAAGCACAAAATAAAGTTTTACCTCTTCATAAGTAAAGTCGTGTTTCGCCAATGTTGTGCAAAAAGAAAACAAAAATCAAAAGAAGCCCATAAAAGCTAAAGGCCAAAAAGAGAGGGCAAGATACCCGGTAGGAAACCCACAAAAGGGGGCTACGCAAAAGTTAGGGTAAACCCGCTAGGAAACCTGAACAACCATAAAGGGTAGCCTAGGCAAAAATTAGGGTTACAAAATAAAGTCCGTTAGGTTTCCCAAAACAACAAAAAAAAAACCTAGACAAAAGTTAGGACATAGCACAACATCCTAGGTTGAAAACCCAAAGGGCGGACTAGGGAAGTCAATCAGTCATAGCAAGCACCATACAATAAGATGTCATTCCATAAACAAAACGTATGTTTAAACTAGCCTAAACACTCTAACCAACCTTGGCTAGCCGTTCTTACAAAAACTATTTTTTGTCAAAATAAAACAATTCTAAAACAAAAGCCTTTGAATTAAATATCCTCTTCTTTCTCTTCTC
The DNA here is from genome assembly GCA_963425845.1 of Sphenostylis stenocarpa. Lineage (NCBI taxonomy): Eukaryota > Viridiplantae > Streptophyta > Magnoliopsida > Fabales > Fabaceae > Sphenostylis > Sphenostylis stenocarpa. The sequence continues at coordinate 22,497,881 of OY731408.1, forward strand.
TTGACCCTTACCACTACGACATTCTAGTAATTAGTAGGGAAATGTGGAGATAGTAATCAATAGGAGGATCGACATCCCCAAGGAAAGGGAGGGGTGCACTAACATGGCAAGTCGCTCTACAATTAACACAATCATTCTTTGGTCGTGAAAAAATCGAGACAGCAAAATCGGTACAGCCTATCATGTCGACAAAGCACATAACGTCTGAAGCTCATCAGAAGTAAAAGCACATTGGTTAATCCTTTTGAAAAATTAATTGAAATAGTATTATAGGATGCATATCACAAACATTGCATACATGCATAGGGTCCTTTCTCTCAAAAAGAAAAGAGAAATGAGAAAAAAAAATAATAATAAAAAAAAATAATAATGCCTGCTAGGAGATTCTTAGGCAAAAGTTAGGGTAGCTCGCTAGATCGAAAACCCGCAAAGGGCAGTCTAGGCAAAAGTTAGGGCATTCATAAAAAAGGAAAAAGCCCGCTAAGATATCCTAGGCAAAAATTAAGGCAGCCCGCTAGATCAAAAACCTCAAAAGGGCGGTCTAGGAAAAAGATAGGGTTAAACCAAAAAATGAATAAAAGAGAGGGGCCCTTCATCATAATCATAAAAAAGTCCAACAGGAGAATACCAGTCACTTTTCCAGATGCATCAATCAAAAAGAATATATTGCATTTAGGGCATCCACACACAAGTAGTAGCACAAAACGACTTTGTCAAGACAAAAAATGAAAGAAATAAAAATTACTTCAGATAAAAAATGAAAAAAATGAAAAGCATTCATGCATGCATATAAGGAGACTAGTTCTATGTTTGTGATTAAAAACAGGATCACCGAGACCGAGTCTCCAAAATAAAGCCTTAAAGAAAATGGAGCAAGTCGTCAATCAAAGCGACTCAGCGGAATAAGAGCTTCTGAAAATTAAGAGCTCCAGCTACCATTCTTCTACCTAGAAAAGAAGACACAAGAAAGTAATAAGTATCCAAACATTGCTCTCCCTCAAGAAAGAAGAGCGAATTGTCATAAGAAGCTTCCAGAAGCCAAAGCTCCAATCATCACCCAATAAAAGAGGGCACAATTATCAAGGAATCATAAAAGAAAAGCCGACGAAAAGGCTTATTCATCCCCAAGAGGATCCCTTCCTACTCCGAAGGCAAAACAAAAACACTCCTCACGGCTCAACATTACCACCACATGAGTCATCGAGCACACTCACCCAAAGTCTCCTCCACACTCCCCAATGGAGAATAAAGGCTTCAAGAGCCCATCATCATCAACAGTCAAAAGAGTCCAAACCATCAAGGGCTCAACATAAAGAAAGAAGAAAAAAGAAAAGAAAACCCTTGCATCCCCAACGGATGTCCAAAAAGGCCATGACAGAGAGGGCCGAATAAAAATTCTCAAGTGGATCTCCAAAAAAAATTCTACAAAAAGGAATCAAAAATTCCCATCCCCCAGTGGAATAAGAGCTTCACAAGTATAGCTCGCATCAACATCAATCAAGGAGCCAAGACTCCATTCCTAGAAAAGAAAAATTAGATCCCCGGGAGGGCAATCAATTCCCCGGCAAATCACCAAAAAGAAAAATTAGATCCCCGGGAAGGCAATCAATTCCCTGGCGAATCACCAAAAAGAGAAAGATCATCCCCGGGAAGGCAATCAATTCCCCGGTGGATCACCAAAAAGAGAAAGATCATCCCCAGTAAGCCTACTGCAAAGGCAAAACTTCATATTCATCAGAATGTCATTTGCCTATGCATAGGCAAGACCTGGCAAACAAGAGTCAGCATCCCCATAAGGGAATATCAGCCTAGTCAGAGGCAAAACAAATGCAACCAAAAGTCTTCACTTTCGATGAAGTGTCCGCCTACTCAGAGGCATTACCAGAAACTGAATAGGATATCCGCCTACTCAAGAGGCGTCACTCAGATCAACAAATCCCCAGAGGATTCCTGCCTACCTAAGAGGCACTCATCAAAAATCCCCGACAACCAGCAAAGTCGGATGACCACTATCGGATGACCACTATCAAAAAAGTGAAAAACAAAGAATCCCCAGCGACCAACAAAGCTGGATGAAACACCAAATCCCCGGCACAATCCGGATGACCACTCAGGTCCAAGCACATTCACCAACAGAAATCACTCCCCAAGGAGTCGGCGCATGAGCTAGAGCAGTAAGCCGCCACCATAGCCAAAGGATCAGCTACCACAAGAAGGGGCATCCAGAGGCACCAAACCAGACGAGGGTTCGTACTCGTCAACCAAGGGGTCAGCTACCGCGTCAAAGGAGCATCCCGAGGTTTCACAACAGCGCATGAGCTAGAGCAGTAAGCTGCCACCATAGCCAAAGGATCAGCTGCCGCAAGAAGGGGCATCCAGAGGCACCAAACCAGACGAGGGTTTGTACTCGTCAACCAAGGGGTCAGCTACCGCGTCGAAGGAGCATCCCAAGGTTTCACGCCGGTGCATGAGCTAGAGCAGTAAGCCGCCACCATAGCCAAAGGATCAGCTACCGCAAGAAGGGGCATCCAAAGGCACCAAACCAGACGAGGGTTCGTACTCGTCAACCAAGGGGTCAGCTACCGCGTCAAAGGAGCATCCCGAGGTTTCACAACGGCGCATGAGCTAGAGCAGTAAGCCGCCACCATAGCCAAAGGATCAGCTACCGCAAGAAGGGGCATCCAGAGGCACCAAACCAGACGAGGGTTCGTACTCGTCAACCAAAGGATCAGCTACCGCAAGATGGAGCATCCGGAGGCTTAACACCAGATGGGGGTGTGTACTCATCAGGCCTTACAAAAGGGGGCTTACCAGACGGGGGTTGTAGACCCCTAATTTTGCCCGGTTTCTCAAATAAAGACAAAAAGATCACCCATAACAAGATAAAGCTCGTCCAGCATTATAAATAAGAGCCAAGAAGACTTCCTGTATGAAGATAAAGCTTCAACAGACACCTATCGGCATCAACTGACGTCCGAAACAGGAAAGGAAAGCTTCCCGGGGTCCCGAAACGCGAAAACTGGACAAAGCAGGTCGAGACGGCCGTCCCAACCTGCCAGAATCAAGTGGGACGCGCGTCCCGAAGGTGGGACGGCCGTCCCAAAGCCCAATTTAAATGGGACGGTCGTCCCGGGTTCCTAGGTGGTCTCGCCCTGTGTAAAATTGCCATTTGGGACGGCCATCCCAGTCCAGACGGCCATCCCAACCCAGACGGCCGTCCCAAAGCGCGCCTGCTGCGAAAACTATAAATAGGAGGCTCATTTGCCACTTTTTGAAGACAACAGACACTCCAGAGAGCTCTGAAACACCTTAAAAAACTCAGAGCACTTCTCTCCCTCTCTCGAATGATCTTTCCGATTGCCTTAAATAGGTAACAATCGATTAAGGAATTATATTCCGGCATTTGATTCTTCTTTAAATTTTTAGTGGAGTCGATCTTGTATTGGTGAGGAGAGTCTGTGTAGAGAGAGGGGTTGCCAAAACGCATCCTCACAGTTCGAGATTCTCAATATAAAGCTTGCTACAGAGGTTCTTTTCAATTCTCTTCTCTTTTATTGCTTTATTTATTGTTTTATCTAGCTTTATTTATTGTTTACGCCATCATGTAGATAGCCATTTTAATATCTCTTTTATTGCTTTATTTAGCTTTATTTATATAAAATTATGTAGATAGCCATTTCATTATGCAATAAAATAGGGTAATCGCATAATTTCTCGAAGTCTTCTCTTAAAACGAATTGATCTGTCATAGGGAACCCGAAAGGGGCGTTGTGGGGTGCTAACACCTTCCCCACACGTAAATAACTCCCTTACCTAACTCTGGTTATAATGGCCAAGTTTGGTTTTCATTAAAATCAATGCCTTTTATCCTTTTCCAATGTTTATGGTCAAAACATTGGTGGCGACTCCATAAGAACCCCTTTTCGAAAACCTTGCTTTTATTAGAGGATAATTCAATTGTCGGGTACCTCGGAAGCAATGAACAAATTTTAAAACAAATACGCGAGTCCAAACCATCTTTTCGCGATCGCTCGCATAAACGTTCGAGACGTCCTCAGACGTCGAAACTGACGGCGGCGACAGGGGTTCATACTCGTCAAACACCAAATGGGGGTGTATACTCATCGGGCCTTACAAAAGGGGGCTTACCGGGTGAGGGTTCGTACTCGTCAAACTAGATGGGGGTTCATACTCATCAGCCGAAGGGGTCAGCTACAGCGTCAAAGGAGCATCCGGAAGTGCACAACATCTCCCCAGAGGATCGTCCGCCGCAAAGACGGAGCATCTGACGGGTAACCGGGCAAGAGGGTCAACTCCTTTACCTTCCTGTCAATCTGTCTGGTATAACAGGCCAACAGTCGACTAGTCAGGTAAAGGGGGGGCAGCTGTAGACCCCAAATCTTGCCCGACCTCCAAATAAAGAGTAGAAGACCTCCTATTCAAAGATGGACGAAGCCTAACAAGCCACTAGGAGAGACTATTAGGCCCCATACTAGGATAGGAAGGATTTTCTGTACAAAAATAAGATTTCTCACCTTTTTTGGGACGAGACCGCAGTCTCACCTCAGGCAAATGGCGAGATGGCGGTCTCGCTTTCCCAAACGGTGGTCTCGCCACCTGCGAAGGACGAGACGGCGGTCTCGTTTGGCGAGACGACGGTCTCGACCTTGTCAGACGAGAACAGCGGTCACGCCACTGTCAGGCTCGAAAACCTATAAATAGGGGCTCCCTCCCCTCATTTCCACACACCACACAACATTATCTCCTCCTTCTCTCTAGGATTTCTCTCTCTAGAATCCCTCCGACGCATTTCCGGAGCTTCTGAGTGTCTTTAGAGTGATTTCTGAGCGTTTCGAGAGGTTTCCGGCGCTGTAGAGTGAAGGGTTGCCACAAAGCACCCTCTTTTTTAAGATAATTCATAGAAGAAGCGTGCTTCGGAGGTTTACATTCTCCCTCTCCACTTTTACCGCTTTATTTAAATTACACAATAGATAGGGCCATGTAGTTGTCGCCGCCGTCCGTTCCGACGTCCTAGGACATCTCGAACATTTATGCGAGCGGTCGCAAAAAGATGGTTGAGACTCGCGTTTTATGTTAAAAATATGTTCATTGCTTCCGAGGCGCTCAACGCTGAACTATCCTCTAATAGAAGCAAGGTTTTCGAAAAGGGTTCTTCTGGAGTCGCCACCAATGTTTTGACCATAAACATTGGAAAAGGAGAAAAAGGCATTGATTTTAATAAAAACCAACTTGGCCATTATAACCAGAGTCGGGTAAGGGAGTTAGTTACGTGTGGGGAAGGTATTAGCACCCCACAACGCCCCTTTCGGGTTCCCTATGATGGATTAATTCATTTAAGTTAAGATTACAAGAAATTATGCTTTTACCCTATTTTATTCGTACAATAAATATGGCAATCTACATGATTTATCTACATTGCATACAGAAAGCAGTAAATAAAGCAATAAAAGGGAAGAGGATTGAGAAGAACCTCTGAAGCAAGCTTTATATTAGAAGTCTTTTACAAAGAGGATGCTTTACGGCAATCTTTCGCTCTACAATGACTCTCCTCACGAATACAGACTCGACTCGACTGAAATTTTATAGAAGAATCGAATGCTGGAATCTAGTTCCTTAACTGATTGTTACCTATTTAAGGCAATCAGAGAGTTCATTCGAGGTAGGGAGAGAAGAAGACAAGTCTTGGAGTTGTCTGGGGTGTGGAACAGTGCCAAATGAGCTTCAAATTTATAGTTTTCGCTGCCTTCACCTTTGGGACGCGCGTCTGGAGTGGGACGGTCATCAGGGTTGGGATGGCCGTCCCAAATGCCACTTTTGCACTGACTGGGACCACCTGGGGATCTGGGACTGGCAGTCCCATTTGGGACGGCCGTCCCAAATGGCCAGGAAAGGTTGGGACGGCCGTCTCGACCTTGGGACGGCCGTCTCGACCTGTTTTGGCCAGCTTTCGTGTTCTGGGACCCCCGGGAAGCTTTCCTTTGTGTATTCGGACGTCGTTTGATGCCGATAAACGTCCGTTGAAGCTTTATCTTCATATAGGAAGTCTTCTTGACCTTTTATAAAGATGGCAGGCGAGCTTTGTCTTTGTAAGAAGTCTCTTTAGCCTTTTAAATGAGAGACCGTCTGAACTCCGAGTTTTGCTGTAGGAGGTCTCCTTGGTTTTTTATTAAGAAGCCGGGCAAACTTTATCTCCTTGTGAAGTTTCCCTAGCTTTTATTGAGAGGTCGGGAAAAATTAGGGGTCTACAGCTGCCCCCCTTCACCTCGCCTAGCTAATTCGTTGGCTTGATATGTCAACAAAATTAGTTGGTAGGGGAAGGAGTTAACCCTTTTGCCTGGTCATCCTTCGGATGCTGCTCCTTGCTGATCCTTCGGATGATAAATATTTTGATAGGTACCAACCCCTATCTGGTTTGAGACTTATTTTGTAAGGCTCTGGTGATTACTTACCCTCACCCGGTATGAGTCTGCATTTTGCTGGACTCTTGTGGGTACCTACCCCCACTAGGTATAAACCTTGTTTTACAAGGCTTTGGTGACTACCTACCCTCACCCGGTATGAGTTCGCATTTTGCTAAACTCTTGTGGGTACTTACTCCCGAGGTGCTCAACACTGAACTATCCTCTAATAGAAGTAAGGTCTTAGCAACCCATTTTTGAAATGCTTAGGTGAGTATTTTACTCCACCTAATACATTTTGCTAAGTTTTGATGAGTATCTACCCTCATCCGGTACAAACCTTATTTTTAAGGTTTTGGTGGGTACCTACCCCCACCTGGTGTGAATATGCATTTTTGCTAGATTCTGATGAGTACTTACCCTCATCCGGTCTGAACCCCGTTCTGCAAGGTTCTGGTGGGTACCTACCCCCACCTGGTCTAAATCTCGTTCTGTAAGATTCTGATGGGTACCTACCCCCACCTGGTCCGAATCTCGTTCTGCAAGATTCTGATGGGTACCTACCCCCACCTGGTCTGAACCCCGTTCTGCAAGGCTCGATGGGTACCTACCCCCACCCGGTCCGAACCCCGTTCCGCAAGGCTCGATGGGTACCTACCCCCACCCGGTCCGAATCCCGTTCTGCAAGATTCGATGGGTACCTACCCCCACCCGGTCCGAACCCCGTTCCGCAAGGTTCCGTGGGTACCTACCCCCACCTGGTCCGAATCTCGTTTTGCAAGATTCCGATGGGTACCTACCCCCACCTGGTCCGAATCTCGTTTTGCAAGATTCCGATGGGTACCTACCCCCACCCGGTCCGAACCCCGTTCGCAAGGCTCGATGGGTACCTACCCCGACCCGGTCCGAACCCCGTTCCGCAAGGCTCGATGGGTACCTACCCCCACCCGGTCCGAACCCCGTTCCGTAAGGCTCGATGGGTACCTACCCCCACCCGGTCCGAACCCCGTTCGCAAGGCTCGATGGGTACCTACCCCCACCCGGTCTCGAACCCCGTTCCGCAAGGTTCTCAGAATGCACTTTTTGTTAGTTAATCCTGTGATTATCTGTTTTTGGAGATATGTTGGCGACTTATTGTTTCCGTTCATGCGCCCATTCCGTGGGGAATATTTGTTTTGACTTTTCTGTTAGTCATCCGGTTTTACCGGGGATTCTTTGTTTTTGGCTTTTTTTTTTTTTTTTTTTTTTAGCCATCCAACTTTTGCTGGGGATTCTTGATTTTTGGCTTTTCTGTTTAGCCATCCGGCTTTTGCCGGGGATTCTTTGTTTATTGCCTCTTTTTAGGCAGGAATCCATTGGGGATTTTGTTGATTTTTGTTAATTTTGCCTCTTGATTAGGCGGATGCTCCACTTGAGGATATTTGTTTTTGATAATACCTCTGAGTAGGCGAATGCTTCTTTTGAAAGCTTTGTGCTTGTATTGCCTCTTGTATAGGTTGATTTCCCGTTTCTTGGGGATATCGGCTCTTTGTTTGTTTCTGAGTAAGCATAGGCATTCTTGGGAGTGAAGGTTTTGCCTTTCACTGGGGATATTCATATTGGGTGTTCCAGAAGGTTAACTCCCTGAGGATATGAATTTTGTAGTTTGCCTTTGCTGGTAGGCTTACTGGGGAAAAAAATTTTCTTTTTGGTGATCCATCGGGGGATTGATTTGCCCCCCTAGGGATGAATGGGGTTTTTGACTCCTTGTTGGATGTTTGATGTTTTGAGCTGGCTTTGCCTATGCTCTTATTCCATTGCAGAATGGGCTTCTGCTTTTTTTTTTCTTTGCGATTATGCTTTTTCGTGATTTTGGATTTTTAATTGCGTGCCCTTTTCTTTTGCGCAGGCTTTTTATTATCTGTTGGGGATGAAGAGGTTTTCTTTTTTCTCTTTTCCCTTTTTTAGCGGCCCTGGGGAATTTTGTCGTCCTGGGGGTATGATGGAGTTCTTGACTCCTGGCTTTGCGAAGCTCTTGTTTGAGCTGGAAGATGGAAAAAATTTTGTTTTCCTCTTTTTGTCTTTTTGTTTTTGGGATTCATTGAGGAGTTTGTTGGTTTCCTGGGGACCCAGATTTAATGATGGAGTCCTGGCTCCTGGCTTTGTGAAGCTCTTATTTGAGCTGGAAGATGGAATTTTTATTTTCCTCTTTTGTAGATTTTCTGGATATACTCTTCTTAGAGATTTTTATTTGACCTTTTTTGTTGTGGCCTCTGTTGGGGAATGAAAGTTTTTTCTTTTTCTTTCTGTTGTCCCCTGGTGATGTGGAGGATTCTGACTCCATATTTTTTTTTATGGACTCTTGAGTAGTCCTTATTCTCCTTTGGTGAATGAAGTGGAGACTCCTGCATGAGTGTGCTTGATGACTCATGTGGTGACGAAGCTGAGTCGTGAGATAATCTTTTTGTCTTGCCTCTGGAGTAGGCAAGGATCCTTTTGGGGATAATTGAGCCTTTCCATTGGCTTTTCTTGATGACTTTTCTGGATGGAAAGATTCTGATTGCAGCTCCAAGTGATTTATGCTTGATGACTCATGTGGTGGTGATGCTGAGTCATGGAGTAATTTTTGTATTGCCTTTGGAGTAGGCAAGGATCCGCTTGGGGATGATCAAGCCTTTCCGTTGGCTTTTTCCATTTTTGATGTACCTTCTTTTATTGGTGTAGAAGGTTGGAGCTACTTTTCTTGAAGCTCTTTATTCTGCTGGAATGGTTTTGATTTCGCCTTTTTCTTTCGCGACTTTAATCTTTATCGCGAGTTATTTGAAATATGGCTTTTTATCACGTGTGCCTTTTATTTTATAATTTTTTTGTACACGTGGGCTTTTGGAATGTAAACAGAAATAACAATGTTTATTCATTACTTCTTTTTTTTTGTGGTTGTGATACATTCAAAACATTTTCAAATTACTTAGAAAATAAAAAAGAAACTATCTCCTAATCATCTGCCTCCGGACTGGAATGGGCAGATGGTGCTGGCGAAGGTATGCGGCAGAGCAGGCGACGCTGGAATCTTGCTTGGGTCTCGGACCAGATTCTCTATCCGTCGGTCCGTCCGGTCCCGCCTCATAGTCAGCCGATTAAACTGCCGGCGTATGAACTGGAACTCTCCTTCCATATAGGCGTGCTCGCCGTCTATCCGTCTGGACAAGCCGGCGAAGTCCGGATCATATGACCGTCGCCGCGAGTCCGTAGTCGAAGGGATATCCCGAGGCATGTCAAAATCGCGCATATCTAGCGAAATCGAGATAATGGGGTTTAAGATAAACCCTGATCCCTGTCGACTGAGGATATTCATATGAACCAACATTCCCCCGCTAATCGGCTCTGGTCGGAGGCTAGCTGGGAGATCTTCTCCGTCAGTACATCCCCAAAATTCCGCTAAAGGGGTGAGAAAGGGAGCTATTATGATGGCTCCTGCTGAGCCGCGGGTTCCGTAATCTTTTACGACTTTTAGGAAGGCATAACCTGGGTTGCATCGCAGCCCTTGATGCATACAGTAAACAATGAAGAGGTCGGCTAGTGTTACCTTCCCTTGGCTCTCCTTTCGGCTGTGTATAGTCCCAGCTAGCAATTTGTGGCATATGCGAAGCGAGGGAGGGAAAGCTGCACCCTTCAGGTTCGACGGCAGAGTGTGTGCTCCAGTGATCTCTCTCCACATGCTAGTGGTGGTGAGAGTAGCAAGCCTTTCCAGATACGCGGACCGATATTCTGGTGTTCTCGTATCTGCTCTTTGGCAGAAACCCATTATGACATTAAAGTCATCCAGAGCAGTGGTCCGGTAGGCTCCATCCATCCAGTAGGAGATGGCCTGAGTTGGTGGCACTCCAGGAATTACGGACGGCATTTCCACCATGTTGACGGAGGCAAGAAACTCTAGCGTAGCAGTGCGATGGATCCGAGTAGGTGGCTCTCGGAGCAGAAAGTCCCATCCTATGTTGTGGATGAACCTTCTGACATCTTGTTCCCAGCCAAATGTGGCTAGGATTTCAAAATCCAGTCGCAGTGTAGGATACCAGGAATATTGCTGGATATTTGCCAGTCGATGTTGATGCGATTCTGCTAGTAGAGTGCTAGTAGTAGGAGTTCCTCTAGCAGGGTTTCTAGTGCGTTTTCTCCTAGATGCGGCTTCTCCATGCTCCATTGTATGTAGTATTCACTTAAGAATTCTTAGGAGTGCGTTAAAAGAGAAGAGAAACAAGGTGGAATGCTTGCAATGGGGTACCAAGGGCCAAATCCGCGCACAGCATATATAGGGGACGCCAGGGGATTTGGGACGGCCGTCTGGGTTGGGACGGCCGTCCCAACTGAAAATTTTCTTCATGTGGCATCAGCTGAGAAGTGAGACGGCCGTCCCACCTGGGACGCGCATCTCAACTGAAAATAGGGTTTTGGGACGGCCGTTTGGACTTTGGAACGGTCGTCCCGAGCTTCCTGAGTGGGTTTTTGATTTTTTTGAGTTAATTTTCGTGTTTTTTGATGAAACTGAAGATAGGGATCTCTTCATTTATGCTTTAATGCATGTAATGCTTCATGATATGCATCCTAGGACCTATTTCAGTTAATATTTCGAAAGTTTTAACTGATGTGCTTTGACTTGGGGCGCATTCTTGCTGTTGTGCCTTTATGTCATCTTGTTTCTTGATCAATAAGCTAAGTTGTACTGATTTGCCGTCATGGACCTTTCTTGTTATAGCCGAAGAACAATTCTTTTGTTTGTAGGGTGACTGCCATGTCAATGCCCTCCTTCCTTTCCTTAGGGATTTCAACCTTCCTATTGATCACTATGTTTCCACATTCCCCTTTATTACTTGAATGCTTTATAGTGAAATGGTCAAGAGAAGAGAAAGAAAAGGATTTACAACAAGGGCTTGTGTTTTAGAGGGATATTTTTCTGTAATAGGGTTTTCTGTAAGAATGGCTAGCCAGGGTTGGTTTGTATTTAGGCTAGTTTAGATAAACGTTTCATTCTTATGATGTGGCGTCATTGTTTACTGATTTGTGGCGCCTTTTTGGTTGATTGACTAACTTCCCTAGTCCGCCCTTTCGGGTTTTCAGCCTAGGATGTTGTGCTTTTTGTCCTAACTTTTGTCTAGGTTTCCTTTTTGTATTTATTTTTTAGGAATACCTAGCGGACTTTTTGCAACCCTAACTTTTGCCCAGGCTACCCTTTATTATTGTTCGGGTCTCCTGCCGGGTTTACCCTAACTTTTGCGCAGCCCCCTTTGTGGGTTTCCTGCCGGGTATTTTGCCCTTTTATTTTCTTGTCTTGGCCTTTGGCCTTGACGGGCATTGCTTTTTTTTGTATATGTATATTTTCTTTTGCACAACATTGTCGAAACTTGAATTTTATTGAGATAAATTTTATCCGTGTTTCTAGTTAATCGATAGTATATGACTTTGCTTTATGACGCGTTACTTGTTCTGACGCAATTTGGAATAAAACGTTTATCTAAACCTTGTTTATTAAAATGGGGTATAGATACATTTAGTAAGAAAAGAAGCAGATAGTAAGAATAGCATTCTTTTGTAATTTCAGGGAAATGTGTGCCCTAAAGATGCTCGGGGGCCGGGCATACCCCGAGAAGTGATCTCTAATAGTCACTAGGTTTACATCCCTTAGAATTAGAAGAAGGATACCTAATGACTAACGCTACCCTTTGCGCTAATACCCCTCCTTTTCGGAATATCGTCTTCGAGGGGTAAGACTTCCCTGCTTTCCGTGTAGTTTGATCTTTTGTGGGGTCGTACCCTAAACCATACTTTAGAGGATTATCTTCGAAATCTGGTGACTCTTTTATTCCTTGAGCATTCTTTCCGAGCCCTTGTCCTGGGCGATATCCATATCTTTTCATCATATGGGCCACCTTTGTATTACCAGGGAGTCTTTCTATGTTGACAATTTCAAGTGCTTGAAAAGACGTTTCAAGAGCCTCTTCAGCCGCATCCACATATGGTTGGACAGATGGTTTGCTTATTAGAAAGTCTTCTTCAGCTTGAACTGTGACGAGTTTGTCATTTGTCACAAACTTGACTTTCTGGTGGAGCGTTGAAGGTATTGCCTTAGCGCTATGAATCCAAGGTCTACCAAGGAGACAACTATATGCTGGCGTGATGTCCATCACGTGGAAGTCTATATTGAAGATAGTAGGGCCGATTTGGATTGGTAGACTAATCTCTCCTACTACTTCACGTCTTGATCCGTCAAAGGCTCGAACAACTGTATTACTCGGGCGCATGTGGGTTCCTTGCACTGTTATTTTGTCGAGTGTGCTTTTAGGCATGACGTTTAAGGATGGCCCATTATCCACAAGAACTTTGGAAATGAGATATTCTTTGCATTTGACAGAGATATGCAAAGGCTTATTATGATTTGACCCTTCCAAAAGGAATTCTTCATTGGTGAAGGTAAGATGATTATTGGCTGTAATATTACCAATAATCCCTTCGAACTTGTTTTGGGATATTGCATGCAGAACGAATGATTCATTCAAAACCTTTAACAATGCGTTTCGATGCTGTTCCGAACTCATGATGAGTGATAACAAAGTTATCTTTGCTGGAGTACGATTGAGTTGATCGATGATGGAGTACTCACTTTGTCTTATGTACTGGAGTAACTCATCTGTCTCCTCTTTGGATTCCTTTTCTTCTTCGGATTTATTTTTCATTTTATCTTTAGGAATATTATCTTGTAATTCCTTGGGGGAATATATTCTTCCACTTCGAGTCATGCCCCCAATACCGGCTATGTTGGAGATATCTTGATTGATTGGCGATTCTTCTGAGTATCTCCAGGGTACAGCTTTATTTGATGAATAAGGGAAAGGACGAGGTACGAATAAATGTAAAGGCGCTATTGTTTCTTCCCTTTTATTGATTGGAATGATTAACGGTGCTTGTTTGTTATCATCTTCAGATTTATTGACTGTCATAGAGATTTTGATGACGAAAGGCTTCTTTTCCATTTTTCTGATTTGTGGAAAGTACATCAGTTAATCCTTTCTTTTTATTATCTTTGTTATTAAAATGAGGAGGGATGTATGAATGTATGCGACTTATGAATGCAATAGACAATTTAAGGAAAAATCCTTTTATTAGAAAGTGTAAATCCTTCTATACAATGCTTTGAAGCAAATGTTGACAAAAGCGAAAAAGCTTGAAGAATCCTATAGGTAAATTAGGCTTTCTTCTTAATTCGTCTTCAGCTGTTATCACGTGATTTCTGAGCATCTTGATTTGCTCAGATACCGCCTGGCTCATATCTTCATTATATCGACGAGCCTCTTTTATTTTTTCTTCCTGGTGAACGATCAAGGCATGCTGTTGATCATACCTCTCTATTGCTTGGTCTTTTTCACGAAGTAGTTGACCATACTGAGCTAATCCATCCTTTTCTTTTTCATGTAGCTCTTCTAGGTCTTCTCTGTATTTTTCAACGGTTTCCCACCACTTTTGTGCTTCTGACCGAGTTTCTGCTAGGTCATCCTGTATTAGCTTGATCGTTTTTGCCTGTTCTGCGAGCGCACTCTCAAGATGTGCTATTTCGTCATTCATGTCCCGGAACAGACTATCTTGCTCAAGCCTCGGAATCTTCAATGCTTGTTTAGTCTCTTCCAGATAGTCAGCACAATCATTCTTAAGACGCTCTATTTCATGGTCCTTCTTTCTGCATTGCCTTTTTAGACCATCTATTATAAGAGTTGATTCTTGTTCTTTTTCTTCAAAAGCCCTCAGCTGAGCTTCCATGACTTCAACCTTCTTGTTTAAGGCATTGACCTGCAATTGTAGCTCTTCACTGACTAATGTTGTAGTGAATGCAGTAGATGGTTGGGGTATCCCTCTATTTTTCCTCCATTCCTCGTACTCATGGGATGTAGATATCTGAACCTTTCCGAGTTCTTTATCTCCCATATAGACTGGTCTTTCCCATGCTTTCCGGACAGCGGATATTTCTTCAAAGCTATGTGAATAATGACATAGACTCAGCCCTCTGAGCTCTTCTTGAATTGGCGCGGTCTGGGTTCTCATAAGTTGTCTCATAGCCATCTTAGGAGAGTAGGCTATACAACCCATGAGGCCTAGTAGTGGTATGCTCAGGTAATCTCCGCATCGTACAAGAATATAACCGGGTCGGAACCAAGGGCAGACCCATGATACGTGCTCTATGTTCCAGCTTTCTAACTCGGTTTTCCATTCTAGCACTTGACGATGCTGAAAAGGGATTTTTGAAAAACTCCTTAAAGGATCAGGAAATACGCCCATATGGCTTGATGCGTAGAAATGAGTAATACCCCACACGTATAGTAGTGAAGTGCAGCATCTAAGTGTTTTTCCCTGTTTCTGTCGACAAAATTCTACTGAAAGCAGGGTGTCAGCAAGGATTGCAGGTATAGGACTCTTCGAGTATACATCCCAGGCAAAGAATGCGTCCATTGCAGCATGATCCACGATGTTCACATGGAATGGGAACAATATGATTCCGAACATTGCTAATGCTAGAGTTTTATTGAATGTAGACCAGTCCTTCTTTTCAGCCAAAGAGACTAAATGGTCTTCTATTATAGCCATTTTCCAACCTCGGATATTCCCTTTCCCCTCTAGGGTGGATTGATGAGGAGGCAGTTGTATAATAGTAGCAACCTTACTCACGGCCGTATATACTCCTGAGCAAACGTAGACCCCAACTGACTGAGGCCATCTGACCATGAGTTCGTATTCTTCCAAGGTTGGTACTAAATCAAACTGTGAGAACTCGAAACAGTGTAAACTGGGACTCCAGAAGTGGACCAATGCTCTAACGATTATTGGATCAATGCTGATTTTCAAGAGGTCAAGAATCCTTCCGTAAGATTTTTCAAAACTAGCATAGACCTCCGGCGGCATATATGTACACAAATGCTTTAACTTCTCTACACGGCATAGAAGGATCTCAACTTTCTTTAATTGTCTATTACTGGATCCCTCCATTATCTAGCAGAAATGAAAATGCATGATATGAGGATGAGTTTTTGTAAATGCATGTATGCAAGTGTTTGTTTTGCTAAGTATTATCATGTTTTATTCCTAATATGATGCATGATAGTACTTGGTTTTTCTTGAAAGGAAAACTTATCTTATATGAATGTTTATGGATTTTAATGAAGAGAGTCCTATTTTCTTCTCTTTTTATTCTTATGAACAAAAGTTAGTATGCATTGTAAGTCTTCTTGACCTTTTATAAAGATGGCAGGCGAGCTTTGTCTTTGTAAGAAGTCTCTTTAGCCTTTTAAATGAGAGACCGTCTGAACTCCGAGTTTTGCTGTAGGAGGTCTCCTTGGTTTTTTATTAAGAAGCCGGGCAAACTTTATCTCCTTGTGAAGTTTCCCTAGCTTTTATTGAGAGGCCGGGCAAAATTAGGGGTCTACAGTAGTCATAATATTTTAATTCCGCAAATAAAAGGGCAAAAACGTGTTTTTCCAGTTTATTTATTAACAAAGTAGCTGGCCTGTCATAGGGAACCCGAAAGGGGTGTCGTAAAGGAACTAACACTTCCTTTACACGTAACTAACTCCCTTACCCAACTCTGGTTCTAATGACCAAAGTTGGTTTTTCGAAAACCAACGCCTTTTAAACTCCTTTTCCGATGTTTCCGGTAAAAACATCGGTGGCCACTCCACAGAACCCTTCAAAAATTAGTCCTTGGGTTAGCCCGGTTATCGGACAACCCAAGGACGACCTTTCGAAAACCTCGCCCCTAGGTTAGCCCGGTTATCGGACAACCTAAAGGCGTTGTAACCACCCATAAAAAACGTGAAAATCAAGAGGGTCGAAACCATCGCGTCGCTCTGACCGCCTCTCCTTTTTTGATGGCAGCGACACTGCCACATCACTGCCATGTCACCTGCCATGTCAGCTTCTATTTCCACATCATATTAATGATTGCCACGTCAACTAGGGTTTGTCTGATGTGTAATCCCGTGTGGGCCAGCTTGGGCCCATTCCTAGGGGACTCTAGGGTTAGGGTAGGCTAGTATTTTTAGAGGAGCAATAGGAGGAGGAGACAGGCAGCCACTGTAGTTCTGTTTCACGTTTGTTTCCATGTTGGTTTTCTCTGCATTTTAATTTGGACTGCTCAAGGCTCATTAAAAGTTTGGTTCAATTTCGTTTTCTGCTGCCATGAAACCACCACACAGCCGCCTTTCATCTTCAGCAATTTATATTCAAGTTTGTTTACTCTTTTGTCATTATTTTTAAATTCTTGTTTCGATTTTAATTATGTTTCTTCTATTGCGTTTTCAACTTTCCATGGATAGCTAAATCTTTGTATTGATTTTCTGAGAAGAATGCAAGTAGATCTTTGAGGTTTTGTTATTCAATTTCATTTAGTTTGTTCTCTTCACTCTTCATCTTCTAATCTCAATGTTGAATTATAATCTGTTTATGCTTGTCGCCGCCGTCAAAACGAGGGCGGTCGGAGCGACGCGATGGTTTTTGACTCTCTATATTTTCGCGTTTTTTATTGGTGGTTACAACGCCTTTAGGTTGTCCGATAACCGGGCTGAACCTGAGGGCGAGGTTTTCGAAAAGCTGCTCTTGGATTGTCCGATAACCGGGCTAATCCAAGAGCTAGTTTTTGAGGGTTCTCTGGAGTCGCCACCGATGTTTTTACCGGAAACATCAGAAAAGGAGTTTAAAAGGCGTTGGTTTTCGAAAAACCAACTTTGGTCGTTAGAACCAGAGTTGGGTAAGGGAGTTATTTACACGTAAAGGAAGTGTTAGTTCCTTTACGACGCCCCTTTCGGGTTCCCTATGATAGGCCAGCTATTCTGTTAATAAATAAATCGGAAAAATACGCTTTTGCCCTTTTATTTTGTGGAATTTAAAAATTATGACTACATGGCCCTAATGTCTATTGCATAATTTAAATAAAGTAGTAAAAGGTAGAGAAAGAGAGTAGAGACCTTCGAAGCAAGCTTTCCATTTAATTCTTTAAAAATAGGGTGCTTTGCGGCAGCCCTTCACTCTACACGGTGTCGGAAACCTCTTGAAATGCTCTAAAAACACTCTAAAGACACTCAGAAGCTCCGGAAATGCGTCGGAGGGATTTTAGAGAGAGAAACTATTGATGTGACTAGAGAGAGAGTGAGAAAGTTGTGTGGTGTGTGGAAATGAGGGGAGGGGGCACCCTATTTATAGGGATTCGCGCCTGTCAGGTCGAGATGGCTGTCTCGCCGTGCAGGAATGGCGAGACGGCGGTCTCGCCAAACGAGACGGTAGTCTCACCTTTCGCGAGTGGCTAGACGGCCGTCTCGCCAAACGAGACGGTGGTCTCGCCACTTGTGCAAGGCGAGACGGCAGTGTAGACCCCTAATTTTGCCCGGCCTCTCAAAATAAAGGCTAGGGAAACTTCACACAAATAAAGTTCACCCGGCTGCATATCAAAAAACCGAGAAAGACCTCCCGCAACAAAACGGAGTTCACCTATCCACACAATAAAGACTAAAGAGACTTCCTACACGAAGATAAAGCTAGCCCGACATCTTAATGAAGGCCAAGAAGACTTCCTATATGAAGATAAAGCTTCAACGGACACACATCGGCATCAAACGATGTCCGAAAAAAGGAAAGGAAAGCTTCTCGGGGGTCCCAGAACGCGAAGACAGGCCAAAGTAGTTTGGGACAGCCGTCCCAAACTGGGACGGCCGTCCCAAACACACCTGGCCGTCCCAAACACAAAAAATGCATGTGAGACGCACGTCTCACCTTTGGGACGCGCGTCCCAAGTCCCTAAATTCAAATGGGACGGCCGTCCCAAATGCACCAGGTCGTCCCAAATTGTCCCAGTGTAAAATGTGCAGTTGGGACGGCCGTCCCAACCCAGACGGCCGTCCCAGATGTCCAGGCTGCGAAATCTATAAATAGGAGCCTCATTTTGTCATCCAACACACCCCAGACAACTCAGAAGACTTGTCTACTTCTCTCCCTCTCTCGAATGATCTTTCTGATTGCCTTTAAAAGGTAAGAATCAGTTAAGGAATTTGTATTCCGGCATTCGATTCTTCTAGAAAATTTAGTCGAGTCGAGTCTGTAATCGAGAGGAGAGTCATTGTAGAGCGAGGGACTGCCGAAAAGCGTCCTTATTGTAACAGAGTTGATATATAAAGCTTGCTACGGAGGTTCTTCTCAAATCTCTTCTCCTTTACTGCTTTATTTATTGCTTCATAAAATGTAAATAAAATCATGTAGATAGCCATATTTATTGTACGAATAAAATAAGGGTAATCGCGTAATTTTTTGTAACCTTAACTTAAATGAATTAATCCTTCATAGGGAACCCGAAAGGGGCGTTGTGGGGTGCTAATACCTTCCCCACACGTAACTAACTCCCTTACCCGACTCTGGTTATAATGGCCAAGTTGGTTTTTATTAAAATCAATGCCTTTTTCTCCTTTTCCAATGTTTATGGTCAAAACATTGGTGGCGACTCCAAAAGAACCCTTTTCGAAAACCTTGCTTCTTTTAGAGGATAGTTCAGTGTTGAGCACCTCGGAAGCAATGAACATAATTTTAACAAAAAATGCGAGTCTCAACCATCTTTTCGCGACCGCTCGCATTAACGTTCGAGACGTCCCAGGACGTCAGAACGGACAACGACGACAGATGGCGACTCCACTGGGGAAGCTAGAGAGTTGATCCCATTTAGTGACAGATAAATTCAAACTAAGCAAAGATTTGAAATTACGCCTTTACCCTTTTCTGTATGTTTTATTGTATGGCTTTAATAATTGCTGTATGATTACTTCTGCAAATTGTTTGAAATATAAATTGCACACAAAACCCTTGCACACAACAGTCCCTCTATACCCGGGGGCAAGAGTGAATACTTATAGGGAGTGGGTGGCAGATACGACCGGCTTGTTGGCACACGGGGCTACAACCATTGTCGGAAACCACCAACTCAAGGTGATAACTCTCTTCTTTTGGTCTAAGGATGTCGCCACGGAGTTCCGTGCATGACCCGAGGACTGAGAGATTGAGAGGTCCCTATAATGGGGGCACCTTGGGGACCTTTGGCCTTGGTGAGAACAGTTAGAACCACCTAAACCAAGCATGTTTCTGCAGGAAAACCCTACCTCATGATTAAATAAGCATGGCTCTGCTCGTGGATGTATGAATTGTGTGTGCATACGTTTACTGCATTTGTATTGATGCATTAGCATAGGGTAATCATACAACAAACAAAAAAAATGAAAAAACCCTAAAAATCACAAAAAGTGATAAGATAAAAGACCTTTATCTCGGACAGTCTTCAGTTAAGCTAGCCTGGTTTCAGGTTCTTTGTAAGCTAAGTAGCCACGTTGACCGACAGAAGAGATAAAGGGTCATAAAAAAATATAAAAACGAATGAAAGCCATAAAAATTCCTTTTTATAATAAAAAGATTCTTGGCAAAGTCGTATCATTCATACCACATCATCCAATAAGTGGTAAAACTAAGAGAGAAAATAAATGCACTAAGAAAAGTATGCATGCACATCATTTTAATAAACCTCCAAAAAATGGGTCTTAGGAGCGTGTTTTGGGAAAATTACTGGGCCAAATCGCGTACGATTTGCAACTTGGTTCTTCACCCTTTTCTCTTCGTTTTGACATGTTGTGCGTCCAAATCGGACAACCCTGTCAAAAATTATTCCACTTTCAATATTTGTTGTCATAAAAAATATTTTTGTAGTGCATGCATAAAGCACATTCATTCTAGGATGCATTAGATATCCTTAGACAATAGCGAAAGAGACCCAAGTGCGTCTATAACCTTCCTAGAAGAGATAAGTGCGCTAAGGTATGATGATAACCTTTTGAAAAAAAGGGAACCATCACACTGAGGTGGGTATGGTACTCCCTTAAAACATAGGCTTTTGAGAAGATACCAAAGCTATTGTCTAAGACATATCTATCTCACACCAATCATTTAAAAAAGCTATAATAAAAATTGTTAAAATCATTTAGAAAGTGGCTGGTCTTCTACCTGTTCTCACTCGCGCTCGAAAAGCCAAGAAGATGGAGCAATTAGAGGAGCAGAACCGTATGCTCACCGCCGAGCTTAATGCCATAAAAGAACAAATGGCGCAATTGACAGAATTAATGTACCAACAATGCTTCCACAATGAGGTCTCTGAGCAACGAATTTTTGCCTTAGAGGAGAGATTAAGGGCATTAGAGGGATACAAATTTGATGTAAAGGAGGTAACCGATGTCGAAAATACTCGATTCCCTCCCAAGTTTAAGAAATCCCACGCACCATTCAAGAAGCCCTTTGGCAAGAAAAAGGAGGGAAGTGTAAATGCCATGAACTTTGCTACTCTTTCTTCCTCTTCGCCATTAGCCGGACAGTCACGCAGACAAGAGAAGAAATTCACTCCCATCCCAATCTCTTATGGGAGTCTGCTGCCAAGGCTTTTAGAGGCCAAGCTCTTAACACGTATCTCCCCAAAGAAAAAAGATCCACCTTACCCCGGTTGGTACAAACTCAACGAAAAATGTGATTACCACTCAGGTGCTCCTGGGCATTCCGTGGAGAATTGCGTCAACCTGAAATATAGGGTTCAAGAATTATTGAATGCCGGGTGGATTACTTTCGATGCTCCCGACCCAAACGTAAACATCAAGCCTCTATCACAACCAGAATAGTGAGCTTGGGTAGAGAAGGCCAGCTAACTAGGGCTCCCCATTTTGTGTATCTTTTGGTTAAAAGAAATAAAAAATATATTCAAGCTTCCGATGTATCTCTCGTGATCCTCGCCCTTGATCACGAGATTTTTGATTAAAGTGGGTTTTGTATATATTTCTATTTTCATCAATAAAATGAGACATTTTTCATAATATTCATATGCTTCTTATTCTTTTCTCTCTACAAAATAAAAAATCTAGACCCAAATAAGGACCATATAAACAGTCATGTCTGTGATTGAAAACTCTCTGCGGGATCTGAAAGCCGAAGGCGAATGGATTGAGTCACACAGTGAGGAGGGGACCATTTCCCCGGACATGCAAATACTGTTGGAAAAATAAGCTCAATTGATACAGCCCCATAAGGAAAAAACTAAGGCCTTCAATTTGGGACAAGGAGATAATAAGAAAGAAGTAAACATTAGCACCCAAATTGATAATATCAGGGAAGAGGCAATAACACCTTTGCGCTTATTCATGCCTTGTCCTTTCCCTTATACATCGGATAAAGCTGTACTATGGATATGCACAAAAGAATTGTCCGTCAATGAAGATATCTCCAATATAGCCAACATTGGGGGCAGGATGATAAGCAAAAAAATTTATTCATCCAAGGAGCTACAAGATAATGCTCCTAAAAACAAAGGAAAAATAAAGAAACCGAAGAGGAAAAGAAATAAGAATCCAAGGGGAAGATTGAGCAGACCTTGGATTCACGGTGCTAGGGCACTTTCTTCAACGCTCCATCGAAAAATCAAATTTCGTGGTAGGTGACAAGTTGATCATGGTTCAAGCTAAAAAAGACATTTGAATCAGCAAGTCGTTCACCATACCTTAAAATGGATGCGGCTGAAGAAGACATTTGAAAATATGGAAAGACTTCCTAGCAGTTTAAAAGTGGCCCATATAATGAAGAGATATGGATACAGCCCAGACAAGGGCTTGGAAAGGATGCTCAAGGAATAAGAGAGCCACCAGATTTTAAGGATAACCCTTTAAAGAACAACCCTACAAAAGAACAAGTCATACGATGAAAAGGGAAGTCTCCCCTCCGTACCTTAAAAAGACGATCTTCCAAAAAAAGAGGGATATTAGCATCAAGGGTAGCATTAGTCATCAGACGTCCTTCTTCTGATTCTAAGGGATGTAAACCCAATGCCTATTAGAGATCACTCCTCAGGGTGTGCCCGACCCCCGAGCATCTTTAGGGCACGCATTTCCCTTTGAATTACAAAAGAATGCTATTCTTACTATTTGCTTCTCTTCTTGCTAAATATGTCTATACTCCATTAAATAACCAGGTTTAGGCAAACGTTTTGTTCCAAAATGCGTCAAAATAATCAAAACGCCATAAACAAAATGAAGCCATAAACAAAATGAAGCCAAAGTTAACATGGTTGATTAGCTAGAGACACGAATAAGAAAATAGTGTTTTGACAATATTTTGAGAAAAGAAATTATTATTAAAATAAACACGTCAAGGTCAAAAGGCCAAGACAAAAAGATAAAAGGGCAAAATCCTAGGCTGAAAACCCAAAATGGCAGACTAGGAAAGCTAATCAGCCATAAATAGGCAGTTGAAGATGCCACCTCATTAAGAACAAAACGTTTGTCTAAACTAGCCTAAACACCGACCAACCTTGGCTAGCCATTCTTACAAAAACTAATATTTCAAAAAAATCTCACTAAAACACAAGCCTTTGCAATAAATCCCTTTCTTTCTCTTCTCTTGACCATTTCACTATAAAGCATTCAAATAATAAAGGGGAATGTAGAAATATGGTGATCAATAGGAGGATTGAAATCCCTAAGGAAAGGAAGAGGGGCATTGACATGACAGTTGCTCTACATTCAAAATGATTACTCTTCGGTTATAGCAAAGATCCGAGACGGCAAATTGGTACAGCTAATCATGTTGACAAAAGCACATGATGATGGAAGTAAACTTAACAAAAGCCGAATGGGTTCAAAGACGATATGACCAGCTAAATCTTATTGAAGAAAAACGGCTGAATATGATATGTCAGGGACAAGCCTATCAAAGGAAAATAAAAAAGGCTTACAAAAAAAGGTCAACCCTCATATTTACCATAAGAAGGATTTAATGGTGAATAAGTTGCTTCCAGCCCAAAAAGATAAAATTGGAAAATGGGCAACAAATTACGAAGGACCCCTTGTGGTCAAATGAGCTTTCTCAAAAAGGGCTCTTATCCTCGCCAATATGGATGGAGAGGAACTTCGACACCCGATCAATTCTGATGCAGTGAAGAAGTGTTATGCTTGAAGACATTTCTCAAGACCCGTCAGGAATGAAAATCCGCAAAGGACATTCCTGGGCAAAAGATAGGGTCCATATTCCTCGCTAGGATATGTCCTAGGCAAAAAGAAGAGGTAAAAAAAAAAAGTAAATAAAAAAAAGAAACTAAGAGCAATGGTTACTTTAGTCGAAAACCGAAAAGGCGGCTAAGGTAACATTCTTCCAGAAGCAAGCAGTCTGCATAGTCTTCACTCTGAGCTCAGGCATCTCAACTGAAGCAATTAGGAGAACCAGGGGGCAGATATCATGGACATGACTGTATAAGCCTAAACAGTACAGCCAACCCTGACCACCCATTCTTCTAAATACCTTTTGAAATCCTTCTATAAAAGAAATAAACTTTTGCTCATTTATCAATAAAAATTCCCTTTCATTTCCTTTCTCTTGACCAAATATTATGGAAATGCCTCTTTATTGATAAATCATAAATATGCGCAAAGACATTTAATCAAAGATCAAGCATGCATCTAAAAAAAGGGAAGCATAAAAAATAATAATAAAGGAATAAAAGCATGCTAGGATATTCTTAGGAAAAAACTACGGTAGGCTGCTAGATCGGAAACCTCAAAAGAACGATCTAGGCAAAAGATAAGGTAAAAGCCCCCTAAGATAGTCTAGGCAAAAATTAAGGCAGCCCACTAGATCGAAAACCCGTAAAGGGCGGTCTAGGCAAAAGATAGGGCCAAAACCAAGAGATGGATAAAAAAAGGAGCCCATCATCATGGTCGTAAAGGAGGACCCATCGGCATATTCATAAGAAGCCAACGGGAGAAGGCCAGTTACTTTCTAAATGTATCAAAAATAAATAAACAATAGATTGCATTTAGGACATCCACACACAAAGTAGTTGCATAATACGACTTTGTCAAAATCAAGAAAAAATATTTTTCTTCAAACAAGAATATTAAACATGCATATAAGGAGGCTAGTCTCCATACTTGTGATTAAAAACAGGAGGCGCCAGAATCCAGTCTCCATATGAAAATCAAAATCGCGAAAGGCGAAATCAAAATCACTTCAACAAAATAAGGAGCTCCAAGCAAACTAGCTCCAACCATCAACCTTCTACACCAATAAAAGAAGGTACATCAAAAATGGAAAAAGCCAACGGAAAGGCTTGATAATCCCCAAGCGGATCCTTGCCTACTCCGAAGGCAACACAAAAATTATTTCATGACTCAGCACCACCACTTGAGTCATCAAACATAAATCATTTAAAGCCTCAATCAACATCCTTCCATCCAAGGAAGAAGGAAACCATCAAAATGAAAAAGCCAATGGAAAGGCTCGGTCATCCCCAAGAGGATCCTTGCTTACTACAGAGGCAAGACAAAAAGATTACCTCACGACTCAGCTTCGTCGCCACATGAGTCATCAAGCACACTCATGCAAGAGTCTCCGCTTTATTCCTCAAAGGAGAATAAGGACTACATAAAAGTCCATCAAAGAAAATACGGAGTCAAGTCCTCCATATCACCAGGGGGCAACAAAAAGAAAGAAAAGAAAAACTTTCATTCCCCAAAATGAGGCCACAACAAAAAAGGGTCAAATAAAAATCTCCAAGAAGAATATATCAAGAAAAGTCTACAAAAAGACAAAAAGATGAAAACAAAATTTTTCCATCTTCCAGCTCAAATAAGAAGCTTCACAAAGCCAGGGGCCAGGACTCCGTCATCAAATTTGGATCCCCAGGAAACCAACAGACTCCTCGGTGAATCCCAAAAAAGAGAAAAAGAAGAAAATCTCTTCATCCCGCTCAATAAAGAGCTTCACTAAAAAACAGGAGCTCAAGACTCCATCATCATGAAAAATCAAATCAAAGATTAGATCCCCAAAGAGAAAATTCCCCAGGGATCACAAAAAAGAAAAGAGAAAAATATCTTTTCATCCAAAAAACCAATGTGCATAAAAAGGCACACATGTGTAAAAAACCAACTCGCGAAAAAAGAAGTTCAAATCGCGAGGAAAAAAAATAATAATAAAAACCCATTCCCCAGCAGGAATAAGAGCATAGGCAAGGCCAGCTCAAAACAACAAACATCCAATAAGGAGTCGAAAAACTCCATTTCTCCCTAGGGGGGCAATTCAAAATAGATCTCCGGAATGAAATTAATTCTCCAGTGGATCATCAAAAAGAAAAATCCCCAGCAAGCCTACCAGCAAAGGCAAACTACAAATTCATATCCTCAGGGAGTTAACCATCTGGAACACCCAATATGAATATCCCCAGCGAAGTACAAAACCTTCACTCCCAAGAAGAGCCTCTGCCTAAGGTAAGCAAAAAACTGATATCCCCAAGAAATGGGAAATCAACCTATAAGAGGTAATACAAGCACAAAGCTTTCAAAAAGCATCCACCTACTCAGAGGTATTATCAAGAACAAATACCCTCAAGCAGAACATCAGCCTATTCAGAGGCGAAAAACAACAAGTAAAAAGCCTTCACCACTATCGAAGCACCCGCTTAATCAAGAGGCACAATAAAAAAAAATCAACAAATCCCTAGTGGATTCCCGCCTAATCAAGAGGCACAACAAAATCCCCAAGTGGATCTTCGCCTAATCAAGAGGCACAATCAATAAGAGAATTCAAAATCCCCAGAGGATTCCTGCCTAAACAAGAGGCAACCAACAAAGAATCCCCGGCAAAGCCGGATGGCTAAACAGAAAAGCCAAAAATCAAGAATCCCTAGCAAAGCCGGATAGCTAAACAAAAAATCCAAAATCAATGAGTCCCCGGCAAAGCCGGATGGCTAAACGGAAAAGCCAAAAATCAAGAATCCCTGGCAAAGCTGGATGGCTAAACAAAAAAGCCAAAATCAATGAATCCCCGGCAAAAGTCGGATGGCTAAACAGAAAAGCCAAAAATCAGAAATACCCGGCAAAAGCCGGATGGCTAAACGAAAATGCCAAAAACAAAGAATCCCCGGTAAAACCGGATGACTAACAGAAAAGTAAAAAAGTCAAACCAAATCATTCCCCAAGGAATAGGCGCATGATCAAAGACAGTAAGCCGCCAACACTTTTCCAAAAGCCTGTTAAGGGTATGAACTCACCAATCAAATGATTGAATGAGAAGAACCTAGTCAATATGCAGGTTCGCACCCAATGGGGGTGTAAAATCCATTAGAACCTAGTCAATATGCAGGTTCGCACCCAATGGGGGTGTAAAAACCATTAGAACCTAGTCAATATGCAGGTTCACACCCAGTGGGGGTGTAAAATCCATTAGAACCTAGTCAATATGCAGGTTCGCACCCAGTGGGGGTGTAAAAACCACTAGAGCCTAGTCAATATTCAGGTTCGCACCCAATGGGGGTGTAAAATCTATTAGAGCCTAGTCAATATTCAGGTTCGCACCCAATGGGGGTGAAAAATCCATTAGAACCTAGTCAATATGCAGGTTCGCACCCAATGGGGGTGTAAAATCCATTAGAGCCTAGTCAATATGCAGGTTCACACCCAATGGGGGTGTAAAATCCATTAGAACCTAGTCAATATGTAGGTTCGCACCCAATGGGGGTGTAAAATCCATTAGGACCTAGTCAATATGCAGGTTCGCACCCAATGGGGGTGTAAAATCCATTAGAACCTAGTCAATATGCAGGTTCGCACCCAATGGGGGTGTAAAATCCATTAGGACCTAGTCAATATGCAGGTTCGCACCCAATGGGGGTGTAAAATCCATTAGAACCTAGTCAATATGCAGGTTCGCACCCAATGGGGGTGTAAAATCCATTAGGACCTAGTCAATATGCAGGTTCGCACCCAATGGGGGTATAAAATCCATTAGAACCTAGTCAATATGCAGGTTCGCACCCAATGGGGGTGTAAAATCCATTAGAACCAAGTCAATATGCAGGTTCGCACCCAGTGGGGGTGTAAAATCCACTAGAACCTAGTCAATATGCAGGTTCACACCAAGTGGAAGTGTAAAAACCACTAGAATCTAGCAAAAATGTAGATTCGTACCAGGTGGGGGTAGGTACCCACCAAAACCTTAAAAATAAGGTTTTTTTTTTTTACCAGATGAGGGTAGGTACTCATCAAAACTTAGCAAAATGCCTCAGGTAGAGTAAAAATACTCACCTGAAGCATTCCAAAAATGGGTTGCAAAGACCTTATTCCTATTAGAGGATAGTTCAGAGTTGAGCACCTCGGAAGTAAGTACCCACAAGAGTTTAGCAAAAGGCGAACTCATACCGGGTGAGGGTAGGTACTCACCAAAACCTTGTAACACAAGGTTCATACCTAGTGGGGGTAGGTACTCACAAAAGTCTAGTAAAATACAGACTTATACCAGGTGAGGGTAAGTACTCACCAGAGCTTTATAAAAGGAGGCTCAAACCAGATAGGGGTTGGTACCTATCAAAATATTTATCATCCGGAGGATCAGCAAAGGAGCAACATCCGAAGGATAACCGGGCAAAAGGGTTAACTCCTTCCCCTACCAACTAACTTTGTCGGTATATTAAACCAACAAATTAGTTTGGCAGGTGAAGGGGGGGCAGCTGTAGACCCCTAATTTTGCCCGGCCTCTCAAAATAAAGGCTAGGGAAACTTCACACAAATAAAGTTCACCCGGCTGCATATCAAAAAACTGAGAAAGACCTCCCGCAACAAAACGGAGTTCACCTATCCACACAATAAAGACTAAAGAGACTTCCTACACGAAGATAAAGCTAGCCCGACATCTTAATGAAGGCCAAGAAGACTTCCTATATGAAGATAAAGCTTCAACAGACACACATATGCATCAAACGACGTCCGAAAAAAGGAAAGGAAAGCTTCTCGGGGGTCCCGGAACGCAAAGACAGGCCAAAGTAGTTTGGGACAGCCGTCCCAAACTGGCACGACTGTCCCAAACACACCTGGTCGTCCCAAACACAAAAAATGCATGTGAGACGCACGTCTCACCTTTGGGACGCGCGTCCCAAGTCCCTAAATTCAAATGGGACGGCCGTCCCAAATGCACCAGGCCGTCCCAAATTGTCCCAGTGTAAAATGTGCAGTTGGGATGGTCGTCCCAACCCAGACGGTCGTCCCAGATGTCCAGGCTGCGAAATCTATAAATAGGAGCCTCATTTTGTCATCCAACACACCCCAGACAACTCAGAAGACTTGTCTACTTCTCTCCCTCTCTCTAATGATCTTTCTGATTGCCTTTAAAAGGTAACAATCAGTTAAGGAATTTGTATTCCGGCATTCGATTCTTCTAGAAAATTTAGTTGAGTCGAGTCTGTAATCGAGAGGAGAGTCATTGTAGAGCGAGGGACTGCCGAAAAGCGTCCTTATTGTAACAGAGTTGATATATAAAGCTTGCTACGGAGGTTCTTCTCAAATCTCTTCTCCTTTACTGCTTTATTTATTGCTTCATAAAATGTAAATAAAATCATGTAGATAGCCATATTTATTGTATGAATAAAATAAGGGTAATCGCGTAACTTTTTGTAATCTTAACTTAAATGAATTAATCCGTCATAGGGAACCCGAAAGGGGCGTTGTGGGGTGCTATTACCTTCCCCACACGTAACTAACTCCCTTACCCGACTCTGGTTGTAATGGCCAAGTTGGTTTTTATTAAAATCAATGCCTTTTTCTCCTTTTCCAATGTTTATGGTCAAAACATTAGTGGCGACTCCAAAAGAACCCTTTTCGAAAACCTTGCTTCTTTTAGAGGATAGTTCAGTGTTGAGCACCTCGGAAGCAATGAACATAATTTTAACAAAAAATGCGAGTCTCAACCATCTTTTCGCGACCGCTCGCATTAACGTTCGAGACGTCCCAGGACGTCGGAACGGACGGCGGCGACAATCACCATCACACCTTAGTACACTTGTTCCTTCCTTGTCGCGAAGGTTACAAATGTGCTCGGGGCATCTTTCGCCATTGTTTTAGGGATATCTAGTGCTCCCTAGAATGAGTGTATTTATGCATGCACCAGTACAAAAGGGCGATAGATGTTCAAAGTGGCATAACTTTTGACTGAGATGTCGGATTTTGATGCACAGCATGTCAAAACGAAGAGAAAAGGGTGAAGAACAAAATTGCCAAATCCCCGGGATTTGGCCCAGTAATTTTCCCAAAAAACGCTCCTAAGACCCATTTTTTGGAGGTTTATTAAAATGATGTGCATGCATGCTTTCCTTATGCATTTATTTTTTCTATTGGTTTTTCCACTTATGATGCAATATGAATGATACGACTTTGTCAACATTATTTTTATAAATGTTTTGATTTTGTTATTATTATTTTATTTATTTTGGATTTATTTTTTAGCCTTTTATCTCTTCTATCGGACTGCGTGGCTACTTAGCTTACAAAGAACCTGAAACCAGGCTAGCTAAAAGGCAGACTGTCCGAGATAAAATGGTTTTATGCGGAAAATATTTAGCGTCCCTTATCTCTTCTGTCGGAACTGCGTGGCTACTTAGCTTACAAAGAACCTGAAACCAGGCTAGCTAAAAGGCAGACTGTCCGAGATAAGGGCGTTTATTTGCGAAAGTTTTTTTTTTTGGTGATTTTTGTTTGTTGTTTGTTTATGCTATGCAACAGACAAATGCAGAAAACATATGCACACACAATTCGGTCATCCACGAACAGGCGAGAATTCGTTTTTATCACGAGGTAGGATTTTCCTGTAGAAAAGTGCATTGGCGAGGGTAGGTTCTAACTGTTCTCACCAGGCTAAGGCCCCCAAGGTGCCCCCATTATAGGGCCCCCACTCTCCAGCCGTCCGACCATGCTTAGCACTAAGGCCATAGTCAGTCTTGTTGCCAAAAGAGGAAGGTTATCACCTTGAGTGGTGGTTTCCGATCACACTGGTGGGTTCAAGGCCCTCACTACAGCGAACCGTACCTGCCACCCACTCCCTATGGATTTCTCACTTGCCCCCGGGTATAGAGGGAACTGTTGTGTGCAAGGGTTTGTGTACAATTTGTAATAAACAAGCCGTAAAACCAAACCGTAAAACATGTTATAATACAAGTGTCGCCGCCGTAAAAAAGGAGGCGGTCGGAGCGACGCGATGGTTTTTTCGACCCTCTATATTTTCGCGTTTTTTATTGGTGGTTACAACGCCTTTAGGTTGTCTGATAACCGGGCTAACCTAGGGGCGGGGTTTTCGAAAGTATCCCTGGGTTGTCTGATAACCGGGCTAACCCAGGGACTTATTTAATTTGGGTTCTATGGAGTCGCCACCGATATTTTTACCATAAACATCGGAAAAGGGGTTTTAAAAAGGCGTTGGTTTTCGAAAACCAACTTTGGTCATTAGAACCAGAGTTGGGTAAGGGAGTTAGTTACGTGTAAAGGAAGTGTTAGTTCCTTTACGACGCCCCTTTCGGGTTCCCTATGATAGGCCGGCTACTTTGAATAAATAATTAAACTGGAAAAATGCGCTTTTACCTTTTTATTATGCGGAATTTAAGTTTATGACTACATGGCCCTAGCTTCTATTGCGTAATTTAAATGGCAGTAATAAAAATAGAGAGGGAGAATATGCACCTCCAAAGCAAGCTTTTATATTAAGAGAGGGTGCGTTTTGGCAACCCTTCACTCTACAACTCTCGAAACTCCGGAAATGCCTCTGAGGGATTCTAAAGAAGATTTAGAACGCTCGCTTATGCCTAGAGACACTCGTAAACTCCGAAATGCCTCTGAGGGATTCTTAGAGAGAGAAAGTCTAGAGAGAAGGTAGAGCTCTATTGATTCTGTGTGTGGAAAAAGGGAGAAATGACGCCCCTATTTATAGTTTTTCGCGCCTGACAGGTCGAGACCGCCGTCTCCGCTGACAGGGTCGAGACCGCCGTCTGGAAAATCCAGACCGCCGTCTCGACTTGGCAATGGGTCGAGACCGCCGTCGAGAAAATCCAGACCGCCGTCTCGACTTGGCAGGAATCGAGACCGCCGTCTGGAAAACCCAGACCGCCATCTTGACTTTTGCAGGAACCGAGACCGCCGTTTGGAATATCAAGACGGCGGTCTCGTCCTGGCGTTGAGACGAGACGGCGGTCTGGTCCTTCCAGACGGCGGTCTCGTCCCTTCAGGGCGAGAAACTTTATTTTCGGGCCAAAAAACCTTCCTATCCTGGTACGGGAGCCTAATAGTCTCTCCTAGTGGCTTGTTAGGCTTCGGCCATCTTCAAATAGGAAGCTTTCTGACTTTATTTGGAGGCCGGGCAAGATTTGGGGTCTACAGCTGCCCCCCCTTTATCCGACTGGTCGACTGTTGGCTTGTCATGCCAGACAAGTAGACAGGAAGGTAAAGGAGTTGACCCTCTTGCCTGGCTACCCTTCGGACGTCCCGTCTTGTGGCAGGTGATCCTCTGGGGAGATGTTGTGTTTGTGCACCTCTGGAATACTACTCCTGACGTAGCCGATCCCTTTGGTTGACACGTGGTAGAACCTCCGGATACTACTCCTGACGTAGCCGATCCTTCGGTTGATGGGTATAAACCCCCCATCAGGCTGGTAGTTGCAGTCCGTTGTGTGGGACTGGATGGGTATGAACCCCCATCAGGCCGGTACGGTCCGTTGTGTGGGACCGGATGGGTATGAACCCCCCATCAGGGTGGTACGGTCCGTTGTGTGGGACCGGATGGGTATGAACCCCCCATCAGGGTGGTAGTGGCGGCTTACAGTTCAGGTGGCCCATGCGCCGTTGTTGAGATGTGTTCTGTCTTTGTTTTTTGTCTTTTCTGGGAATTGTCGTCCAGTCTGTGCCGGGGATTCTGTTGGTGTTCATCCATCTTGTTGATTGCTGGGGATTCTTTGTTTTTTATCTTTTGTGGTGGTCATCCGACTTTGCTGGTTGTCGGAAATTTTTTGATAAGTGCCTCTTAGGTAGGCAGGAATCCTCTGGGGATTTGTTGATCTTGGTGACGCCTCTTGAGTAGGCGGATATCCATTGAGTTCCTGGTAATGCCTCTGAGTAGGCAGATGCTTCATTGGAAGTGAAGACTTTTGGTTGCATTCTGTTTTGCCTCTGACTAGGCTGATGTCCCTTTCTGGGAAAATTGGCTCTCGCTCGCCAGATCTTGCCTACGCCTAGGCAAATGACTCTTCTAAGGATGTGAGTCTGGAATTTGCCTTTGTCGTAGGCTCACTGGAGATGATTTTTCTTTTTTTGGTGATCCACGGGGGAATTGATTGCCTTCCCGGGGATCTGATTTTGTCTTGCCCCCTAGGGAGAAATGGAGTTTTTGACTCCTTGTTGAATGCTGTTGTTTTGAGCTGGCTTTGCCTATGCTCTTATTCCGCTGGGGATGATCAAGCCTTTCCGTTGGCTTTTTCTTGGTGTACCTTCGTTTATTGGTGTAGAAGGTTAGAGCTATTTTCCTTGAAGCTCTTTATTCTGCTGCCATGGTTTTGATTTCACCTTTTTTCCGCGATTTATCTCTTTTTTATCGCGATTTTGAAATCTAGCTTTTGTGGGGATAATGCGTAAGCCTTTTTACTTTTTAGTCTCTTTTTATTACGCTGGCTTTTTCCTTTCTTTTTGGGGAAGGTCCACTAGGGATGACGTTTTATTTTTTTAGTGACCCACCAGGGAATTAGTTGACTTCCTGGGGATCTGATTTTTCTTTTCTAGGAATGGAGTATTGGCTCCTTGATTGATGTTGATGCGAGCTATACTTGTGAAGCTCTTATTCCACTGGGGGATAGGAATTTCTGATTCCTTTTTTGTTGAATTTTTTTGGAGATCCACTTGAGGATTTTTATTCGGCCCTCTCTGTCATGGCCTTTTTGGACATCTGTTAGGGATGCAAGGGTTTTCTTCTTTTTTCCTTTTTTGTTGAGCCCTTGTTGGTATGGAGATTGGACTCTTTTGACTATTGATGATGATGGGCTCTTGAAGCCTTTATTCTCCATTGGGGAGTGTGGAGGAGACTTTGGGTGAGTGTGCCCGATGACTTATGTGGTGGTAATGCTGAGCCGTGAGGAGTATTTTTGTTTTGCCTTCGGAGTAGGCAAGGATCCTCTTGGGGATGACTAAGCCTTTCCGTCGGCTTTTCTTTTATGATGTCTTGATGATTGTGCCCTCTTTTATTGGGTGATGATTGGAGCTTTGGCTTCTGGAAGCTTCTTATGACAACTCATTCTTTTTTCTTGAGGGAGAGCAATGTTTGGAGACTTATTACTTTCTTGTGCCTTCTTTTTCTGGGTAGAAGGATGGTAGCTGGAGCTCTTGATTTTTGGAAGCTCTTATTTTGATGAGTTTCTTGACAACTTGCTCCATTTTCTTGAAGGCTTTATTTGGAGACTCAGTCTCAGTGATCCTGTTTTCAATCACAAACATGGAGCTAGTCTCCTTATATGCATGAATGCTTTTCGTTTTTTTTTTTTTTTTTGTTATTTGTCTGAAGTAATTTTTATTTTTTTCTTGACAAAGTCGTTTTGTGCGACTACTTGTGTGTGGATGCCCTAAATGCAATCTATTCTTATTGATTGATGCATCTGGAAAAGTGACTGGCATTCTCCTGCTGGACTTTCATGATTATGATGAAGGACCCCTCTCTTTTATTCATTTTTTGGTTTAGCCCTATCTTTTGCCTAAACCGCCCTTTTGGGGTTTTCGGTCTAGCGGGCTGCCTTAATTTTTGCCTAGGATATCTTAGCGGGCTTTTTCTTTTTTTATGAACGCCCTAACTTTTGCCTAGACCGCCCTTTGCGGGTTTTCGATCTAGCAGGCTACCCTAACTTTTGCCTAAGAATCTCCTAGCAGGCATTATTGTTTTTATTCTCATTTTTTCTTTATCTTCTTTTTTTGAGAGATAGGAGCCTATCATATGCATGAAATGTTGGCGATATGCATCCTATAATACTATTTCAATTAATTTTTCAAAAGGATTAACCAATGTGCTTTTACTTCTGATGAGCTTCCGACGTTATGTGCTTTCGTCGATAGGATAGGTTGTACCAATTTTGCCGTCTCGATTTTTTCATGACCGAAGAATGATTGTGCTAATTGTAGAGCGACTTGCCATGTTAGTGCGCCCCTCCCTTTCCTTGGGGATGTCGATCCTCCTATTGATTACTATCTCCACATTTCCCTACTAATTACTTGAATGTCGTAGTAGTAAGGGTCAAGAGAAGAGAAAGAAGAGGATATTTAATTCAATGGCTTGTGTTTTAGATTTGTTTTATTTTGACAAAAATGGTTTTTGTAAGCATGGCTAGCCAAGGTTGGTTAGAGTGTTTAGGCTAGTTTAGACAAACGTTTTGTTTATGGAGTGGCGTCTTATTCTATGGCGCTTGTTATGACTGATTGACTTCCCTAGTCTGCCCTTTGGGTTTTCAGTCTAGGATGTTGTGTTTTGTTTTGTCCTAACTTTTGTCTAGGTTTCTTTTTTTGTTGCTTTGGGAAACCTAGTGGACTTTACTTTGTAACCCTAGTTTTTTCCTAGGCTACCCTTTATGGTTGTTTGGGTTTCCTAGCGGGTTTACCCTAACTTTTGCGTAGCCCCCTTTGGTGGGTTTCCTACCGGGTATCTTGCCTTCACTTTTTTGGCCTTTGGCTTTTTATGGGCTTCTTTTGATTTTTGTTTTCTTTTTGTACAACATTGGCGAAACACGACTTTATTTATGACGAGGTAAAACTTTATTTTGTGTTTCTAGTCGATCAGTAGTGATGGATTTGACTTTTACTTTGGTCAATGGCGCAATTTGATTACTTTGACGCACTTTTGAAAACGTTTGCTTAAACATGGTTATTAATGTTGTTTAGATATGAATAGCAAGAAGAGAAGCAGAAAGTAAGAATGACATTCTTTGTAATTAATAGGGAAATGTGTGCCCTACAATGCTCGGGGGTCGGGCTGGCCCCGAGGAGTAATCTCTAATAGTCATTGGATTTACAAACCCTAAGAATCAAAAAGAGAACACCTAATGACTAAAGTCGCTTTTGACACTTGATCCCCTCTATATGGGAAAATCTAATTCAAGGTGCGGAGGGGAGACTTCCCTTTTCTCCATGTAGCTTGATCCTTTGTAGGGTCATGCCCTAGGCCATGCTTTAAGGGATTGTCTTTAAAATCTGGTGGCTCCCTTAATCCTTGAGAGTTTCTAATGAGCCCTTGGTTTGGGCGATATCCATATTATGTGGGTCACCTTCATATTGTTGGGGAAGTCTTTTCATATTGGCAAAAGATATTTCAAAGGTCCTCTTCAGCCGCATCCATTCAAGGTAGGGCAGACAATTTGCTGATCCGAATGTCGTCTCTAGCTCAAACTATGACTAGCTTGTCGCCTACCCTGAGTTTGTCTCTTTGGCGGAGCGTCGCGAATTGCCTCAGCGTTGTGAATCCAAAGTCTCTTCAATTTCTTCTTTAGATCATGTTTTTCTTCGGTCTCTTTATTTCTTCCTTTATTCTTGGGAGCATTGTCTTGTAGCTCCTGGGGGTGTAGATTGTTTCACTTCTAATTCTGCCCCCAATGGCAGCTATGCTAGAGATATCTTCATTGATGGAAGATGTTTTTGCGTATCTCAATGGTACAACTTTATTTGATGTATGGGGTGAACGAATGTAATGACATCCTTGCCCCCTCTTCCTTATTTACCCAGATGACCAACGGTTGAGGCTTATTATCCTTCTTAGGCAGATCAACCGTTGGAGACAACTTGACGACAAAAGATTTGCTCTTTATCCTACTTCGATT
This sequence comes from Sphenostylis stenocarpa, assembly GCA_963425845.1. Taxonomy (NCBI): domain Eukaryota; kingdom Viridiplantae; phylum Streptophyta; class Magnoliopsida; order Fabales; family Fabaceae; genus Sphenostylis; species Sphenostylis stenocarpa. The sequence goes on from OY731408.1 coordinate 22,534,019, forward strand.
TGTGGAAAGCACATCGACTAATCCTTTCTTTTTATTATCTTATTATTATTAAAGTGAGAATGAATGCAATTTATGAATGCAATTCATGAATATAATAGATGGTTGAGTGATGAAAACAAATAATTTTATTTATTTCATCTAGACAGTGTACATTCCTCAATGTAATGTTTCGAAGTAAATTTTTTTTTTTAAGTGGAGAAGCCTAAATGAACCGATAGGCATGTTAGAATTTCTATTTATTTTCTTTTTGACTTCCCATGCATGGCATGCGAATGCCCTAATGCTCTTTTCATGACATTGAGGAATGTCCACTTTCTTCAACTGTCTGTTATTAGATGCATGTTATGAGGATGAAGCTTGGTGAATGCATGTATGCAAGTGTTTGTTTTTTCCTAAACATTATCATGTTTTATTTTCTAACATGATGTATGATAGTGTTTGGGATTTTGTGTTTTTGTTTTTTTTTTGTATGCGGATGAGGGCATGAAGAATACCAGCCGCTTTTTAGAATGCAAAAAGGTTTTTATTGAATGATTTATGAGATGGATATTCCTTAAGACAATGGCTTAGGTATCCTCCTTAAAGCTTACGCTTTGTGGGGTATCCTACCCATCTTGGTGTAATGGTTCCTTCCCCATCACAGATTTAACAAGTATAATGGCAATCATCATCTCACCTTAGTACACTTGTCCCTTCCTTGTCGCGAAGGTCACAAATGTGCTCGGGGCCTCTTTTGCCATTGTCTTAGGGATATCTAGTGCTCCCTATAATGAATGTATTTGTGCATGCATTAGTGCAAAAGGGCAGCAGATGTTCAAAGTGGCATAACTTTTGACTGGAATGTCAGACTTGGACGCACAGCATATCAAAACGAAGAGAAAAAGGTGAAGAACCTAGCTACAAATGCCGAAGGCGATTTGGCCCAGTAATTTTTCCCAAAAAACGTCTCTAAGACCCACTTTTGAGGGATTTACTAAAATGATGCGTATGCACACTTATTTTTGCTCTTGGTTTTTCCAGTTATGATGCAATATGAATGATACGACTTTGTCAACATTATTTTTATAAATGTTTTGATTTTGTTTATTATTATTTTATTTATTTTGGATTTATTTTATAGCCTTTTATCTCTTCTGTTGGACTGCGTGGCTACTTAGCTTACAAAGAACCTGAAACCAGGCTAGCTAAAAGGCAGACTGTCTGAGATAAAATGTGGCTTTATGCGAAAGAATATTTAGCGTCCCTTATCTCTTCTGTCGGAACTGCGTGGCTACTTAGCTTACAAAGAACCTGAAACCAGGCTAGCTAAAAGGAAGACTGTCCGAGATAAGGGTGTTTATTTGTGAAAAATTTTTGTGGTTTTTGTTCTGTTGTTTGTTTATGCCATGCAACATACAAATGCAACAATCATATGCACACACAATTCGATCATCCCCGAACAGGCAAGATTTCGTTTTTATCACGAGGTAGGGTTTTCCTGCAGAAAAGTGCATTGGTTAGGGTAGGTTCTAACTGTTCTCACCAGGCTAAGGCCCCCAAGGTGCCCCCATTAAAGGGTCCCCACTCTCCAGCCGTCTGACCATGCTCAACACTAAGGCCAGAGTCGGTCTTGTTGCCAAAAGAGGAAGGTTATCACCTTGAGTGGTGGTTTCCGATCACACTGGTGGGCACAAGGCCCTAACTGCAGCGAACCGTACCTGCCACCCACTCCCTATGGTTATCTCACTTGCCCCCGGGTATAGAGGGAACTGTAGTGCGCAAGGGTTTGTGTGCAGTTTATATTTCAATCAATTGTGTAAGTATAAACAAGCAACAGTTATTTGAAAGCCAAACAATAAAGAATGTTATAATACAAGGCAGGGTAAAAGCGCTATTTTCTTGGTTTAATTATTTTTAAGCCAGACCATCACTAAATGGGATCAACTCTCTAGGCTTCCCCAGTGGAGTCGCCATCTGTCGCTGCCGTAAAAAAGGAGGCGGTCGGAGCAACGTGATGGTTTTTTCGACCCTCTTTATTTTCGCGTTTTTTATTGGTGGTTACAATGCCTTTAGGTTGTCCGATAACCGGGCTAACCTAGGGGCGGGGTTTTCGAAAGTATCCCTGGGTTGTCTGATAACTGGGCTAACCCAGGGACTTATTTAATTTGGGTTCTATGGAGTCGCCACCGATATTTTTACCATAAACATCGGAAAAGGGGTTTTAAAAAGGCGTTGGTTTTCGAAAACCAACTTTGGTCATTAGAACCAGAGTTGGGTAAGGGAGTTAGTTACGTGTAAAGGAAGTGTTAGTTCCTTTACGACGCCCCTTTCGGGTTCCCTATGATAGGCCGGCTACTTTGAATAAATAATTAAACTGGAAAAATGCGCTTTTACCTTTTTATTATGCGGAATTTAAGTTTATGACTACATGGCCCTAGCTTCTATTGCGTAATTTAAATGGCAGTAATAAAAATAGAGAGGGAGAATATGCACCTCCAAAGCAAGCTTTTATATTTTAAGAGAGGGTGCGTTTTGGCAACCCTTCACTCTACAACTCTCAGAAACTCCGGAAATGCCTCGGAGGGATTCTAAAGAAGATTTAGAACGCTCAGTTTATGCCTAGAGACACTCAGAAACTCCGGAAATGCCTCGGAGGGATTCTTAGAGAGAGAAAGTCTAGAGAGAAGGGAGAGCTATGTTGATTCTGTGTGTGGAAAAAGGGAGAAATGACGCCCCTATTTATAGTTTTTCGCGCCTGACAGGTCGAGACCGCCGTCTCCGCTGACAGGGTCGAGACCGCCGTCTGGAAAATCCAGACCGCCGTCTCGACTTGGCAGTGGGTCGAGACCGCCGTCAGGAAAATCCAGACCGCCGTCTCGACTTGGCAGGAATCGAGACCGCCGTCTGTAAAACCCAGACCTCCGTCTCGACTTTTGCAGGAACCGAGACCGCCGTCTGGAATATCGAGACGGCGGTCTCGTCCTGGCGTTGCGACGAGACGGCGATCTGGTCCTTCTAGACGGCGGTCTCGTCCCTTCAGGGCGAGAAACTTTATTTTCGGGCCAAAAAACCTTCCTATCCTGGTACGGGAGCCTAATAGTCTCTCCTAGTGGCTTGTTAGGCTTCGACCGTCTTCAAATAGGAAGCTTTCTGACTTTATTTGGAGGCCGGGCAAGATTTGGGGTCTACAACAAGTTAAGGGCAAAAGCGTTATTTTCTTGGTTTATTTATTTTTAAGCCGGCCCATCACTAAATGGGATCAACTCTCGAGGCTTCCCCAGTGGAGTCGCCATCTGTCGCCGCCGTCTAAAAAAGAGAAGGCGGTTGGAGCGACGCGATGGTTTCGACCCTTTTGATTTTCGCGTTTTTTATGGGTGGTTACAACGCCTTTAGGTTGTCCGATAACCGGGCTAACCTGGGGGCGAGGTTTTCGAAAGGTCATCCTTGGGTTGTCTGATAATCGGGCTAACCCAAGGACTAATTCTTGAAGGGTTTTGTGGATTCGCCACCGATGTTTTTACCGGAAACATCGGAAAAGGAGTTTTAAAGGCGTTGGTTTTCGAAAAACCAACTTTGGTCATTAGAACCAGAGTTAGGTAAGGGAGTTAGTTACGTGTAAAGGAAGTGTTAGTTCCTTTACGACGCCCCTTTCGGGTTCCCTATGACAGGCCAGCTATTTTGTTAGTAAATAAACCGGAAAAACACGCTTTTGCCCTTTTATTTTGCGGAATTTAAAACTATGACTACATGGCCCTAATCTATTGCATAATTTAAAATTAAAGCTGTAAAAGTGGAGAGGGAGAGTTTAAACCTCCGAAGCAAGCTTTCTTTTTATTTCTCTTTAAAAAAAGGGTGCTTTGTGGCAGCCCTTCACTCTACACAGCGCTGGAAACTTTTCTAGACTGTCGCCGCCGTCAAAACGAGGAGGCGGTCAGAGCGACGCGATGGTTTTTTCGACCCTCTTTATTTTCGCATTTTTTATTGGTGGTTACAACGCCTTTAGGTTGTCCGATAACTGGGCTAACGTAGGGGCGAGGTTTTCGAAAGTATCCCTGGGTTGTCCGATAACCGGGCTAACCCAGGGACTTATTTAATTTGGGTTCTATGGAGTCGCCACCTATATTTTTACCATAAACATCGGAAAAGGGGTTTTAAAAAGGCGTTGGTTTTCGAAAACCAACTTTGGTCATTAGAACCAGAGTTGGGTAAGGGAGTTAGTTACGTGTAAAGGAAGTGTTAGTTCCTTTACGACGCCCCTTTCGGGTTCCCTATGATAGGCCGGCTACTTTGAATAAATAATTAAACTGGAAAAATGCGCTTTTACCCTTTTATTATGCGGAATTTAAGTTTATGACTACATGGCCCTAGCTTCTATTGCGTAATTTAAATGGCAGTAATAAAAATAGAGAGGGAGAATATGCACCTCCAAAGCAAGCTTTTATATTTTAAAAGAGAGGGTGCGTTTTGGCAACCCTTCACTCTACAACTCTCAGAAACTCCGGAAATGCCTCGGAGGGATTCTAAAGGAGATTTAGAACGCTCAGTTTATGCCTAGAGACACTCAGAAACTCCGGAAATGCCTCGGAGGGATTCTTAGAGAGAGAAAGTCTAGAGAGAAGGGAGAGCTATGTTGATTCTGTGTGGAAATGAGGGGGGGAGGACCCCTATTTATAGTTTTTCGCGCCTGACAGGTCGAGACCGCCGTTTCCTCTGACAGGGTCGAGACCGCCGTCTGGAAAGTCCAGACCGCCGTCTCGTTCATGGCAGAGGGTCGAGACCGCCGTCTGGATAATCCAGACCGCCGTCTCGACTAGGTAGGAATCGAGACCGCCGTCTGGAAAATCCAGACCGCCGTCTCGACCTTTGCAGAAGACGAGACCGCCGTATGGACAATCGAGACGGCGGTCTCGTCCTGGCGTTGAGACGAGACGGCGGTCTCGTCCCTTCAGGGCGAGAAACTTTATTTTCGGGCCAAAAAACCTTCCTATCTTGGTACGGGAGCCTAATAGTCTCTCCTAATGACTTGTTAAGCTTCGGCCGTCTTCAAATAGGACGCTTTCTGACTTTATTCTGAGGCCGGGCAAGATTTGGGGTCTACAGTTGCCCCCCCTTTACCCGACCAGTCGACTGCTGGCCTTTTGTGCCGAGGTGATCGACTGGAGGGTAAAGGAGTTGACCCTCTTGCCCAGTTACCCTTCAGATACTCCGTTTTTGCGGCGGATGATCTTCTGGGGAAATGTTGTGTTGTGCGCTTCTGGGATGCTCCTTCGACGCGGTAGCTGACCCCTTCGGCGTATGAGTACGAACCCGCATCTGGTTTGACGAGTACTAACCCCCGCCCGGTAAGCCCCCTTTTGTAAGGCCTGATGAGTTTACACCCCCATCTGGTGTTTGACGAGTACGAACCCCCGCCCGGTAAGCCCCCTTTTGTAAGGCTTGATGAGTTTACACCCCCATCTGGTGTTAAGCCTCCGGATGCTCCATCTTGCGGTAGCTGATCCTTTGGTTGACGAGTACGAACCCTCGTCTGGTTTGGTGCCTCTGGATGCCCCTTCTTGCGGTGGCTGATCCTTTGGCAATGGTGGCGGCTTACTGATTCTGACCATGCGCCGTTGTTGAGATGTGTTCTGTCTTTGTTTTTTGTCTTTTCTGGGAATTGTCGTCCGGTCTGTGCCGGGGATTCTGTTGGTGTTCGTCCAGCTTGTTGATTGCTGGGGATTCTTTGTTTTTGATCTTTTGTGGTGGTCATCCGACTTTGCTGGTTGTCGGGAATTTTTTGATAAGTGCCTCTTAGGTAGGCAGGAATCCTCTGGGGATTTGTTGATCTTGGTGACGCCTCTTGAGTAGGCGGATATCCATTGAGTTTTTGGTAATGCCTCTGAGTAGGCAGATGTTCCGTTTGGAGGTGAAGACTTTTGGTTTTGCTTTTTTCTTTGCCTCTGAATAGGCTAATGTTGCTTTTTTGCTTGCAAGGTTTTGCCTATGCGTTCCACTAGGGATATCCATGTTAGGTGATATAGGCAAGTAACTTTCTGAGGATATGCGTTTGAAGTTTTGCCTTTGCAGTAGGCTCTCTGGGTAAGTTTTTTTTTTGGCGATCTACTAGGGAGTTGGTTGACTCCTTGGGGATCTAATTTTGGTCGCCTTTTGGGGAATGGAGTTGTGACTCCTTGTTTGGTGATGATGAGAGCTGGTTTCTTCAAGCTCTTATTCCTCTGGGGAAATGGAGTTTTTTGTTTTTTTGTTTACTGTGCCTCTGAGTAGGCGAATGCTTCATTAGTTGGTGAAGACTTTATACTTGCTTGCCTCCGAATAGGTGGATGTCCCTTTCTGGGGAAATTGGCTCTTGCTCGCCAGATCTTGCCTACGCCTAGGCAAATGACTCTTCTAAGGATGTGAGTTTGGAATTTGCCTTTGTCGTAGGCTCACTGGAGATGATTTTTCTTTTTTTTGGTGATCCACCAGGGAATTGATTGCCTTCCCGGGGATCTGATTTTTCTGGGATGGAGCCCTGGCTCCTTGATTAATGTTGATGCGAGCTGACCTTATGAAGCTCTTATTCTACTGAGGATGGAGATTTCCTTATTTCTTTTTGTAGACTTTTTAGGAGATCCACTTGAGGATTTTTATTCGACCTTCTCTGTTGCGACCCTTTCTTTTGGATATCCGTTGGGGATGCAAGGGTTTTCTTCTTTTTTCTCTTTATGTTGAGCCCTTGATGGTTTGGACTCTTTTGGATGTTGATGATGATGGGCTCTTGAAGCCTTTATTCTCCATTGGGGAGTGTGGAGGAGACTTTGGATGAGTGTGCTCGATGACTCATGTGGTGGTAATGCTGAGCCGTGGGGTAATTTTTTTTGTGTTGCCTTTAGAGTGGGCAAGGATCCTCTTGGGGATGACTAAGCCTTTCCGTCGGCTTTTCTTTTATGATGTCTGATGGTTGTGTCCTCTTTTATTTGGAGCTTTGGCTTCTGGAAGCTTCTTCTGACAACTCGCTCTTCTTTCTTGAGGGAGAGCACTGTTTGGAGACTTATTACTTTCTTGTGCCTTCTTTTCTGGGTAGAAGGATGGTAGCTGGAGCTCTTGATTTTCAGAAGCTCTTATTCCACTGAGTCGCTTGATTGACGACTTGCTCCATTTTCTTGAAGGCTTTATTTGGAGACTCAGTCTCAGTGATCCTGTTTTCAGTCACAAACATGGAGTTATTCTCCTTATATGCATTAATGCTTTTCATTTTTGTTTTTTATTTGAAGTGATTTTTTTATTTCTTTCATTTTTGACATTGACAAAGTCGTTTTGTGCGACTACTTGTGTGTGGATGCCCTAACTGCAATCTATTTTTGATTGATGCATCTGGAAAAGTGACTGGCATTCTTCTGCTGGACTTTTTATGATTATGATGAAGGGCTCCTCTCTTTTATTCATTTTTTGGTTTAGCCCTATTTTTTGCCTAGACCGCCCTTTTGGGGTTTTCGGTCTAGCGGACTGCCTTAATTTTTGCCTAGGATATCTTAGCGGGCTTTTTCCTTTTTTATGAACGCCCTAACTTTTGCCTAGACCTCCCTTTGCGGGTTTTCGATCTAGCAGGCTACCCTAACTTTTGCCTAAGAATCTCCTAGCAGGCATTATTCTTTTATTGTCATTTCTTTTTTCTCTTTTTTTTTTTTTTTTTTTGAGAGAGATAGGAGTCTATCATATGCATGCAATGTTTGTGATATGCATCCTATAATACTATTTCAATTAATTTTCAAAAGGATTAACCAATGTGCTTTTACTTCTGATGAGCTTCTGACGTCATGTGCTTTCGTCGACAGGGATAGGCTGTACCAATTTTGCCGTCTCGATTTTGTCGTGACCGAAGAATGATTGTGTTAATTGTAGAGCGACTTGCCATGTTAGTGCGCCCCTCCCTTTCCTTGGGGATGTCGATCCTCCTATTGATTACTATCTCCACATTTCCCTACTAATTACTTGAATGTCGTAGTAGTAAGGGTCAAGAGAAGAGAAAGAAGAGGATATTTAATTCAAAGGCTTGTGTTTTAGATTTGTTTTATTTTGACAAAAATGGTTTTTGTAAGCATGGCTAGCCAAGGTTGGTTAGAGTGTTTAGGCTAGTTTAGACAAACGTTTTGTTTATGGAGTGGCGTCTTATTCTATGGCGCTTGTTATGACTGATTGACTTCCCTAGTCTGCCCTTTGGGTTTTCAGTCTAGGATGTTGTGTTTTGTTTTGTCCTAACTTTTGTCTAGGTTTCTTTTTTTGTTGCTTTGGGAAACCTAGTGGACTTTACTTTGTAACCCTAGTTTTTGCCTAGGCTACCCTTTATGGTTGTTTGGGTTTCCTAGCGGGTTTACCCTAACTTTTGCGTAGCCCCCTTTGGTGGGTTTCCTACCGGGTATCTTGCCTTCACTTTTTTGGCCTTTGGCTTTTTATGGGCTTCTTTTGATTTTTGTTTTCTTTTTGTACAACATTGGCGAAACACGACTTTATTTATGACGAGATAAAATTTTATTTTGTGTTTCTAGTCAATCAGTGGTGATGAGTGGTTTGATTATTTTGACTATGGCGCATTTTGACGCATTTTTGAAAACGTTTGCTTAAACATGGTTATTAATGAGGTTTAGACATGAATAGCAAGAAGAGAAGCAGATAGTAAGAATGACATTCTTTGTAATTAATAGGGAAATATGTGTCCTACAATGCTCGGGGGTCGGGCTAGCCCCGAGGAGTAATCTCTAATAGTCATTGGATTTATAAACCGTAAGAATCAGAAGGAGAACACTTAATGACTAAAGTCGCTTTAGACGCTTGAACCCCTCTATATGGGAAAATCTGATTTGAGGTGCAGGGGGGAGACTTCCCTTTTCTCTATGTAGCTTGATCCTTTGCAGGGTAAAGCTTCAAAGGATTGTCTTTAAAATCTGGTGGCTCCCTTATTCCTTGAGAGTTTCTAATGAGCCCTTGGTTTGGGCGATATCCATATTTTCTCATCATGTGGGTCACCTTCATATTGTTGGGGAAGTCTTTTCATATTGGCAAAAGATATTTCAAAGGTCCTCTTCCGCCGCCTCCATTCAAGGTAGGGCAAACGACTTACTGATCTGAATGTCGTCTCTAGCTTAAGCTGTGACTAGCTTGTCGCCTACCCTGAGTTTGTCTCTTTGGCGGCCTCAGCGTCGTGAATTGCCTCAGCGTCGTGAATCGAAAGTCTCTTCAATTTCCTCTTTGGATTATGTTTCCTTCGGTCTTTTTATTTTTCCTTTATCCTTGGGAGCATTGTCTTATAGCTCCTCGGGGTGTAAATTCTTTCACTTCTAATCTTGTCCTCGAATGCCGGCTATGCTGGAGATATCTTCATTGATGGAAGATGTTTCTGCGTATCTCCATGGTGCAACCTTTTTTGATGTATAGGGTGAACGAATGTAACGACATCCTTGCCCCCTCTTCTTTATTGACTTGGATATCCAATGGTTGAGGCTTATTATCCTCCTTGGGCGGATCAACCATTGGGGAGAACTTGACGATGAAAGGTTTGTTGTTCATCTTATTTCGATTCGTTGAAAGCACATCGACTAATCATTTCTTTTTATTATCTTATTATTATTAAAGTGAGAATGAATGCAATTCATGAATGCAATAGACGGTTGAGATGATGAAAACAAACAATTTTATTTATTTCATCCAGACAGTGTACATTCCTCAATGCAATGTTTCGAAGTACATTTTTGTTTAATATTTCTATTTATTTTCTTTTTGACTTCCCGTGTATGGCATGCGAATGCCCTATCCTCTTCACATGGTATTGAGGAATGTCCACTTTCTTCAACCGCCTTCTACTAGATGATGTTGTGAGGATGAAGTTTGGTGGATGCATGTATGCAAGTGTTTGTTTTTTCCTAAACATTATCATGTTTTATTTTCTAACATGATGTATGATAGTGTTTGGGATTTTGTATTTTTTTTTTTTGTATGCGGATGAGGCTATGAAGAATATCAGCCGCTTTGTAGAATGCAAAAAGATTTTTATTGAATGATATATGAGATGGATATTCCTTAAGACAATGACTTAGGTATCCTCCTTAAAGCTTATGCTTTGTGGGGTATCCTACCCACCTCGGTGTAATGGTTCCTTCCCCATCACAGATTTGACAAGTATAATGGCAATCACCGTCACACCTTAGTACACTTGTCCCTTCCTTGTCGCGAAGGTCACAAATGTGCTCGGGGCCTCTTTCACCATTATCTTAGGGATATCTAGTGCTCCCTAGAATGAATGTATTTATGTATGCACTACCAAAATATTTTTTTTTTATGATAGTAGATATTGAAAATAGAATAACTTTTGACTGGGTTGTCCGATTTGGACGTACAGCATGTCAAAACGAAGAGAAAAGGGTGAAGAACCAAACTACAAATCCCCGTTGGGGATTTGACCTAGTAATTTTCCCAAAAAACGCCTCTAAGACCTACTTTTGAGGGATTTATTAAAATGATGCGTATGCACACTTATTTTTTTCTCTTGGTTTTTCCACTTATGATGCAATATGAATAATACGACTTTGTCAACATTATTTTATTTATGTTTTGATTTTGTTATTATTATTTGTATTTATTTTGGATTTTTTATTTTGATTTTTTATTGCTTTTTATTTTATAGCCTTTTATCTCTTCTGTCGGAACTGCGTGGCTACTTAGCTTACAAAGAACCTGAAACCAGGCTAGCTAAAAGGCAGACTGTCCGAGATAAAATGTGGCTTTATGCGAAAAAGATCTTTTAGCGTCCCTTATCTCTTCTGTCGGAACTGCGTGGCTACTTAGCTTGCAAAGAACCTGAAACCAGACTAGCTAAAAGGCAGACTGTCCGAGATAAGGGTGTTTATTTGCGAAATATTTTTTGGTTTTTGTTCTGTTGTTTGTTTATGCCATGCAACATACAAATGCAACAATCATATGCACACACAATTCGATCATCCCCGAACAGGCGAGATTTCGTTTTTATCACGAGGTAGGGTTTTCCTGCAGAAAAGTGCATTGGTCAGGGTAGGTTCTAACTGTTCTCACCAGGCTAAGGCCCACAAGGTGCCCCCATTATAGGGTCCCCACTCTCCAGCCGTCCAACCATGCTCAGCACTAAGGCCAGAGTCGTTCTTGTTGCCAAAAGAGGAAGGTTATCACCTTGAGTGGTGGTTTCCGATCACACTGGTGGGCACAAGGCCCTAACTACAGCGAACCGTACCTGCCACCCACTCCCTATGGTTATCTCACTTGCCCCTGGGTATAGAGGGAACTGTAGTGTGCAAGGGTTTGTGTGCAGTTTATATTTCAATCAATTGCGTAAGTATAAACAAGCAACAGTTATTTGAAAGCCAAACAATAAAGCATGTTATAATACAAGGCAGGGTAAAAGCGCCATTTTCTTGGTTTAATTATTTTTAAGCCGGCCCATCACTAAATGGGATCAACTCTCTAGGCTTCCCCAGTGGAGTCGCCATCTGTCGCCGCCGTCAAAACGAGGAGGCGGTCGGAGCAACGCGATGGTTTTTTCGACCCTCTTTATTTTCGCGTTTTTTATTGGTGGTTACAACGCCTTTAGGTTGTCCGATAACCGGGCTAACCTAGGGGCGAGGTTTTCGAAAGTATCCCTGGGTTTTCCGATAACCGGGCTAACCCAGGGACTTATTTAATTTGGGTTCTATGGAGTCGCCACCGATATTTTTACCATAAACATCGGAAAATGGGTTTTAAAAAGGCGTTGGTTTTTGAAAACCAACTTTGGTCATTAGAACCAGAGTTGGGTAAGGGAGTTAGTTACGTGTAAAGGAAGTGTTAGTTCCTTTACGACGCCCCTTTCGGGTTCCCTATGATAGGCCGGCTACTTTGAATAAATAATTAAACTGGAAAAATGCGCTTTTACCCTTTTATTATGCGGAATTTAAGTTTATGACTACATGGCCCTAGCTTCTATTGCGTAATTTAAATGGCAGTAATAAAAATAGAGAGGGAGAATATGCACCTCCAAAGCAAGCTTTTATATTTTAAAAGAGAGGGTGCGTTTTGGCAACCCTTCACTCTACAACTCTCAGAAACTCCAGAAATGCCTCGGAGGGATTCTAAAGGAGATTTAGAACGCTCAGTTTATGCCTAGAGACACTCAGAAACTCCGGAAATGCCTCGGAGGGATTCTTAGAGATAGAAAGTCTAGAGAGAAGGGAGAGCTATGTTGATTCTGTGTGGAAATGAGGGGGGGAGGACCCCTATTTATAGTTTTTCGCGCCTGACAGGTCGAGACTGCCGTTTCCTCTGATAGGGTCGAGACCGCCGTCTGGAAAGTCCAGACCGCCGTCTCGTTCATGGCAGAGGGTCGAGACCGCTGTCTGGAAAATCCAGACCGCCGTCTCGACCTTTGCAGGAGACGAGACCGCCGTATGGACAATCGAGACGGCGGTCTCGTCCTGGCGTTGAGATGAGACGGCGGTTTGGTCCTTCCAGACGGCGGTCTCGTCCCTTCAGGGCGAGAAACTTTATTTTCGGGCCAAAAAACCTTCCTATCTTGGTACGGGAGCCTAATAGTCTCTCCTAATGACTTGTTAAGCTTCGGTCGTCTTCAAATAGGACGCTTTCTGACTTTATTCTGAGGCCGGGCAAGATTTGGGGTCTACATAGACGCCGAAAAACGCTCACAAAGGCACTCAGAAACTCCGAAAATGCGTCGGAGGGATTCTAGAGAGAGGTTTTAGAGAGAAGGGAGAGCTAAAGCTGTGTGGTGTGTGGAAATGAGGGGAGGGAGCCCCTATTTTTAGGTTTTCGTGCCTGACAGTGGCGAGACCGCCGTTCTCGTCTGACAGGCTCGAGACTGCCGTCTCGCCAAACGAGACCGCCATCTCGTCCTTTGCATGGTGGTGAGACCGCCGTCTAGGAAAGCGAGACTGCCGTCTCGCCATTCGCAGGTGGCGAGACCACCGTCTCGTTTGGCGAGACGGCGGTCTCGCCATTTGCATGAGGCGAGACGGTGGTCTCGATTTCGAGACGGCGGTCTCATCCTAAAAAGGCGAGAAACCTTATTTTTGTGCCAAAAATCCTTCCTATCCTAGTATGGGGCCTAATAGTCTCTCCTAGTGGCTTGTTAGGATTCATCCATCTTCGAATAGGAGGTCTTCTACTCTTTATTTGGAGGCGGGGCAAGATTTGGGGTCTACAATAACCATGTTTAAGCTAACGAAAAAAAGAGAAGAAAAGTGCGTCCAAATAATCAAAATGTGCCATCCTTATAATAATCAAGTTGATTGATTAGAAACATAGAACAAAGTTTTACTTCATCATAAATAAAACCGTGTTTCGCCAATATTGTGTAAAAAAATAAAAGAGAGAAAAAGCCCATAGAAGTCGAAGGCCAAAAAAAAGGGCAAAGTACCCGGTAGGAAACCCACTAAGGGGGCTACGCAGAAATTAGGTTCAACCCACTAGGAAACCCGAACAAAATAAAGCGTAGCCTAGGCAAAAGTTAGGGTTACAAAATAAGGTCTGCTAGGACTCCCAAAACGAGAAAAAGGAACCTAGACAAAAGATAGGACCAAAACACAATATCCTAGTCCGAAAACCTGAAGGATGGTTTAGCGAAATGAACCAGTCATAAAAGCAATGGAAATAGGCTAAGATGCAAATCCTCAAAGAAAAACATTTGTTTAAACATCAACTTAAACACTTAGGACCAACCTTAGCCAACCATTCTTACAAAACCCCTTCTAAATAAAAATCAACCATATAAAATACAAGCCATTGAATTACCCTCTTACTTATCTAACAATTAGTCTGGGAATATGGAGGCGTATAATCAACTAGAGGATTGAAATCCCTAAAGTAAGGAAAAGTGCACCAACATGGAAAAGTTTGCTCTCCAAACCAAAAGTCATTCTTCAGTCACAATAAGTCCGGAACGGCACAAACCAGTACAGCAGAGAAACAAACATCAGAAGGCCCCCATCTTCTGAAGACACACCAATTAATCCTTCTGAAAAACTAATGAAATAGCATTGTAAGACATCAAACGTGAAAACATTGCATGCATAAATGTTTTTGAACAAGGTCCTATACTTTTCAAAAAAAAAAAAAAAAAAAACCTCCAAAAAGCGAAACCTTCGTCTCGCCTTTGGTTGAAAACGAGACTGCCTTCCCGAATTGCGAGACCGTCGTCTCGCCATTTGACAAAAGCGAGACCGCCTTCTCACTTGACGAGAAGGTCGTCTCGTCATGGGTCAATGGCGAGACCGCTGTCTCAAAATTCCGGATGGCGGTCCCGAGCCTCGATGAATCGAGATCGTCGTCCCGAAATCCCAGACGGCGGTCTCGACCAGAGACGAAAATCCTATATAAAGGGGGCATGGGGGGTTGGTTTTGAGCATCCTACTCCTGCATTCTCTACACTTTCTTCTATATTCTTGGGTGTTTTTATCAAAATGCATCGAGGTGACTCATCCATAAAAGAGAGGACGGGGTTCTGGCCCTAGTACGTCTACGACCCCGGTTCCTCCAAACCCAACTCAGTTAACGCCACAGCACCTGGCCAGGCTTGAGCATATAAGAGATTATGCCTGGCACCCCATGCTAAGGCTAGATTTTCATATCCTGGTTGAGTTCGGATGGGAAGATGACGTGCGGTATTTCTTGCCTCCCCCCACCCGCATGTACGCGCAAGCCGTAATGGAGTTTCTTGCCTCCATTACGATGATTGAGCTGCCTACAATGATCCCAGGCATCCCTCCAGTAAAGATGGTCTTGTACTACATGAACAGGGCCTACCGGATGACGACGTTGGATGAGTTCAATGTCGCCATTGGCTTTGTCCAACCCAAGGATACGTTGACCACAGAATATCAAAGGGCTCTCTGTGAGCGGCCAACTACCCTCACTGCCAGTGAGATGTGGGAAGATCTCACCGGGTCGCGAATTCTATCGGCCCTGTTGAAAGGGTCAGCACTTAACCCCACTCTCCGCATTTGCCACAAGCTGCTGGCGGGAACCATTCATAGGCGAAAGGAAAGTCAGGGAAAGGTTACCCACCCTAACCTCTTTGTGCTGCACTGCATGCTCCACGGGCGCCGGTGCAATCCTGGTTACTTTTTTTTGAAGGCCCTCAAAGACTTCGGGAGTCTCCCTGTAGGAGCCATCCTCATGGGATCGCTCATCACCCTGCTGGCCGAGAAGTGGGGGTGCCGCGATGGAGAGAACATCTCCTCCGCTCTCCGGCCCGAGTACATCAGCGGGTCCATGCTCGTCAGCATGGGGATGCTCATCCGGCACAGGACCTAGATGGCCCTTCACCCTGCGCTCGCCATGACCCTAGATCTCCAAGATTTGGAGGCAGCACAAGGGATCCCGACTCCCCTAGAATTCCATCAAGAACAACAACAACGGCAGCAGCAACAGTATGGGAACGACTTCGCTAGTGTAAACCGTAACATATACAATATCCACCAGCATTTGGACCAGATGTCCCTAAGACAAGACGTCTTCGAAACACGGCTAGAAACCTTCGATCAGATATAGGAAAGGATGAGATAGGACCTGGCTATGATCAGGCAGGATCAGCTGAACTCAATCTGGATCCAGGAGGAATTCCAAAGGCATATGTTCCGGCAGTTTCCCCCTCCTGGGTCGTCTCCAGGCTCAAGCCCGCCGTCGTCTTAGGGACATTATAAAAATAAATATTATACAAATTTTATCGAATATGAATAAATTCTTTTGATAAATTTATCTACCTTTACTCTCTTTCTGAAAAGTCGGTGTAACAAAAGAAACTAAAAAGTAAAAAGACTTACGCTCAAACCGAAAAAGCCAAAATCCGAATCGCGAGAAAAAAAATAAACTGCGGAAAAAGGCAGGATTAAAATCGAAACACTAGCCACCATCTTCCTAAAAGGAAAGGAAAACTACCAAGATGACCAAGCTAGCCAAAAATCCCCGACAACCAACAAAGTCAGACGGCAAAAACCAAAAGATCAAAAAAAAGAATTCCCAGCAATCAACGAGCTGGATGACTATCGAAAAAGTCGAAAATCAAAAGATTCCTGACACATCGGAAGACTTTACCAAACAAAAGCATTCAAAATCCTGGCGCATGATCGAAATCAGTAAGCTGCCACCACAGCCAAAGGGTCAACTACCGCATCGAAGGAGCATCCTGAGGCACATATCCTGATGAGGTTTCATACTCATCAATCAAGGGGTCAGCTAGCGCATCAAAGGAGCATCCTAAGGTTTCTCACCCGGCGCATGGGCTAGAACAGTAAGCCGCCACCACATTATCATAAGAATCAGCCCTGTTACAAAAGGGTATCCGGAAGATACAACTCACCTCTGTTGTTCTAAGGGTCAGCTTCCGCAACAAAGGAGCATCCCGAAGACAAGAGTCCACCACCTAAGGGGTCAGCTACCGCATCAAAGGAGCATCCCAAGGGAAAAAGATTCATCAGTCGAAGGGTCAGCTACCGCATCTAAGGAGCACCCTAAAGCCTCACAAAATATCGTCTGATGGGTCAGCCTCCGCAGCAAGGAAGCATCTTGAAGACAGCACCAGACTGCATTCATCATCCTGAGGGTCAACTACCACATCAAAGGAGCATCCAGAGGATAGCCGGGCAAGAGGGTTAACTCCTTCACCCGCCAATCAACCTTATGGTACGTTAGCCCATAGTCAATTGGTCGGGTGAAGGGGGGGCAGATGTAAACCCCAAATCTTGCCTGATCTCAAAATAAAGAACAAAAGACCTCCAATTTAAAGATGGGAAAGGCCTAAAAGGTTCCTAGGATAGACCAAAAGGCCCCAAATTAGAATAGAAAGGTTTTTTGTACAGAAACAATAGGGAGGGCCACTTAGAAGGTCAAGACCACCGTCTCATTTGGTGAGACGACTGTCTCGTCACTTGCCAATGGCGAGATCGCCTTCCCATTTGGCGAGACGGCCTTCTCGTCATTTGTCAAAGCGATACCGCCTTCTCAATTGGTGAGACGTCCGTCTCGCCAGTTGTCAAAGGTGAGACTGTTGTCCCTGTCACCGCTGTCAACAAGAGGCGGTGGGAGCGACGTGATGGTTCTGACTTTCCATTTTTTTCACGTTTAATTATGGGTGGAGTTACAACGCCTCTAGGTTGTCCGATAACCGGGCTGAACCTAAGGGCGAGTTTTTCAAAAGAGAGCTTTTAGATCGTCCGATAACCGGGCTGACCTAAGAGCAAGACTTAGAGGGTTCTTATGAAGTCGGCACCGATGTTTTTACCAGAAACATCAAAAAAGGAAAGAAAAAGGGGTTGGTTTTTTAAGAAAAACCAACTTTGGTCGTTAAAACCAGAGTTGGGTAAAGGAGTTAGTTATGTGTAAGTGAGGTATTAGCTCCCTTACGACGCTCCTTTCGGGTTCCCTATGATGAGCCAATTATTTTATAAATAAACTTTCGAAATGACGCTTTTACCCTTTTATTTGCAAAATAAAAAAATGATGACTACATGGCCCTAATTAATACATATATAAATAATAAATCGATAAAAGAGAGAGGGATAATGAAGAAACCTCCGAAGCAAGCTTTGATTAATTCTTGTAAAAATAGGGTGCGTTTTGGCAGTCCTTCGCTCTACAATGCCGCTTTTTTGCTCTAAAAACTCTCTTGAAACACTCATAAACTCCGGAAATGCTTCAGAGGGGCTCTAGAAGAGGAATTCTAAGAAAGTGTAGAAAGAAGAATGGGAAAACTGTGTGAAATGAAGGGGAGAGTGCCCCCTACTTATCGAGATTCGCGCCTGTCAGGTCGAGATGGCCGTCTCGCCTGGCAAGGTTGAGACAGTCGTCCCGCCATTCGGGACGGCGGTCTCAACTTTGACAAATGGCGAGACTGCCGTCTCATTTGGCAAGACGATGGTATCGACTTGCCAAATGATGAGAGGGTGGTCTCGCTAATGGCAAGTGGCAAGACGGTCGTCTCGCCAAAAGAGATGGCGGTCTCAACTTGCCATTTAGGGAGACGGCAGTCCCGAAAAGCGAGACGGCAGTCTCGACCCCTGAAGGTGGGAATCCTTATTTTTTTTGTACAGAAAAGCCTTCCTACTCTAATATGGGGCCTAATAGTCTCTCCCAATGGCTTTTTAGGCTTTGTCCATCTTCGAATAGGAGGTCTTCTGCTCTTTATTTTGAGGTCGGGCAAGATTTGGGGTCTACAACTGCCCCCCCTTCACCTGACTAGTCGACTGTTGGCCTGTTGTGTCAAGAAGATCTGCTGGAGGGTGAAGGAGTTAACCCTCTTGCCCGGTTGTCCTTCAGATGCTCCGTCTTGCGGTGGCTGATCCTCTGGGAAAAAGTGTACGCCTCCGGGATGATCCTTCTTGCGGTAGCTGACCCCTTCGATTGATGAGTACGAACCCCCATCTGATTTGATGAGTATGAACCCCTGTCTGGTAAGCCCCCTTTTTTAAGGCTTGATGTGTACACACCCCCATCTGGTGTTTGACGAGTATGAAACCCCGTCTGGTAAGCCCCCTTTTGTAAGGTTTGATGAGTACACACCCCCATCTGGTGTTGAGTCCACTTTGTAGGACTGCTGGTGGTGGCAGCTTACTGCTCTAGCTCATGCACCGGTTGAGAAACCTTAGGATGCTCCTTTGATGCGGTAGTTGACCCCTTGGTTGATGAGTACGAACCCTCATCAAGTTTGATGCCTCAGGATGCTCCTTTGATACGGTAGTTGACCCTTTGGCTGTGGTGGCAGCTTATTGATTCTGATCATGCGTCGAGTGAGATGCGTTCTCTTGCTTATTGATATTTTTTTTTTTACTTTTCTGTAGTAGTCATCCGGTTTTTGCCGGGGATTATTTCGACACTTCTGGTGGTCATCTAGCTGGTTAGTTGCCGGATAGTCTTATTTTGTAGTTCGACTTTGCTGGTTGTCGAAAAATTCTTGGTCAATGTGGTTGACTTGCCAAACTATCTTGCCTTTTGTTTTGGTTTTTAATCCTGCCTTTTTCCACGGTTTTATCTTTTTTCTCGCGATTTCGAATTTTGGCTTTTTCGGGACTAAGCGTAAGTCTTTTTACTTTTTTAGTTTCTTTTCATTACGCTGACTTTTTTTCGAAAAGAGAGCAAAAATGAATGTAAGGAATTTTATTTATGATAAAATTTTATTACAACAATTATTTTGGGGTAATATCCCTAAGATGGCGGGCTCGAGCCGGGAGACGATCCGGGAGGAAGGAACTGCCGATACATATGTCTCTGAAACTCTTCCTGGCTTCGGACTGAGCCGAGATGTTCTTGTCGGAGCAATGCCAGGTCTTGTCTCATCCCATCCTGTACTTGGCTGAAGGTCTCCATTCGCGTCTCGAAGATATCCTGCCTTAGGGACATTTGGTCAAATTGCTGGCGTAGGTCGTACATGTTGCGATTGATGCCAGCAAAGTCATCCCCGTACTATTGTTGTTGTTGTTGCTGGAACTCCGGAGGTGTCGGGAGGTCTTGCATCACCACCAGGTCCTGGAGGTCTAGGGTCATGGCTAGCGAAGGGTGGAGGGCCAACCGGGATCCTTGGCGGGTCAGCATCCCCATGCTGACAAGCATGGACCCGTTGATAGACTCAGTCGAAGATTGGAGGAGATGCTCTCTCTGCCCTGGCAACCCCACTTCTCAGCTAGTGGGGTGATGAGGGGAGCCATGAGGATGGCTCCCACAGGACGACACCCAAAATCCTTAAGGGCCTTCACGAAGAAACAGTCGGGATTGCACCGGCGCCCTTGGCTCATGCAGTGAAGGGCAAAAAGGTCCGAATAGGTGACCTTCCCCTGGCTCTCCTTCTGCCCATGGAGAGTTCTTGCCAGCAGCTTGTGGCAGATGCAGAGAGCGGGATTGAGCGCGGACCCTTTCAGCAGGGACGACAGGATGCCCATCCTGGTGAGATCTTCCCACATCTCATCGGCTGTGAGGGTAGGAGGCCGCTCACAGATGGCCCCTCGGTACTCCAGGGTCAGGATGTCTTCGGGTCGGACGAAGCCAATGGAGACGTTTGTAGACCCCAAATCTTGCCCGGCCTCATAATAAAGACCAGAAGACCTCCTTTTCGAAGATGGATGAAGCCTAAGAAGCCACTAGGAGAGACTATTAGGCCCCATACTAGGATAGGAGGGATTTTTGGCACAAAAATAAGGATTTTCGCCTTTTAGGGTCGAGACCGCCGTCTCGCCTTGCGAAGGTGGCGAGACCGCCGTCTCGTTTGGTGAGACCGCCGTCTCGTTTGGCGAGACTGCCGTCTCGACCTTGTCAGACGAGACGGCCCGTCTCGACTTGACAGGCGCGAATCCCTATAAATAGGAGTCCCATTCCCCTCATTTCACACAGTTCTCCCATTCTCTCTCTAGACATCTCTCTAAATTCTCTTTCTAGAACCCCTCCGAAGCATTTCCGGAGTTTCTGAGAGTTTCTATAGCATTTTCTGAGAGTTTTTCGGCATTGTAAAGAGCGAAGGGCTGCCAAAAAGCGCCCTAATTCTCAAAGAATTAATAGAAAAGCTTGCCTCGGAGGTTTCTACTTTCTCTCTCTATCTTTTACTGCCTTATTTTAAAATTACGCAATAGACATTAGAGCCATGTAGTCATAGTTTAAAATTCCGCAAAATAAAAGGGTAAAAGCATATTTTCACGGGTTATTTATTTAAAATAGCTGGCCTATCATAGGGAACCCAAAAGGGGCGTCGTAAAGGAACTAACACTTCCTTTACACGTAACTAACTCCCTTACCCAACTCTGGTTCTAATGACCAAAGTTGGTTTTTCGAAAACTAACGCCTTTTCACTCCTTTTTCCTATGTTTCCGGTAAAAACGTCGGTGGCGACTCCAGATGAACCCTTCAAAAATTAGCTCTTGGGTTAGCCCGGTTATTGGACAACCCAAGAGCACCCTTTCGAAAACCTCGCCTCTAGGTTTAGCCCGGTTTTTTGGACAACCTAAAGGCGTTGTAATCACACCAATAAAAACGCAAAAACTGGAAAGTCGAAACCATCGCGTCGCTCTGACCGCCTCGTTTTGACGGCGGCGACAGATGGCGACTCCGCTGGGGAATTGATCCCATTTAGTGATGGACTAGTTTGATAAATGAAAGACTTAAAAAATTACACTTTTACCCTACCTTGTATTATAACATATTTTAATGCTTGGCTTTAATAACTGTTGTTTGTTTATATTTACACAATTGTTTGAAATACAAATTGTACACAAACCCTTGCACACAGCAGTTCCCTCTATACCTGGGGGCAAGTGAGAAATCCATAGGGAGTGGGTGGTAGGTACGGTTCGCTGTAGTGATGGCCTTGTGCCCACCAATGTGATCGGAAACCACCACTCAAGGTGATAACCTTCCTCTTTTGGCACAAAGACTGACTATGGCCTTAGTGCTAAGCATGGTCAGAAGGTTGGAGAGTGGGGACCCTATAATGGGGGCACCTTGGGGGCCTAAGCCTTGGTGAGAATAGTTAGAACTTACCCTTGCCAATGCACTTTTCTACAGGAAAACCCTACCTCGTGATTAAAACGACTTCTCGCCTGTTCGCGGATGAGTGAATTGTATGTGCATTTGTTTGTTGCATTTGATTGCATAGCATAACCAAACAACAGATAAAAACAAAATTTTACAATAAACACCCTTATCTCGGACAGTCTGCCTTTTAGCTAGCCTGGTTTCAGGTTCTTTGTAAGCTAAGTACCCACGCAGTCCGACAGAAGAGATAAGGGATGTTAATATTATTCTTTCGCCAATAAAACCATTTTATCTCGGACAATCTGCCTTTTAGCTAGCCTGGTTTCAGGTTCTTTGTAAGCTAAGTAGCCACGCAGATCCGACAGAAGAGATAAAAGGCTAAAAAAATAAATCCAAAATAAATAAAATAATAATAACAAAATCAAAACATTTATAAAAATAATTTTGACAAAGTCGTATCATTCATATTGCATCATGTCATAAGTGGAAAAATCAAATGAAAAAAAATAAATGCATAAGTAAAGTATGCATACGCATCATTTTAATAAATCCCTAAAAAATGGGTCTTAGAAGCGTTTTTTGGGAAAATTACTGGGCCAAATCCCCTTTGGGAGTTTAGTACCTGATTCCTCACCTTTTTTCCTTCGTTTTGATATGTTGTGCGTCCAAATCGGACATCTCAGTCAAAAGTTATGCCACTTTGAACATCTACCGCCCTTTTGTATTGGTGCATGCATAAATACATTCATTCTAAGGAATATCCATCTCATAAATCATTTGTTTTAAACAATAAAAAATTTTGCATTCTAGAAAGCGGCTAGTATTCTTCATGCCCTCATCCGCATACAAAAAAAAACACAAAATCCCAAACACTATCATACATCATGTTAGAAAATAAAACATGATAATATTTAGGAAAAAATAAACACTTGCATACATGTATTCACCAAACTTCATCCTCATAACATGCATCTAATAATAGACAATCGAAGAAGTGGACATTCCTCAATACCATGAAAAGAGGATTAGGGCATTCGCATGCCATGCACGAGAAGTCAAAAAGAAAATAAATAGAAATTCTAACCTGCCTATGGGTTCATTTAGGCTTCTCCACTTTTAAAAAAAATGTACTTCGAAACATTGCATTGAGGAATGTACACTGTCTGGATGAAATAAATAAAATTTTTTGTTTTCATCATCTCTTCAAGTGTCTATTGTATTCATAAATTGCATTTAAAAATTGCATTCATTCTCACTTGAATAATAATAAGATAATAAAAAGAAAGGATTAATTGATGTGCTTTCCATGAATTGGAATAAGATGAAGAGCAAACCTTTTGTCGTCAAGTTCTCTCCAACGGTTGATCCGCCTAAAGAGGATAATAAGCCTCAACCGTTGGGTATCCGAGTTAATAAGGAAGAAGGGGCAAGGATGTCATTACATTTGTTCACCCCATACATCAAATAAGGTTGCACCATGGAGATATGCAAAAACACCGCCCATTAACAAGGATATCTCCAGCATAGCTGGCATTGGGGGCAAAATTAGAAATGGGAGAATCTATTCCCCCAAGGAGCTGTAAGATGACGCTCCTACAAATAAAGAAAAAATAAAAGACCGAAGGAAAACATAATCCAAAGAGGAAACTGAGTAGACTTTGGATTCACGACGCTAAGGCAGTTCTCTCAATGCTCTGCCAAAGAGACAAACTCACGGTAGGCGACAAGCTAGTCACGGTTCGAGCTAAAAATGACATTCGGATCAGCAAGTCGTTTTCCCTACCTTGAATGGATGCGAGTGAAAAGGACCTTTGAAATATCTTTTGTCAATATGAAAAGACTTCCCCAACAATATGAAGGTGACCCACATGATGAGGAAATATGGATGCTGCCCAAAACAAGGGCTCATTAGAAACTCTCAAGGAATAAGGGAGCCACCAGATTTTAAAGACAATCCTTTAAAGCATGGCCTAGGGCATGACCCTACAAAGGATCAAGCTACATGGAGAAAGGGAAGTCTCCCCTCTACAGCTCGAATCAGATTTTCCCAAACAAAGGGGTTCAAGCATCAAAAGCGACTTTAGTCATTAGGTGTTCTCCTTCTGATTCTTAGGGTTTGTAAATCCAATGACTATTAGAGATTACTCCTCAGGGCTAGCCTAACCCCCGAGCATTGTAGAGCATTGTAGGGCACATATCTAAACCTCATTAATAACCATGTTTAAACAAACGTTTCAAAAATGCGTCAAAATGCGCCATCGTCAAAATAATCAAACCACTCATCACCACTGATTGACTAGAAACACAAAATAAAGTTTTACCTCGTCATAAATAAAGTCGTGTTTTGCCAATGTTGTGCAAAAAGAAAACAAAAATCAAAAGAAGCCCATAAAAGCTAAAGGCCAAAAAGAGAGGGCAAGATACCCGGTAGGAAACCCACAAAGGGAGCTACACAAAAGTTAGGGTAAACCCGGTAGGAAACCTGAACAACCATAAAGGGTAGCCTAGGCAAAAATTAGGGTTACAAAATAAAGTCCGCTAGGTTTCCAAAGCAATAAAAAATAAACCTAGACAAAAGTTAGGACAAAACAAAACACAACATCCTAAGCTGAAAACCCAAAGGGCAGACTAGGGAAGTCAATCTGTCATAGCAAGCGCCATAGAATAAGACGCCACTCCATAAACAAAACATTGTTTAAACTAGCCTAAACACTCTAACCAACCTTGGCTAGCCATGCTTACAAAAACCATTTTTTGTCAAAATAAAACAATTCTAAAACACAAGTCTTTGAATTAAATATCCTCTTCTTTCTCTTCTCTTGACCCTTACCACTACGGCATTCTAGTAAGTAGTAGGGAAATGTAAAGATAGTAATCAATAGGAGGATTGACATCCCCAAGGAAAGGGAGTGGCGCACTGACATGGCAAGTCACTCTACAATTAACACAATCATTCTTCGGTCATGAAAAAAATCGAGACGGCAAAATTAGTATAGCCTATCATGTCGACAAAGCACATAATGTCAGAAGCTCATCAGAAGTAAAAGCACATTGGTTAATCCTTTTGAAAAATTAATTGAAATAGTATTATAGGATGCATATCACAAACATTGCATACATGCATAGGGTCCTTTCTCTCAAAAAGAAAAGAGAAATGAGAAAAATAAAAATAAAAAATAATGCCTGCTAGGAGATTCTTAGGCAAAAGTTAGGGTAGCCTGCTAGATCGAAAACCCGCAAAGGGCGGTCTAGGCAAAAGTTAAGGCATTCATAAAAAAGGAAAAAAGCCCGCTAAGATATCCTAGGCAAAAATTAAGGCAGCCCGCTAGACCAAAAACCCTAAAATGGGCGGTGTAGGCAAAAGATAGGGCTAAACCAAAAAATGAATAAAAGAGAGGGGCCCTTCATCATAATCATAAAAATTACAGCAAGAGAATGCCAGTCACTTTTCCATATGCATCAATAAAAAAGAATAGATTGCATTTAGGGCATCCACACACAAGTAGTCGCACAAAACGACTTTGTCAATGTCAAAAATGAAAGAAATAAAAATTACTTCTGACAAATAACAAAAAACGAAAAGCATTCATGCATATAAGGATACTAGCTCCATGTTTGTGATTGAAAACAGGATCACTGAGACTGAGTCTCCAAATAATGCCCTCAAGAAAACAGAGCAAGTCGTCAATCAAGCGACTCAGCAGAATAAGAGCTTCTGAAAATCAAGAGCTCCAGCTACCATCCTTCTATCCAAAAAAGAAGGCACAAGAAAGTAATAAGTCTCCAAACATTGCTCTCCCTCAAGAAAGAAGAGTGAGTTGTCAAAAGAAGCTTCCAGAAGCCAAAGCTCCAATCATCACCCAATAAAAGAAGGCACAATCATCAGACATCATAAAAGAAAAGTCGATGGAAAGGCTTAGTCATCCCTAAGAGGATCCCTTCCTACTCCGAAGGCAAAACAAAAACACTCCTCACGGCTCAGCATTACCACTACATGAGTCATCCAACACACTCACCCAAAGTCTCCTCCACACTCCCCAATGGAGAATAAAGGCTTCAAGAGCCCATCATCATCAACAGTCAAAAGAGTCCAATCTCCATACCAATAAGGGCTCAACATAAAAAGAAAATAAAAAGAAAAAAAAAGAAAACTCTTGCATCTCCAGAGGATGTCCAAAAGAAAAGGCAACAACAGAGAAGGCCGAATAAAAATCCTCAAGTGGATCTCCTAAAAAGTCTACAAAAAAGAATCAGAAATTCCCATTCTCCAGTGGAATAAGAGCTTCACAAGTTTAGCTCGCATCAACATCAATCAAGGAGCCAAGACTCCATCCCTAGAAAAGAAAAATCAGATCCCCAGGGAGTCAACTAATTCCCTGGTGGATCACCAAAGAAAGAAAACTTCATCCCTAATGGACCTCCCAAAAAGAAGGAAAAAAGCCAGCGTAATAAAAAGAGACTAAAAAGTAAAAAGGCTTACGCATTATCCCGAAAAAGCCAAATTTCAAATCACGAAAAAAAAAGAGATAAATCGCGGAAAAAGGCAAAATCAAATGAAAATCCTTGCTCCCTAAGTGGGTCACCTCAGAAAAAGAAAAAATAAAAAAGAAGGAATTGGAAATTCCATTCCTTCAACAGAATAAGAGCACCACAAAAGCCAGCTCGCACCCACATCAATTAAGGAGCCAAGATTCCATTCCCCCAAAGGGGCTACCAAAATCTGACCCCCGGGAAGTCAACCAATTCCCCGGTGGATCAATAAAAAAGAAAGATCATCCCCAGTGAGCCTACTGCAAAGGAAAAACTTCAGATTCATCCTCAGAATGTCATTTGCCTACACATAGGCAAGAGCCAGCATCCCCATAGGGGAATATCAGCCTAGTCAGAGGCAAAACAAATGCAGTCAAAAGTCTTCACTTTCGATGAAGCATCTGCCTACTCAAAGGCATTACTAGAAACTCAATGGAGTATCTGCCTACTCAAAGGCACCATCAAAATCAACAAATTTTCAATGGATATCCGCCTACTCAAGAGGTGTCACCAAGATCAGCAAATCCCTAGAGGATTTCTGCCTACCTAAGAGGTACTCATCAAAAATCCCCAACAACCAGCAAAGTCGGATGACCACTACCAAAGGATAAAAAAAAGAATCCCCGGCACACCGGAAGACTTTACCAGAAAGGTCCAAAAACATTTACCAAAACAGAAATCACTCCCCATGAAGTTGGCGCATGAGCTAGAGCAGTAAGCCGCCACCACAGCCGAAGGATCGGCTACCGCAAGAAGGAGCATACAGAGGCACAAACACCAAATGGGGGTGTATACTCATCAGGCCTTACAAAAGGGGGCTTACCGGACGGGGGTTCATACTCGTCAAACACCGGCGCATGAGCTAGAGCAGTAAGCCGCCACCACGGCTTAAGGATCAACTACCGCAAGAAGGAGCATCCAGAGGCACAAACACCAGATGGGGGTGTATACTCATCAGGCCTTACAAAAGGGGGCTTACCGGACGGGGGTTCATACTCGTCAAACACCGATGCATGAGCTAGAGCAGTAAGCTGCCACCACAGCTGAAGGATCGGCTACCGCAAGAAGGAGCATCCAGAGGCACAAACACCAGATGGGGGTGTATACTCATCAGGCCTTACAAAAGGGGGCTTACCGGACGCGGGTTCATACTCGTCAAACACCAGATGGGGATGTATACCCATCGGGCCTGTCGCCGCCGTCCGTTCTGACGTCTAGGGACATCTCGAACGTTTATGCGAGCGGTCGCGAAAAGATGGTTTAGACTCGCGTTTTTATTATTAAATGTGTTCATTGCTTCCGAGGTGCTCAACAACTGAACTATCCTCTAATAAAAGCAAGGTTTTCGAAAAGGGGTTCTTATGGAGTCGCCACCAATGTTTTGACCGTAAACATTGGAAAAGGATAAAAAGGCGTTGATTTTAATAAAAACCAAACTTGGCCATTATAACCAGAGTTAGGTAAGGGAGTTAGTTACGTGTGGGGAAGGTGTTAGCACCCCACAACGCCCTTTTCGGGTTCCCTATGACGGATTCATTCATTAAGTGAAGATTATGAGAAATTACGCTATTACCCTATTTTATTTATACCATATTAAAAAATGGCTATCTACATGATTTTATTTTATATTGCATACATAAAGCAATAAAAGAGAAGAGAATTGAAAAGAACCTCCGTAGCAAGCTTTGTATTGCAAATCTTTAACTGTGAGGATGCGTTTTGGCAATCCCCCGCTCTACAAAGACTCTCCTCCCCGAAAACAAGATCGACTCGACTAAATTTTAAAGAAGAATCGAATGCTGGAATACAATTCCTTAACCGATTGTTACCTTTTTAAGGCAATCAGAGAGTTCATTCGAAGTAGGATGAGAAGACAAGTGTTTGGAGTTGTCTGGAGTGTGACAAAGTGGCAAACGAGCCTCCTATTTATAGTTTTCGCAACCTGGCAGCTTGGGACGGCCGTCTGGAGCTTGGAAAACTGGGACGGCCGTCCCAAGCATCAAAACAAGGTGGGACAGTCGTCTGGAGCTTGGGACAGCCGTCTGGGCCATCTGGGACGGCCGTCCCAACTTCTGGGACGGCCATCTCGACTGTTTTTGCCAGATTTTGTGTTCTGGGACCCCCGGGAAGCTTTCCTTTCTTTATTCAGACGTCGATTGATGCCGATAGACGTCCATCGAAGCTTTATGTTCATATAGGAAGTCTTCTTGGCCTTTATTGAGATGTCGGGCGAGCTTTATCTTCATGTAGCAAGTCTTCTTGCCTTTATTGAGAGGCCGGGCGAGCTTTATCTTTATGTAGGAAGTCTTCTTTGCCTTTATTGAGAGGCCGGGCAAAATTAGGGGTCTACAGCTGCCCCCCCTTCACCTACCTACTTAATTTGTTGGCCTAATATGCCGACAAAGTTAATTGGTAAGGGAAGGAGTTAACCCTTTTTGCCCGGTTGTCCTTCAGATGCTCCTTCGCTTGAAGTTTGCTGATCCTTCGGATGATAAATATTTTTGATAGGTACCAACCCCTATCTGGTTTGAACCTTCTTTTACAAGGTTCTGGTGAGTACTTACCCTCACCAGGTATGAGTCTGTGTTTCACTAGACTCTTGTGGGTACCTACCCCCACTAGGTATGAATCTGCTTTTTGATGAGTACCTACCCTCATATGGTGAGAACCTTTTTCATAAGGCTCTTGTGGGCACCTACCCCCACCTGGTCCGAACCTTGTTCTACAAGTCTCTGGTCAGTACCTACCCTCACCTGGTATGAACCCAGTTCTACAAGGTTCTTTATGGGTACTTACTTCTGAGATGGTCAACAACTGAACTATCCTCTAATAAAAGTAAGGTTTTTGCAACCCGTTTATTGGTAATGCTCTGGTTAGTATTTTACTCTACCTGATGCGAATCTACATTTTTGCTAGATTCTGATGAGTACCTACCCTCATCCGGTACACACCTTATTTTATAAGGCTCTGGTGGGTACCTACCCCCACCTTGTACGAATCTACATTTTTTCTAGATTTTGATGAGTACCTACCCTCATCCGGTACAAACCTTATTTTATAAGGCTCTGGTGGGTACCTACCCCTACGTGGTACGAATCCACATTTTTGCTAGATACTGATGAGTACCTACCCTCATCCAGTACAAACCTTATTTTATAATGCTCTGGTGGGTACCTACCCCCACCTGGTATCAATCTGCATTTTTGCTAGATTCTGATGAGTACCTACCCTCATCCGGTACAAACCTTATTTTATAAGGCTCTGGTGGGTGCCTACCCCCACCTGGTACGAATCTGCATTTTTGCTAGATTCTGATGAGTACCTACCCTCATCCGGTACAAACCTTATTTTATAAGGCTCTGGTGGGTACCTACCCCCACCTGGTACGAATCTGCATTTTTGCTAGATTCTGATGAGTACCTACCCTCATCCGGTACAAACCTTATATTATAAGGCTCTGGTGGGTACCTACCCCCACGTGGTACGAATCCGCATTTTTGCTAGATTCTGATGAGTACTTACCCTCATCCGGTACAAACCTTATTTTATAATGCTCTGGTGGGTACCTACCCCCACCTGGTATGAATCTGCATTTTTTCTAGATTCTGATGAGTACCTACCCTCATCCGGTACAAACCTTATTTTATAAGGCTCTGGTGGGTACCTACCCCCACCTGGTACGAATCTGCATTTTTGCTAGATTCTTATGAGTACCTACCATCGTCCGGTACAAACCTTATTTTATAAGGCTCTGGTGGGTACCTACCCTCACCTGGTACGAACCCTGTTCTATAAGGCTCTGGTGAGTACCTACCCTCACCTGGTACAAATCTTATTTTATAAGGTTTTGGTGGGTACCTACTCCCACCTGGTACGAACCCTATTCTATAAGGCTCTAGGGAGTACCTACCCTCACCCGGTACGAACCCTATTCTATAAGGCTCTTGTGGGTACGAACCCTATTCTATAAGGCTCTGGTTGGTACCTACCCCCACCTGGTACGAACCCTATTCTATAAGGCTCTGGTGAGTACCTACCCCCACCTGGTTTGAATCCTATTTTATAAGGCTCTTGTGGGTACCTACCCCCACCTGGTACGAACCCTATTCTATAAGGCTCTTGTGGGTACCTACCCCCACCTAGTACGAACCCTATTTTATAAGGCTCTGGTGAGTACCTACCGTCACCCGGTATGAACCCTCTTCTATAAGGCTCTTGTGGGTACCTACCCGCACCTAGTACGAACCCTATTCTATAAGGCTCTTGTGGGTACCTACCCCCACCTGGTACAAACCCTATTTTATAAGGCTTTTGGGATGCTCTTTAGGCATTCAATCTTTTAATGTGGTTTTTGGAAATGTGTTGGCAGCTTACTGTCTCTGATCAGGCGCCTATTCCATGGGGAATGATTGATTTTTCTTTCTGACTTTTCTACTTTAGTCATCCAGTTTTACCGGGGATTTCTTTGTTTTTGGCTTTTCTTGTTTAGCCATCCGGCTTTGTCAGGGTTTCTTTGTTTTTGGCTTTTTCTTTTAGCCATCCGGTCTTGCCGGGGATTCTTTGTTTTTGGCTTTTCTTTTTAGCCATCCGGTCTTGCGGGGGATTCTTTGTTTTTGGCTTTTCCTTCTAGCCATCCGGTCTTGCCGGAAATTTCTTGTTTTTGGCTTTTCCTTTTAGCCATCCGGTCTTGTCTGGGATTTTTGCTTTTGGCTTTTCCTTTTTAGCCATCCTGGTCTTGTCGGAATTTCTTCCTTTTGGGTTTTCCTTTTAGCCATCCTGGTCTTGCCAGGGATTCTTTGTTTTTGGATTTTCCTTCTAGCCATCCGGCCTTGCTCGGAATTTCTTGTTTTTGGCTTTTCCTTTCACTACAAGAAATTTTGATATTACCGACGGTCAAAATCCGTCGGTAATAACAAAAATCCGTCGGTAATATCCATTTACCGATGGATTTTCGACTGCCAAAAATCCGTCTGAAATTTGGTTGTCTGTAGAATATTACCGACGGATTTAATAGTCCGTCTGCAATTACCGACCGGATATATCCGTCGCTAAATGTTTGACAAAATTACCGACTGACGAGAATCCGTCTGTAATATTTTTATTATTTATTAAATATTTTACTTATATAGATTATTTATTTTATAGAATAATACCTTCCCTTTAAATTTTTATTATTAATTATTTTTCCCTATTACAATTTTATAGGCTTCAATTATTATCATATTAAGAGAATTGTCATTGGTAGGATTCGAACCCAAGCACCTTAGAGTTAGAGGTCGATACTCCAACCACTAAGCTACCAGAATTTTTCGATAATAATTTACAAATAAATTATATTTATATACAAATATATTTATATACAAATATATTTATATACAAATATATTTTAATATATTTATATATTTATATATATTTATATATATTTATATATTTATATATTTATATATTTATATATTTATATATTTATATATTTATATATTTATATATTTATATATTTATATATTTATATATTTATATATTTATATATTTATATATTTATATATTTATATATTTATATATTTATATATTTATATATTTATATATTTATATATTTATATATTTATATATTTATATATTTATATATTTATATACAATTAAATATTTTTATATGTTTTTATATATTTTTATATATTTATATATAATTAAATATTTATTTTTTAAAATTATTTAATTTAAGAAATTATTATAAATTAATCTAATTTTGATTAAATGAAATTATTAAATAAAAAATATTAAATTTTTTAATTAGTTGAATATTTACTAATTGATAATTTACCAACTGAAATATCCGTTGGTAATTTACAGATGAATTTACCGATCGGATATATCCGTCGGTAATTAATTATTAATTTATCGACGGATTTACCGACGGATATATCCGTCGGTAAATTCATCTGTCAATTACCGACGGATTTATCGACGGATATATCCGTCGGTAACTAATTATTATTTTACCGACGGATATATCCGTCGGTAAGATCAAATTCCACAAATATTTTATATCCGTCGGTAATTTCCGTCGGTAATAATTATTTTCTGACGGATACAAATCCGTCGGTAAATATCCGTCGGTAATACGCAATTTTCTTGTAGTGTTTTAGCCATCCGGTCTTGCCGGGGATTTTTTGCTTTTGGCTTTTCCTTTTTAGCCATCCGGTCTTGCCGGGAATTTCTTGTTTTTGGGTTTTCCTTTTAGCCATCCGATCTTGTCGGGGATTCTTTGTTTTTGGCTTTTCCTTTTTAGCCATCCGGTCTTGCCGGAGATTCTTGTTCTGGCTTTTTTTATTTAGTTATCTGGTTTTACCAGTGATTTCTTGTTGATTTCCTCTTGTTTTAGGTAGGAATCCCCTGGGGATTTGTGGTTTCGGGCTTTTCTATTTAGCCGTTCGGTCTTTGCCAGGATTTGATGATTGCCTCTTAATTTAGGCAGGAATCCATTGAGGATTTGTTGATTGTGCCTCTTGATTAGGCGGATGCTTCAATAGTGGTGAAGACTTTATGCTTTGGGCTTGCATTGCCTCTTGCATAGGTTGATTTCCCGTTTCTTGGGGATATTAGCTTTTTGCTCAACTCTGAGTAGGCAGAGGCTTTATTGGAAGTGAAGGCTTTGCATTTCACTGGGGATGTCGCCGCCGTCTATTCTGACGTCCAGGGACATCTCGAACGTTTATGCGAGCGGTCGCGAAAAGATGGTTTAGACTCGCGTTTTTTGTTAAAATGTGTTCATTGCTTTCGAGGTGCTCAACAACTGAACTATCCTCTAATAAAAGCAAGGTTTTCGAAAAAAGGTTCTTTTGGAGTCGCCACCAATGTTTTGACCGTAAACATTGGAAAAGGATAAAAGGTGTTGATTTTAATAAAAACCAAACTTGGTCATTTTAACCAGAGTTAGGTAAGGGAGTTAGTTACGTGTGGGGAAGGTGTTAGCACCCCCACAACGCCCCTTTCGGGTTCCCTATGACAGATTAATTCATTTAAGTGAAGATTACGAGAAATTACGCGATTACCCTATATTATTGCATAATATTAAAAATGGCTATCTACATGACTTTATTTCATATTGCATACATAAAGCAATAAATAAAGCAGTAAAAGAGAAGAGAAGTGAAAAGAACCTCTGTAGCAAGCTTTGTATTGCAAATCTTTGATCGTAAGGATGTGTTTTGGAAATCTCTCACTCTACAAAGACTCTCCTCTCCGAATACAAGATCGACTCGACTAAATTTTTACAGAAGAATCGAATGCTGGAATACAATTCCTTAACTGATTGTTACCTTATTAAGGCAATCAGAGAGTTCATTCGAAGGAGGGAGAGAAGACAAGTACTTGGAGTTGTCTGGTGTGTGAAAAAGTGGCAAATGAGCCTCCTATTTATAGTTTTCGCAGCCTGTCAATTTGGGACGGCCATCTGGGTTGGGACGGCCATCTCAATTGAATATTTTACCTTTGGGACCACCACTTGAAGAGTGGGACGGCCGTCCCACTTGGCCAGGGTAGCTTGGGACGGCCGTCTCACATTTGGGACGGCTGTCTCAACTTGTTTTGGCCAGCTTTTGTGTTCTGGGACCCTTGGGAAGCTTTCCTTTCTTTATTCGGACGTCGATTGATGCCGATAGACGCCCGTTGAAGCTTTATCTTCATATAGGAAGTCTTCTTGGCCTTTATTGAGATGCCAGGCGAGCTTTATCTTGTTGTAGGAAGTCTCTTTAGCCTTTATTGAGAGGCCGAGCAAAATTAGGGGTCTATAGCTACCCCCACTTCACCTACCTGGCTAATTTGTTGACTTAATGTGCCGACAAAATTAGTTGGTAAAGAGAGGAGTTAACCCTTTTGCCCGGTTATCCTTTAGATGCTCCTTTGCTGATCCTCCGGATGATAAATATTTTTGATAGGTACCAACCCCTATCTGGTTTGAGCCTTACTTTATAAGGCTCTGGTGAGTACTTACCCTCACCAGGTATGAATGAGTCTACATTTCGCTAGACTCTTGTGGGTACCTACCCCCACTAGGTATGAACCTTGTTTTGCAAGGCTTTGGTGAGTACCTACCCTCACCCGGTACGAGTTCGCATTTTGCTAAACTCTTGTGGGTACTTACTTCCGAGGTGCTCAACACTTGACCTATCCTCTAATAGAAGCAAGGTATTTGCAACCCGTTTTTATAATGCTTTGGTGAGTATTTTACTCTACCCGATGCATTTTGCTAGGTTTTGATGAGTACTTACCCTCATCCGGTACAAACCTTATTTTATAAGGCTCTGGTGGGTACCTACCCCCACCTGGTACGAATCTGCATTTTTGCAAGATTCTGATGAGTACCTACCCTCATCCGGTATAAATCTTATTTTATAACGCTCTGGTGGGTACCTACCCCCACCTGGTACGAATCTGCATTATTTGCTAGATTCTGATGAGTACCTACCCTCATCTGGTATAAACCTTATTTTATAAGGCTCTGGTGGGTACCTACCCCCACCTGGTACGAATCTGCATTTTGCTAGATTCTGATGAGTTTCTACCCTCATCCGGTATAAACCTTATTTTATAAGGTTCTTGTGGGTACCTACCCCCACCTGGTACGAATCTGCATTTTGCTAGATTCTGATGAGTACCTACCCTCATCCGGTATAAACCTTATTTTGTAAGGCTCTGGTGGGTACCTACCCCCACCTGGTACGAATATGCATTTTTGCTAGATTCTAATGAGTACCTACCCTCATCCGGTATAAACCTTATTTTATAAGGCTCTGGTGGGTACCTACCCCCACCTGGTACGAATCTGCATTTTTGCTAGATTCTAATGAGTACCTACCCTCATCCAGTATAAACCTTATTTTGTAAGGCTCTGGTGGGTACCTACCCCCACCTGGTACGAATCTGCATTTTTGCTAGATTCTGATGAGTACCTACCCTCATCCGGTAGAAACCTTATTTTATAAGGCTCTGGTGGGTACCTACCCCCACCTGGTACGAATCTGCATTTTTGCTAGATTCTGATGAGTACCTACACTCATTCGGTATAAACCTTATTTTATAAGGCTCTGGTGGGTACCTACCCCCACCCGGTACGAATCTGCATTTTTGATAGATTCGATGAGTACCTACCCTCATCCAAGTACAAACCTTATTTTGTAAGGCTACGGTGGGTACCTACCCCCACCCGGTACGAATCCGCATTTTTGCTAGATTCCGATGAGTACCTACCCTCATCCAGGTATAAACCTTATTTTATAAGGATCCGGTGGGTACCTACCCCCACCTGGTACGAATCTGCATTTTTGCTAGATTCTGATGTGTACCTACCCTCATCCGGTATAAACCTTATTTTATAAGGCTCTGGTGGGTACCTACCCCCACCCGGTACGAACCCCGTTGTGCAAGGCTCTGAGGGGTACCTACCCCCACCCGGTACGAACCCTGTTCTGCAAGGCTCTTGTGGGTACCTACCCCCACCTGGTACAAACCCCGTTCTACAAGGCTCTTATGGGTACCTACCCCCACCTGGTACGAACCCTGTTCTGCAAGGCTCTTGTGGGTACCTACCCCCACCTGGTACGAACCCCGTTCTACAAGGCTCTGATGGGTACCTACCTCCACCCGGTACGAACCCCGTTCTGCAAGGCTCTTGTGGGTACCTACCCCCACCTGGTACGAACCCCGTTCTGCAAGGCTCTGATGGGTACCTACCCCCACCCAGTACGAACCCCGTTCTGCAAGGCTCTGATGGGTACCTACCCCCACCTAGTACGATATGTCGCAGTTTCAACACTTTCAAATGAGTTCCCCTAAAACAGTAATAATGTAGTACAATGGGAACCAGAATATCAATCCGTGGAAGTAATAAGAGTATATGATTGAGTTATGAATGATTCAATGGGGAACTAAACTAAAAATGAAATTTACAATCTTAGACTAAATTAAAATGAGGTAAAATCCTAATATGCAGTGAATGAAAATACTGCAGAATGCAAAAATGGCTAAAAATATGGAAAATCACATATCTGACCCAAAATCACAAATCTGACCGTGATGAACAGTAACCACGGTCAGTATCGTAAATCTGACCGACGTGAACAGTAATAACAGTCAGGAATCACGGTCAGAATTTTGTGCTCTCGGTCAACATACAAAAAATAATGAGTTGTCTCGGTCAAAAATGGAAATTAGTGAACAAAATATATGATTGACCTATAAGAATGTAGACAGAAATGAAAAAAAAATGCAGATGAATGAAGTTAAACGAAATTCATAAATCTGACCACAATGAATAGTAACCACGGTCAGAAATGTGAACTCTCGGTCAGAATGAAATGTAAACACAATTTCTCAGTCAAAAATCAAATGCAAGGTGTAAAATATATGAATGACCGAGTGAAATGTAATTATTTTTGAGTTTTGAGTTTTTAAAATGGAAAATGACCGTAGTGAACACTACTGGTGGTCAGAAAAGTGGTCAGAAAATCAACAAAATAAAAGGTCTCGGTCAAAATGAATATATGAAGAAATTCCTCGGTCAAGAATCAAATGAAGTGTATAGAATGTATGGTTGACCTATGTAAATGCAAATATTTTTGTATTTTGAGTTTTACAAATGTGAGATGACCGTGTGAGAGTGTTTTGGTACGTGTGGCTGAAAACCTGACCGAGTGACAGTGGTCACTTCGGTCAAAATGTTCAAAACAGTGGTAAATGTGTGATGTGAATGATGGAATGAGTGAAGTAATGTATATTTATGAGTTTTTCAGTATTCAAGGGGAATTTGTAGTGCAGAAAATTAAAATGAGAACCTAGCTACACTTAAACTATTCTAATCTTATGCTAATCTATGACAGAACCTAAAACAATGCAGTAAAATCTATCTAAACCTAAAACTAAGCTTCTACAGAGATTAAAGCAAGTAAACAAAGCAATAAAACCTAGCTACCGTGACTGTAAAGCAATTAAAACATCAAAATAGTAAAGTAAAAGCAGTAAAATGCAGAAAATTAAAGAAAGCAAGAACAAGAACTGTGGAGCAGATTCGGTGTAAGCAAAATTGCAAAACTACTGCGTTTTTGACATTGTGAAAACCTAATTAATCAATGAAGCATTCACCATACAGTTCACCAAAGTGATTGCAAGCTTCAATCCTCAACCGAGAGACATCCACAAGCTAAAGCAAGTCAAGAACACAAGTCTTAAACAAGTTGTCACATGCAATTCAGTTCCTGCAGATTTTGTTCGGTAAAAACCTAATCTAATTCATGAATTCAGTAAAGAAAAACAATTAAAGATGATATAAGAAGGAAATCCATATCCAATTCGTGAAGAACAATGAAGAAGAATGAACACATACATGGAAGATTGAGATGCAAGCAAGGAGAAAGAGCCATGGTGCAGTGGAGAGAACAACTGAGAGAATTCTGATCGATTTGATTGAATCTGAACTTGAAAACTTCGACTATATGTTATTACATTAAGTTAATTTACTATATACTTCAACTAATGTACAATTACAACTTACAAGGCCCATAACCGGACCTAATCCAATAAGATGTTGAAGAGTCGCACTGCCTTCGTTTCAGTGCAGTACCGCGCGATTCGAAGCTTGCAGTTTTCTCAATTATTCTTCAAATGAAACGATTCTGGTCTCATTAGAAAGCTTGTTAAGTTATCTTTCAAACTCCACCGTTTTGACTAATTTTGGTGGTCTATCGAATTTATGATAATTATTTGACTGAGGCATGCCCGGTGGACCGACTCTGTGCACGTAACCTCCCTTAAATAGTTTATATAAAATTCAATTTAGCTCCGAATTGAGTGTTTCTTGATCCTCTGGAAAGATGAATTTGTCTAGCTTTCAATGAATCATGATTTTAGGATCTCTGTAGAAAAAATAATAAATAAAACAGTAAACTAATATCAGTACCCGTATACAATAAAATACAGCTAATTTATTGTTTTTATGCAGAATTTTATATTACGCCTTCTAAAGGCCTAGTAATACAAATTATAGTTAATTAAGCTTTATTAACATATTATAAACAATAATATAACATTATAAGCTACTTAAGATGTGCTGAAAATCAGTCACATCAAATACCCCACACTTAGCCCTTTGCACTCCTGGGCAAAACTTAAGTTCTGCAGTTCCATGTTTTATAAATCAATTAAGTAAAGTGAGCATATAAAAATTCATATCCAAGCCTCATGCATCTAAGTTACAGCATCAAAAACTTGACTCCTTAATTAATAGGCACTCATGAATAATTTAAACAAAAATCTATCCAGCTTTACTTGAGAATTTTCTCACTAGGTCAAGTGTTTCACTCATCTCTCAACTGTTTAAATATAGGTGTTGTTTCACTCAAATATTCTCAATGCAAAACCATTATCATAGGCTTGAATAAATTCTAATTTCAATCATCCTAATTACCATGCATCCAAAGAATCAAAAGGACTTTAATTAAGCTTATAACGTGGCCATGGGTTGTAACTTTTAGGTATGGATAACAAAGGGATGCAAGGCTTTAGATAATGGAACTTTGATAAAAGAAACATGGTTTTATATACTGCATAAGTGTGGTGGAAATCTTTAATACATAATGCTTTTCAATGCCTTCGGCTTCATA
Source organism: Sphenostylis stenocarpa (assembly GCA_963425845.1). Taxonomy (NCBI): domain Eukaryota; kingdom Viridiplantae; phylum Streptophyta; class Magnoliopsida; order Fabales; family Fabaceae; genus Sphenostylis; species Sphenostylis stenocarpa. The sequence continues at coordinate 22,572,682 of OY731408.1, forward strand.
ATTTATCATTCCTCTTTTTTCTTTTTTTCTTTTTTTTTTTCAATACAATCCAACTTTGCTGTTTTTAGCTTTTCAACATTTTTTTTAAACCTTACATAATTTAAACACCACCCCACACTTGAGCTTTGCTCAATCTATGAATTAAAACCTCTTTCCTTCACCAAAGTCCAGGGTTAAAACTGGTTTTTCTGGCTGCAGGCTTGTAATGTACAAGTTATAAACAAAGAAAAGATAAATCAGGCTCAAGGGGGTGACTAGGGTCAATAATATTTAAAGGTTGGCTTTATTTGGTCAGTGGATGCAACAAAGATGGCCTTGATCATTTTCAACGGATGCATAGAACCAGATAATTTACTCAGAGAATAAAGTCAAGTTCTGCAATAGTTAAAACATCAAGAATAAATCACACATCAAAGAATGAAGGCTCAAATCTCACGGCTTTTAAACTCAATTCAGCTGGAATCAATCCTGTTTTAACTTATCATGGCATCCACTAATTCAGTCATCAAAATGTCTAAATACCTCACTTAAATAATCATAAAGCAATGAATAAATCAAGGTTGTAGCTCACATAATTTAGAAAATCAGATTATATAAAACATAATACTGCATCAGCTTGCCCAACTCAGAATTACAAAGCTCAAGTATGAACAAATCAAAGTCATTAATTAATTTAGAAATCTCCCTAAATACCCCACACTTGAAAGACACATTGTCCTCAATGTGAGTCAAATAAGTTTAGAAAAATAATACCTGAAAAAAAACTTTAATTTGCATAATTAATCAGCACATAACTTATTGCTGCATAACCGGGTTAGCTAAAGAAATTATATGATTATCCATATGTGAAACCGGTTGACTTTCATGGAATATCTTAAGTCTATGACTATTAACTCGTAAATATATTACCTGTTTTGGATCAGAAATTTCAACAGTCTCCATGGGGAAATACTTTAGTAATAAAATAAGGACCTGTCCATTTGGATTTTAATTTACCTGCAATAAGTTTAAGTCTAGAATTAAATAAGAGTACCTTTTGTCCTTCTTTAAATTGCTTCCTACATACGTTATCATCATGGAACCTCCTTGCTTTTTCTTTATATATTCTCGCTATTTTCATAAGCTTGAAGTCTTATCTCTTCTAGCTCCTGAAGTTCCAATTTCCTTTGTTGTCCAGCCTTCCTCCATGGATAAGGTACAAGCTTTCACCGTCCAATATGATTTGTGCTCTATTTCCACGGGCAAATGGCAAGATCTGCCAATAATAACTCGAAATGGGGACATGCCTAATGGTGTTCTGTAAGCAGTCCTTTGAGCCCATAATGCATCTTCTAGATGTTGGCTCCAATCTTTCCTATTTGGTTGTACAAGTTTCTGCAATAAATTCTTTACCTCTCTGTTAAATACTTCTGCTTGGCCATTTGTTTGTGGATGGTAGGTCATGGATACTTTATGTGTAACCCCATACTTAGCAAATAAGGCAACTATAGTTTTATTACGTAAGTGGCTCCGTTGGTCACTAATGATGGCCTTAGGCACTCCAAACCTGCAAAATATATTAGAACGAATAAACTTAACCACAATCTTGGAATCATTATCCTTAACTCGCTTTAGCTCCCACCCACCTGGATACATAATCAACAACCAATAATACATAATTAAATCCATTAGAAACAGGAAAGGGGCCCATAAAATCAATACCCCAAACATCAAATACTTCACGAATAAAATAGCTTGTCGTGGCATCTCATCTCTTTTAGAAATGGCATGCCCAAGCTCTTTGGCATTGTTCACAATTTAACACATAATGATAGGAATCTTTAAATATAGTAGGCCAATAGAATCCACATTCCAGGACTCTTATAGCTGTCCTTTTTGAACCAAGGTGTCCTCCAACCGGTGAGCTGTGACACAATTGTAAAATGTGAATACTATCTTCATAAGTTACACATCTCGCGAATAATTTGATCAGTGCACAATTTCCATAAATAAGGTTCTTCCCAGAAATAATACTTAGCATCAGATTTTAATTTATTCAAATAATTCTTATCTGCATTAATAGGTAAAACAGAAGAAGAAATATAATTAGCCAAGTCAGCAAACCAAGGAATAGATTTAACTTCATACAAATGCTCATCAGGAAATAACTCATTAATGTTATCAGGGGGAATAGTGGACTGGATTCTACTTAAATGATCAGCTACTTGGTTACACAGTCCAACTTTGTCCTTAATAATCAAATCAAACTCTTGCAATAATAAAATCCATCTAATGAGCCTCGGTTTGGAATCTTGCTTCTTCAATAAATACTTAAGAGCTGCATGGTCAGTATAAACAACAATCTTTGTACCTAATAAATAAGATCTGAACTTATCCAAAGCAAATACAATAGCTAATAACTCCTTCTCAGTGGTAGTATAATTAACCTGTGCAGAATCTAAAGTTCTGGATGCATAAGCAATAACATAAGTTACTTTATCTTCCCTTTGGGATAACACAGCTCCTAAAGCATAATCAGATGCATCACACATTAACTCAAATGGCAAACTCCAATCAGGGGGTTGCATAATAGGAGCAGAAATTAACTTATTCTTTAACTCATCAAATGCAATTTTACAATCATCATCAAATACATATTTCACATCTTTTTGCAATAATTTAGATAAAGGAGAAGCTAATTTACTAAAGTCTTTAATGAACCTTCTATAAAAACCTGCATGCCCAAGAAAAGATCTTACCTCCTTCACGGATTCTGGATAATTAAGGGCTGCAATTGCTTCTACCTTAGTCTTGTCTACCTGTATTCCTTTGGCTGAAATCAAATGGCCTAGGACTATGCCTTCTTGAACCATAAAATGACATTTCTCATAATTTAACACCAAATTAGATTCTACACATCTATGCAATACTTTAGATAAATTATCAAGACATAAATCAAAATTAGAACCAAATACAGTAAAATCATCCATATATACTTCCATACAATGCTCAATTAAATCACTAAATATACTCAACATACATCTCTGAAAAGTAGCAGGAGCATTACACAAACCAAATGGCATCCTAGAATATGCAAAGGTACCAAAAGGACATGTGAATGTAGTCTTATGTTGGTCCTCTGGTGCAATATGTATCTGAAAATAACCAGAAAAACCATCCAAAAAGCAATAATGTGACTTACCTGCAAGGCGCTCTAACATCTGATCAATAAAAGGAAGAGGGAAATGATCTTTCCTGGTAGCCTGGTTAAGCTTTCTATAATCAATACACACCCTCCATTTATTTACAATTCGTGCCTGCAGCATTTCTTTATTTTTCCCTTCAATAACTGTAGTTCCTGATTTCTTGGGTACCACATGGACAGGAGATACCCACTCACTGTCTGAAATTGGATAAATTATTCCGGCCTTCAATAACTTAGCTACTTCTTTTTTCACTTCTTCAGCTATGGTTGGATTGACTCGCCTTTGATGTTGCCTATACGTCTTAATATTATCATCAAGCAAAATCCTATGCATACATACAGCAGGACTTATCCCTGGAATATCCTCAAGGCTCCATCCAATAGCTTTTTCATTTGCCTTCAATACATTAATCAAAGCTGCTTCTTCTGCAACAGATAAATTATTAGCAATAATCATAGGTTTAGTATTTAACTTACCTAAAAATGTATATTTGAGGTGAGCAGGCAGCTTTTTAAGTTCATCTGTACTTTGTGTTTGCTGCTCACTTTCTTTTCCACTTTCTCTTTCTGTATTTTCTTCATTTTCTTCCTTTTTGTGTGAATTTTCAAGTGTTATACCTGCAGAAAACAAATCTAATAGAGTATCTACATCATGGTTAGTGTAAAACTTTGCAAACTGGCCAATGTAGCCGAACACTGCATATGAGTCTATGTTGCTCAACTGTACACAGTCCAAAGAGTCATCTACATTTATACAGTCCAAAGTTTTATCTACATTTGTACAATCTACACTATTCAAAGCATCTAAAATAAACAAAGAATGATCATATATTACAGAGTGACTCTCTATAGGAAACTTCAATGCAGCAAATATGTTGAAAGTCACTTTCTCTTCTCCAAATTCCATAGTAAGTACACCAGCGTACACATCAATCTTTGTCTTTGCTGTCATCAAAAATGGCCTACCCAGAATAATGGTGGACTGGCTGGTCTTCCTCTCATCATCCATGTCAATTATGTAGAAGTCAGCAGGAAAAATTAAACTGTTTACCTTAACAAGCACATCCTCAAGAAGACCAAGTGGCTGCACAGTGGTTTTATTAGCAAGCTGAATCACCACACTGGTTTCTTTGAGTTCTCCTAACTGAAGCATCTTATACAAAGTTGTAGGCATGACATTTATACTTGCACCTAAATCAATTAAAGCATTTCCAAAAGTCAAATTTCCAATAGTGCAAGGGATAGAGAATGAACCAGGATCACCACACTTCTGAGGTAGTGGCAACTGTGATAGTGTAGAAACGACCTCAATGTTAGCTCCTTTAAGTTTCCTCTTATAAGTGCAGAGCTCTTTCAAAAACTTAGCATACTTAGGGACCTGTCTGATAGCTTCTAACAGGGGCAAATTAATTTCCACCTTTTTAAACATCTCCATCAACTCTGGATCTACCTCCTTAGACTTAACAGCACGAACTCTAGATGGAAAAGGAGGGGGAATCACAGGTTTAGCACGAACTTGTTGTGGTGGGACATCTTCCTCCAGTGATTTGTCCTGGACAGTGGCAGGAATCTGAACTGGTGCATCATCAAATTTTACCTGATTGCCACTTCTCAGGGTAATGGCATTCAAATCTCCCCTAGGATTTATTTTAGGTTGTGATGGGAGTGCACTGGAACCCTGTTGTTTCAATTGATTAAGCTCAGTGGATAACTGACCAATCTGAGTCTTCATGTCATTCATACCAACTACTATATTTTCCAGCAATTTACCCACATCTGGGCTATTTTCTTGGTGCACCACTGGCTGCTGCAGAGGCTGCACATGCTGCTGCTGGTTCCTGTAAGTGTTATACCTGGGTTGGTTCTGTTGATTGTATTGTTGTTGTGGTTGCTGATACTGGTGGTACTGGTCTGGTCTAGAATACTGTGTAGGATAAGGATGGTCTGACCGTGTGTAATGCTGTTGTTGCTTCTGCTGCTGGGATGGAAAACATTGGCTCGTCTGGCCTTGACTAGGTGCACCATATCTGAAATTTGGATGATCTCTCCAACCTGGATTATAAGTGGAAGAATAAGGATCATACCTTGGCTGGTTAGACTGCATAGGTGGCTGCACCTGTCTCAAATAAGACTGTTGTCCTGCAAACATAGCATCGGCTGACTCAATATTATTAGCTTCTTGCAATTGGGGGCATGAATCTGTATGATGATCAAGAGCTGCACAAATGCCACAACTGGAATGCATAGGAGGCATGTAATTTTGCTGTTGTGATGAATGAATAGGTTGTTGTGTAAGAGCTAGCTGCCTCACTAATGATGTCAACTCTGTCAATTTATTCTCCAGACGCATAGTATCTTGAGTAGCCTCAGAACTCCGGCTAATCTCATGTAATCCTCTCGTGCTCTGTCTGGAATGAAACTGTTGGGAATTCTCAGCCATGTTAGAAATCAAGTACCTAGCTGCTGCAGGTGTTTTATCCATCAAAGCTCCTCCACTAGCTGCATCTATCATACTCCTATCCATAGCCATCAGTCCCTCATAAAAATACTGGATCAACAGCTGTTCATTAATCTGATGGTTAGGACAAGTAGCACATAATCTGTTAAATCTCTCCCAATATTCAAACAATGATTCTCCCTGCTGTTGTCTAATACCACTAATCTCTTTTCTAATTGCAGCTGTTCTGGATGCAGGAAAGAATTTTTCAAGAATTTTTCTTTTCATTTCAGGCCATGAAAGAATAGGAACAACCTGACTATATAACCAGTCTTTAGCAACATCACATAAAGAAAATGGAAAAGCTTTCATCTTCACGTGGTCTTCAAGCACATTAGCAGGTCTCATTGTAGAACATACCACGTGGAACTCCATCAAATGCTTATGAGGATCTTCTCCAGCCAAACCATGGAACTTGGGCAACAAATGAATTAAACCAGATTTCAGCTCATAACCCACCATTCCTTCTCTTGGCGGAGACATCTGTATACATAACGGCTGGTAGTGCTCAGCAGGTGCTGCCAGCTCCTTCAAAGTCTTTTCTTGTTGTGAACCCATATCAGAATCAATACTCATCGGGTCTTGACCTATTTTTAAGTTTTCTGTGTTTTGTTGTTCTTGTGTCCTCTGCCTCAGTCTTTTAGGCAAGTTCCGGCAAGTTCTGGATCAAATGGAGCTAGGTCCACTTTAGAAGATCGGGTCATACACCTAGGTACCTGTATAAAAGCTGCAACAAAACAACACAAGTGCAAAAATGCAAATGCAATGCAAACTAAACTATATGCAATGAAATGAATCAATCACAACTCCTACTTCTTAATGATCCTACTTCACAACGGCAACGGCGCCAATTTGAAAGAAGTTAAATTGATATGTCGCAGTTTCAACACTTTCAAATGAGTTCCCCTAAAACAGTAATAATGCAGTACAATGGGAACCAGAATATCAATCCGTGGAAGTAATAAGAGTATATGATTGAGTTATGAATGATTCAATGGGGAACTAAACTAAAAATGAAATTTACAATCTTAGACTAAATTAAAATGAAGTAAAATCCTAATATGCAGTGAATGAAAATACTGCAGAATGCAAAAATGGCTAAAAATATGGAAAATCACATATCTGACCCAAAATCACAAATCTGATCGTGATGAACAGTAACCAAGGTCAGTATCGTAAATCTGACCGACGTGAACAGTAATAACAGTCAGGAATCACGGTCAGAATTTTGTGCTCTCGGTCAACATACAAAAAATAATGAGTTGTCTCGGTCAAAAATGGAAATTAGTGAACAAAATATATGATTGACCTATAAGAATGTAGACATAAATGAAAAAAAATGCAGATGAATGAAGTTAAACGAAATTCATAAATCTGACCACAATGAATAGTAACCACGGTCGAAACCACAGATCAGAAATGTGAACTCTCTGTCAGAATGAAATGTAAAAACAATTTCTCAGTCCATAATCAAATGCAAGGTGTAAAATATATGAATGACCGAGTGAAATGTAATTATTTTTGAGTTTTGAGTTTTTAAAATGGAAAATGACCGTAGTGAACAGTACTGGTGGTCAGAAAAGTGGTCAGAAAATCAACAAAATAAAAGGTCTCGGTCAAAATGAATATATGAAGAAATTCCTCGGTCAAGAATCAAATGAAGTGTATAGAATGTATGGTTGACCTATGTAAATGCAAATATTTTTGTATTTTGAGTTTTACAAATGTGAGATGACCGTGTGAGAGTGTTTTGGTGCGTGTGGTTGAAAACCTGACCGAGTGACAGTGGTCACTTCGGTCAAAATGTTCAAAACAGTGGTAAATGTGTGATGTGAATGATGGAATGAGTGAAGTAATGTATATTTATGAGTTTTTCAGTATTCAAGGGGAATTTGTAGTGCAGAAAATTAAAATGAGAACCTAGCTACACTTAAACTATTCTAATCTTATGCTAATCTATGACAGAACCTAAAACAATGCAGTAAAATCTATCTAAACCTAAAACTAAGCTTCTACAGAGATTAAAGCAAGTAAACAAAGCAATAAAACCTAGCTACCGTGACTGTAAAGCAATTAAAACATCAAAATAGTAAAGTAAAAGCAGTAAAATGCAGAAAATTAAAGAAAGCAAGAACAAGAACTGTGGAGCATATTCGGTGTAAGCAAAATTGCAAAACTACTGCGTTTTTGACATTGTGAAAACCTAATTAATCAATGAAGCATTCACCATACAGTTCACCAAAGTGATTGCAAGCTTCAATCCTCAACCGAGAGACATCCACAAGCTAAAGCAAGTCAAGAACACAAGTCTTAAACAAGTTGTCACATGCAATTCAGTTCCAGCAGATTTTGTTCGGTAAAAACCTAATCTAATTCATGAATTCAGTAAAGAAAAACAATTAAAGATGATATAAGAAGGAAATCCAGATCCAATTCGTGAAGAACAATGAAGAAGAATGAACACATACATGGAAGATTGAGATGCAAGCAAGGAGAAAGAGCCATGGTGCAGTGGAGAGAACAACTGAGAGAATTCTGATCGATTTGATTGAATCTGAACTTGAAAACTTCGACTATATGTTATTACATTAAGTTAATTTACTATATACTTCAACTAATGTACAATTACAACTTACAAGGCCCATAACCGGACCTAATCCAATAAGATGTTGAAGAGTCGCACTGCCTTCGTTTCAGTGCAGTACCGCGCGATTCGAAGCTTGCAGTTTTCTCAATTATTCTTCAAATGAAACGATTCTGGTCTCATTAGAAATCTTGTTAAGTTATCTTTCAAACGCCACCCTTTTGACTAATTTTGGCGGTCTATCGAATTTATGATAATTATTTTACTGAGGCATGCCCGGTGGACTGACTCTGTGCGCGTAACCTCCCTTAAATAATTTATATAAAATTCAATTTAGCTCCGAATTGAGTGTTTCTTGATCCGCTGGAAAGATGAATTTGTCTAGCTTTCAATGAATCATGATTTTAGGATCTATGTAGAAAAAATAATAAATAAAACAGTAAACTAATATCAGTACCCGTATACAATAAAATACAGCTAATTTATTGTTTTTATGCATAATTTTATATTACGGCTTCTAAAGGCCTAGTAATACAAATTATAGTTAATTAAGCTTTATTAACATATTATAAACAATAATATAACATTATAATGTACTTAAGATGTGCTGAAAATCAGTCACATCGTTCTCGCAAGGCTCGATGGGTACCTACCCCCACCGGTACGAACCCCGTTCCGCAAGGCTCGATGGGTACCTACCCCCACCCGGTACGAACCCCGTTTTGCAAGGCTCGATGGGTACCTACCCCCACCCGGTACGAACCCCATTCTGCAAGGCTCTGATGGGTACCTACCCCCACCCGGTACGAACCCCGTTCTGCAAGGCTCTGATGGGTACCTACCCCCACCTGGTACGAACCCCGTTTTGTAAGATTCTTAGGATGCACTTTTTGATAGTCCATCCTACGGTCATCTGGTTTTCGAGATGTGTTGGCGGCTTATTATTTCTGATCATGCGCCCATTCCGTGGGGAGTGATTGATTTTTCTTTTTGACTTTTCTGTTAGTATTCGGTTTTACCCGGGATTATTGTTTTTGGCTTTTCTGTTTAGCCATCCGGCATTGCCGGGGATTCTTTGTTGGTTGCCTCTTATTTTAGGCAGGAATCTCCTGGGGATTTGTTGACTTCTTGTTGATTGTGCCTCTTGTTTTTAGGCAAATGCTTCAGCAATGGTGAAGACTTTATACTTGTTGTTTTTCGCCTCTGAATAGGCTGATGTTCTGCTTGAGGATATTTGATCTTGATAATACCTCTGAGTAGGCAGATGCTTTATTAGAGGCTTTGTGCTTTGGACTTGTATTACCTCTTACATAGGTTGATTTCCCATTTCTTGGGGATATCGGCTCTTTGCTTGCCTTAGGCAGAGGCTTTCTTGGGAGTGAAGGCTTTGCATTTTACTGGGGATATTTATACTGGGTGTTCTAGGTGATTAACTCCCTGATGATATGGATTTGTAGTTTGCCTTTTGCTGGTAGGCTCGCTAGGGATTTTTCCTTTTTGGTGATCCACCAAGGATTTGATCATTTTCCGGAGATCTTTTTTTAACTTGCCCCCTAGGGGGAAATGGAGTTTTTGACTCCTTGTTGGATGCTGTTGTTTTGAGCTGGCTTTGTCTATGCTCTTATTCCTACTGGGGAATGGGTTTTTACCTTTTTCTCACGATTTATATCTCTTTTTCACGATTTGGATTTTACATATGTGTGCCTTTTATGCACATTGGCTTTTTCTTTGGATGAAAAGATATCTTTTTTCTCTTTTCTTTTTGGTGATCCCTGGGGAATTTTTTTCTTTACTTCTTGGGGATCCAATCTTTGATTTGATTTTTTATGATGGAGTCTTGGCTCCCAACTTTTGTGAAGCTCTGTATTGAGCAGGATGAAGACATTTTCTTCTTTTTCTCTTTTTTGTAGATTTTCCAAGGAGTTTGTCAACTTCCTGGGGATGGAGTCTTGGCCCCTGGCTTTGTGAAGCTCTTATTTGAGCTGGAAGATGGAAAAAAATTTTGTTTTCCTCTTTTTGTAGATTTTTTTTTATATGCTTCTACTTGGAGATTTTTATTTGGCCCTTTCTCGTTGTGGCCTCTATTGGGGAATGAAAGTTTTTCTTTTCTTTCTTTTTGTTGCCCCCTGGTGATATGGAGGATTTGACTCCGTATTTTCTTTGATGGACTCTTGTGTAGTCCTTATTCTCCTTTGGGGAATGAAGCGGAGATTTTGGATGAGTATGCTCGATGACTCATGTGGTGATACAGCTGAGTCGTGAGGTAATCTTTTCGTTTTGCCTCTGGAGTAGGCAAGGATCCACTTGTAGACGATCAAGCCTTTCCGTTGGCTTTCTCATGTTGATGGCTTCCTTCTTTCTTGGATGGAAGGATGTTGATTGAGGCTTCAAATGATTATGTTTGATGACTCATGTGGTGATGCTGAGTCATGAAGTAATTTTTTGTTTTGCCTTTGGAGTAGGCAAGGATCCGCTTGGGGATGATCGAGCCTTTCCGTTGGCCTTTTTCTGGTTTACCTTCGTTTATTGGGATAGAAGGTTAGAGCTAGTTTCCTTGAAGCTCTTTATTCTGTTGAAATGGTTTTGATTTCGCCTTTCGCGATTTTGATTTTCATATGGAGACTAGATTCTGGCACCTCCTGTTTTTAATCACAAGTATGGAGACTAGCCTCCTTATATGCATGTTTAATATTCTTATTTTAAGAAAATTATTTTTTCTTGATTTTGACAAAGTCGTTTTGTGCAACTACTTTGTGTGTGGATGTTCTACATGCAATCTATTTGTTTATTTATTTTTGATGCATTTAGAAAGTAACTGGCCTTCTCCCGTTGTCTTCTTATGAATACGCCGATGGGCTCCTCCTTTATGACCATGATAATGGGCTCCTCTTTTATGACCATGATAATGGGCTCCTCTTTTATTCATCTCTTGGTTTTGGCCCTATCTTTTTCCTAGACCGCCCTTTACAGGTTTTCGATCTAGCGGGCTGCCTTAATTTTTGCCTAGAATATCTTAGGGGGCTTTTGCCTTATCTTTTGCCTAGACCGTTCTTTTGGGGTTTCCGATCTAGCAGGCTACCCTAATTTTTACCTAAGAATATCCTAGCAGGCTTTTATTCCTTTATTATTATTTTTTATGCTTCCCTTTTTAGATGCATGCTTGATCTTTGATTAAAAGTCTTTGCGCATATTTATGATTTATCAATAAAGAGGCATTTCCATAATATTTGGTCAAGAGAAAGGAAATGAAAAGGAATTTTTATTGATAAATGAGCAAAAGTTTATTTCTTTTATAGAAGGATTTCAAGGATATTTAGAAGAATGGGTGGTCAGGGTTGGCTATACTGTATAGGCTTAAATAGTCATGTCCATGATATCTGCCCCCTGGTTCTCCTAATTGCTTCAGTTGATATGCCCGAGCTCGGAGTGAAGACTATGCAGCATCGCTTGCTTCGGAAGAATGTTACTTTAGCCGCCTTTCGGTTTTCGATCGAGGTAACCATTGCTCTTAGTTTTTTTTTTTTTACCTCTACTTTTTGCCTAGTACGTATCCTAGCGAGGGATATAGACCCTATCTTTTGCCCAGGGATGCCCTTTGCGGGTTTTCATTCCTGACGGGTCTTGAGCAATGTCTTCAAGCATAATACTTCTTCACCGCATCAGAGTTGATTGGGTGTCGAAGCTCATCTCCATCCATATTAGTGAGGATAAGTGCCCCTCCTGAGAAAGCTCGTTTGACCACAAAGGGTCCTTCGTAATTTGCTACCCATTTTCCAATTTTATCCTTCTGGGCTAGAAGCAATTTCTTTATCACTAGATCCCCTTCTTGATAAGTATGAGGGTGGACCTTTTTATCATAAGCCTTTTTTATCTTCTTTTGATAGGCTTGTTCACGACATATAACATTCAGCCGTTTTTCTTCCAGAAGGCTTAACTGGTTATATCGGATTTGAACTCGTTCAGCTTCTGTTAATTTAGCTTCCATCATCTTGTGCTTTTGTCAACATGATTAGTTGTACCGATTTGCTCTCTCAGATCTTTGCTATAACAAAAGAGTAATCATTTTGAATGTAGAGCAACTGCCATGTCAATGCCCCTCTTCCTTTCCTTAGGGATTTCAATCCTCCTATTGATCACTATATTTCCACATTCCCCAGTTAATTACTTGAATGCTTTATTGTGAAGGGTCAAGAGAAGATAAATAAAAGGATTTATTGCAAAGGCTTGTGTTTTAGTGGGATTTTTTTGAAATAATAGTTTCTGTAAGAATAGCTAGCCAAGGTTGGTCGGTGTTTAGGGTAGTTTAAACAAACGTTTGTTTTAATGAGGTGGCGTCTTCAACTGATTACTTTATGGTGCCTATTTGTGACTGATTAACTTTCCTAGTCCACCCTTTTGGGTTTTCAGCCTAGGATTTTGTGTTATGTCCTAACTTTTGTCTAGGTTCCCCTTTTCCATTTTTTGGGATACCTAGCGGACTTCATTTTGTTTATAGCGCTTTGATTGTTTTGACGTATTTTGGAACAAAACATTTGTCTAAACATGGTTATTTAATGGGGTATAGACATGTTTAGCAAGAAGAGAAGGAGATAGTAAGACTAGCATTCTTTTGTAATTCAAAGGGAAATGTGTGCCCTAGAGATGCTCGGGGGTCGGGCGCACCCCGAGGAGTGATCTTTAATAGTCATTGGGTTTACATCCCTTAAAATTGGAAGAAGGACACCTAATGACTAACGCCACTCTTTGCGCTAATATCCCTCTTTTCGGGAGATCGTCTTTAAGGTGTGAAGGGGAGACTTCTCTTTTCTTTGTACGACTTGATCTTTTGTAGGGTCGTACTTTAAAGGATTACCCTTAAAATCCGGTGGCTCTCTTATTCTTTGAGCATCCTTTCCAAGCCCTTGTCTGGGATGTATCCATATCTCTTCATTATATGGGCCACTTTTAAATTGCTAGGAAGTCTTTCCATATTTTCAAATGTCTTCTTCAACCGCATCTATTTAAGGTGTGGTGGACGACTCGCTAATTCGAATGTAGTCTTTAGCTTGAACCATGATCAACTTGTTGCCTACAACGAATTTTATTTTTCGATGGAGCGTTGAAGAAGCTGCCCTAGCACCGTGAATCCAAGGTCTACTTAATCTTCCCCTTGGATTCTTTTTTCCTTTTCCTCTTCGGTTTCTTTATTTTTCCTTTGTTTTTAGGAGCATTATCTTGTAGCTCCTTGGGGAATAAATTCTTCCACTTCTTGTCGTGCCCCCAATGCCAGCTATGTTGAAGATATCTTCATCGACGGGCGATTCTTTTGTGTATCTCAACGGTACAGTTTTATCCAATGTATAAGGGAAAGGACGAGGCATGAATAAACGCAAAGGTGTTATTTCCCATTCCCTGTCATTATCAATTTGGGTACCGATATTTATTTCTTTCTTATTATCTCTTTTTCCCAAATCGATGGCCTAAGTTTTCTCTTGATGGGGCTGTATTGGTTGAGCTTCTTTTTCTAATAGTCTTTGCATGTCCGGGAAAATGGTCCCCTCCTCACTGTCTGACTCAATCCATTCGTCTTTAGCTTTCATATCCCGCAGGGAGTTTTCAATCACAGACATGACTGTTTATATGGTCCTTATTTGGGTCTAGATTTTATTCAATTATTTTGGAATGAGAGAGAAAAGAATGAGAAGCATATGAATATTATGAAAAATGCCTCATTGTATTGATGAAAAGAGAAATATATACAGAGTCCCTTTAATCAAAAGATCTCGCGGCCACGGGCAGAGACCGCGAGAGATGCATCAGAAGCTTTTTATTTGTTATTTTTATTTTTTTTCAAAACCAAAAGATGCACCCAATGGGGAGCCCTAGTTAGATGGCCTTCTCTACCCAAGCTAACTATTCTGGTTGTGATAGAGGCGTGTCATCCACCTAAGGACCTAAGGGTCGGGAGCATTGAAGGTGATCCACCCAGCATTCAACAAATTTTGGACCTTATACTTCAAGGCCATACAATTCTCCATAGAATGCCCAGGAGCACCTGAATGGTAATCACAGTTCTCATTGGGCTTGTACCATTCTGGGTATGGTGGCTCCATCTTGTTTGGAGGGACATATGCTAGGAGATGGTCCTTTATTAATTCTTGCAGCAGACTTCCATAGGAGGTTGGAATGGGAGTGAATTTCTTCTCTTGTCTGCGTGACTGCCTAGATGGTTGTGAAGAGGAAGAAGGGGTAGTGAGGTTGATGGCATTTACGCTCCCCTCTTTCTTCTTGCCAAAGGACTTCTTGAATGATATGTGGGATTTCTTAAACTTGGGAGGGAATCGAGTATTTTTGACATCGGTTACCTCCTTTACATCAAAGTTGTATCCCTCTAATGCCCTTAATTTCTCTTCTAGGGCAGAAATTTTTTGTTTGGAAACCTCATTGTAGAGACATTGTTGGCGTATTAGTTCCATTAAATACACTATCTGGTCTTTTACGAAGTTAAGCTCAGTGGTGAGCATACGGTTCTGCTCCTCTAATTTCTCCATCTTCTTGGATTTTTGAGCGCGAGTGAGAACAGGTAGAAGACCAGCCACTTTCTAAATGATTTAAATATTTTTATTATAGCTTTTTATTTCAAATGATTAGTGTGAAACAGATATGCCTTAGACAATAGCTTTGGTATCTTCTCAAAAGCCTATGTTTTAAGGGTACCATACCCACCTTAATGTGCTAACTTCCTTTTTTCAAAGGTTGCCAACATACCTTAGCGCACTTATCTCTTCTAGGAAGGTGATAAATGCACTTGGGTCTCTTTCGCTATTGTCTAAGGATATCTAATAAATCCTAGAATGAATGTGTTTATGTATGAGAAACTTTATTATGATGATGTTTATGCATACTTTTCTTAGTGCATTTATTTTCTCTCTTGTTTTACCACTTATTGGATGATGTGGTATGAATGATACGACTTTGTCGAAAATCTTTTTATTGTAAGATATTTTTATGGCTTTAATTTGTTTTTATATTTTTTATGACCCTTTATCTCTTCTGTCGGTCAACGTGGCTACTTAGCTTACAAAGAACCTGAAACCAGGCTAGCTTAACTGAAGACTGTCCGAGATAAAGTTGGTTTATTCTTATCACTTTTATGATTTTTAGGGTTTTTCACTATGTTGTTGGTTGTATGATTACCCTATGCTAATGCATCAATACAAATGCAGCAAACGAATGCACACACAATTCATACATCCACGAGCAGAGCCACACTTATTTAATCACGAGGTAGGGTTTTCCTGCAGAAACGTGCTTAGTTTAGGTGTGTCGCCACCGTCAAAAAGAGGCGGTCGGAGCGACGCGATGGTCTTTTCAACTTTCCAATTTTTGCGTTTTTTGTTGGTGGTTACAACGCCTTTAGATTGTCCGATAACCGGGCTGAACCTAAGGGCGAGGTTTTCGAAAAGGCGCTCTTGGATTGTCCGATAACCGGGCTAATCCAAAAGCTAGTTTTGAAAGGTTCTGCGGAGTCGCCACCGATGTTTTTACCGGAAACATCGGAAAAGGGATTAAAAGGCGTTGGTTTTTTGAAAAACCAACTTTGGTCATTAGAACCAGAGTTGGGGTAAGGGAGTTAGTTACGTGTAAAGGAAGTATTAGTTCCTTTACAACGCCCCTTTCGGGTTCTCTATGATAGGCCAGCTATTTAAAAATATTTAAACTGGTGAAAATTACGCTTTTGCCCTTTTATTTGCGGAATTAAAATTATGACTACATGACCCTAGCTTCTATTGCATAATGAAGATTAAAGCAGTAAAGTAGAGAGAGAGTGTAGAAACCTCCGAGGCAAGCTTTTCTATTTAATTTTTTGATAACTTGGGTGCTTTTTGGCAGCCCTTCACTATACACAGCTTTGTAAACCTCTCGAAACGCTCAAAAATACTCTTAGAGACGCTCAGAAACTCCAGAAATGCTTCGGAGGGGTTCTAGAGAGAGAAATTCTATAGAGAAGGAGGAGAAACTGTGTCGAAATGAGGGAATGGAGGCCCCTATTTATAGTTTTTCGAGCCTGACAGGTCGAGACCGCCGTCTCGTCTGACAGGGTCGAGACCACCGTCTCGTTAAACGAGACCGCCGTCTCGCCAAACGAGACCGCGGTCTCGCCACTTACATGAGGCGAGACGGCGGTCTCGTCCCCTAAAAGGCGAGAAACCTTATTTTCGTGCCGAAAATCCCTCCTATCCTAGCATGGGGCCTAATAGTCTCTCCTAGTGGCTTGTTAGGCTTCGTCCATCTTCGAATAGGAAGTCTTTTACTCTTTATTTGGAGGCGGGGCAAGATTTGGGGTCTACAGCTGCCCCCCCTTTACCTGACTAGTCAGTTGTTGGCCTGTTGTGCCAGACAGATTGACAGGAAGGTAAAGGAGTTGACCCACTTGCCCGGTCACCCTTCAGATGCTCCGTCTTGCGGCGGTTGATCTTCTGGGGAAAATGTTGTGTTGTGAACCTCTAGGATACTACTTCTGACGTAGCCGATCCCTTTGGTTAACATGTGGTAGAACCTCAGGATACTCCTTCTGACGGTAGCCGATCCTTCAGTTGATTGGTATAAACCCCCCATCAGGCTGGTAGTTGCAGTCTGTTGTGTGCGACTGGATGGGTATGAACCCCCCATCAGGCTGGTAGTTGCAGTCCGTTGTGTGGGACTGGATGGGTATGAACCCCCCATCAGGCTGGTAGTGCGACTTACTGATCTGACTCAAGCGTAGATCAGGCGAATGCGTGTGCAGATTGATAGGTATAAACCCCCTATCAGGCTAGTACAGTCCATTGCGTAGGACTGGTGGTGGTGGCAGCTTACTGCTCAATCGCTCATGCGCCGATCAGGCACTCCTTGTGTGCTGGTTGATAGGTATGAACCCCCTATCAGGCTGGTACAGTCCACTGCGTAGGACTGGTGGTAGTGGCGACTTACTGCTCAATCGCTCATGCGCCGGTCAGGCACTCCTTGTGGAGTGATTTCTGTGTTGGTAGATGTACTTGGACCTCTTTGAATGGTCATCCGGGTTGTGCCGGGGATTTTGTGTTTCATCCAGCTTTGTTGGTTGCTGGGGATTCTTTGTCTTTGACCCTCGTGGTTATCATCCGACTCTTGTCGATTGGTTGGGTTATCTTTGTTTTTGTTCGACTTTTACTTGGTAGTCGAAGTTTTGTTGATCAAGGTGAGTGGTTTGTCTTTAATCCAGCCTTTTCCTCGTGGTTCTATCTCTTTTTTCTCGCGATTTCAGATTTTGGCTTTTCTTATTGAGCGTATGCCTTTTTTTCTTTTAGTCTCTTTTTATTACGCTGGCTTTTGCAAAAGGTGGCAAAGAGATGCATGAAACAAAATTTTATTTATAAGGGGATTTTATTACAACCACGTTTTATTTTGGCAAGTACAATCCCTAAGGGCTATCATCTGGAGACGATCCAAGGGCGAATTGCTGGTAGAGGTGATACCGAAAGTCCGCTTGCTCTCGGACTTCGTCACGGTATTCTTGTTGGAATGTGGTCCATTCCTGCCGCATCACCTGTTGATGCTGATATATCTCCTCCTGCCAAGTGTGGTAGGCTTCTTGCCGCACCGTCATCTGGTCGAGCTGCCGGCGTAGATCACTCATGTTGCGGTTCATGCCGGCGAAATCATCCGTGTACGGTGGTTGTTGTTGTTGTTGTTGTTGCTGCTGCTGGAATTCGGGAGGTGTGGGGATATCTTGCATCGCCACGAGCCCCTGGAGGTCTAGTGCGAAATCCAACGAAGGATGAAGGGCCAACTCGGTCCCACGGCGGATCAGCATTCCCATGCTGACCAGGACTGACCCGTTGATGGATTCGGGTCGTAAGTTGGAGGCCATCTCTTCCCAGCCGGGGCACCCCCATCTTTCTGCCAGGGGAGTGATAAGAGGAGCCATGAGGATGACCCCTGTTGACCTGTTCCCGAAGTCCTTGAGGGCCCTCAGGAAGAAATAGCCAGGGTTGCAGCGCCGCCTCTGGCTCATGCAGTAAAGTATAAAGAGGTCAGGGAGAGTTATCTTACCCTGACTCTCTTTCCTCCCATGGATGGTCCCCACCAGCAGCTTGTGGCAGATGCGGAGTGCTGGGGGAAGCGCGAAGCCCCTCATCAGTGTGGGCAGCGTGGTTGCCCCTGTGAGCTCGTGCCACATTTAGGAGGCGGTGAGGTTGGCAGGCCGAGAGCAGATGACCTTGCGGTATCCCCGAGTCAGTACGTCCTCAGGCCGGACGAATCCAATGCCCACATTGAATTCGTCGAGGGTGGTAGTCCGGTATTCCCCACCCATAAAATAGGTTACCATCTTGGTGGGCTGCAGGCCCGAGACCATGGAGGGGACCTAAGCGTAGGAAACGGAGGCCAGGAACTCGAGTACCGCCTGCGGGTACACATGTGTGGGTGGGTTGCAACAGAAAGCCCCACTCGATGCTGTCTATGTGGGTCCGGACATCGTCCTCCCACCCAAATTCAGCTAGGATGCTGAAGTCAAGCCTTAGCATCGGGTGCCAAGGATAAGTCTGGATGTTCTCGAGGCGGGCCTGGTGCTGTGGTGACAGTTGAGAGGGGTCCTGGGGTGGCGGTGCCGCAGAACTGCTGGCACCGGCAGTGCTCCTTCTCTTTCTCGAGGCGCTTCTACCGAACATGTTGGCCAGGAAGTATTTGGGAAGTGTAAAATCTGAGAAATGGATGTTCTGGAGGCAAGGAGAGTTGTGAGGAACCCCCCAAGCGCGCCTCCTATATATAGGGAATTTTCAAATTCAGGACCGCCGTCTGGGAAGGCGAGACGGCGGTCTCGAGTCTCTTACAAGTCGAGACGGCGGTCTGGATCATCAAGACGGCGGTCTCGTTTTCGGCTAAGTCGAGACGGCGGTCTCGTCAAGCGAGACGATGATCTCATTTTTGCCTACGTCGAGACAGCGGTCTCGTTGGTCGAGACGGCGTTCTCATCTTGCCGGTGGACCGAGACGGCGGTCTGGAAGATCCAGACGGCAGTCTCGAATTTCAGGGTTTTTTTTTATTTTATTTTTTTTTGAAGAGAAAATAGGACCTGGTTCAAAAACATTTTATGCATGCAATGTTTTCATGTTTGATGTCCTATAATGCCTACATTGTTTATATTTTCAGAACGATTTAACCGACGTGTCTTGTAGCGCCGAGTACCCTCTGATCTGTGCTTTCGTACGTGTTGTACCATGCCGGACTTCTTGTGACCGAAGAGTCATTTCGTTTTTCCTCTTTTCTTTCTTCTTTTTCTTTTGTAGAGCACTCTTTGTCATGTAGTGCCCATTTTTCCTCACTTTAGGGATTTCAATCCTCTTGTTGACTATACGGCTCTATATTCCCAAATTAATTATTAGAATATTATTGTGAGGGTCAAGAGAAAAGAAACAAAGAGGCAAATTCAATGGCTTGTGTTTTAGAGGGTTAATTTTTTTTATAGAGTTTTTGTAAGCATGGTTGGCTAGGGTTAGGCCTAGGTGTTTTAAGCTTTTGTCTAAGCAAACAATTTCCTTTCTTTTTTGTACTTGCGCCTTTTGGTTTTATCCCTATTGCTTTTTATGGCTAGCTGACCTCCCTAGATCGCCCTTTGGGTTTTCGAACTAGGATACTGTGTTTTGGCCCTATCTTTTGTCTAGGTTCCTTCTTTTTGTAATTTTTGGAGAATCCTAGCGGACCTTTTTTTGTAACCCTAACTTTTGCCTAGGCTACCCTTTATTGTCGTTCGGGTATCCTACCGGGTCGACCCTATCTTTTGTGTAGCCCCCTTAGTGGGTTTCCTACCGGGTTATTTGCCCTTTTCTTTGGCCTTTGGCTTCTCTGGGCTTTTCTCTCTCTTTTTTTTGTATTTATTTTTATTCACAATATTGGCAAAGCATGAATTTCTTTGTGGATGAGGTGAAGTCTTATTTTTATGTGCTTCTAATCAACTAGCTTGACGATAATAGAAATGGTAAATGTTGATTATTTGAATGCGCTTTTTATTCTTCTTCTTTTTTTGTTTACTTAGACAGGGTTATTCATGAGGTCTAGTAAAAAATAGAGAGAAGAGAAGCAGATTGTAAGAATCATTCTTTATTAATTAATAAGGGAATATGTGCCCTAAAATGCCCGGGGGTCGGGCTAGCCCCGGGGGATAATCTCTAACAATCATGGGGTTTTCATCCCTTAAATGAAGAAAAAGTTCTCCTAATGACTAAGGTGGCTCTTGACGCTTGCACCCCTCCACTTCGGAAAATTTGCTTGAGTGTGCGGAGGGGAGACTTCCCTTTTCTTCTTTCCGTCCGGCCCTTAGTAGGGTCATATCCTAAGCCATACTTGCAAGGATTATCTTTGAATTCTAGGGGTTCCCTCATGGCTTGGGAATCTGCCCCCAGTCCTTGGCCAGGATGGTAACCATGCTTCAACATCATGCGGGCTACCTTTGTGTCTTTGGGAAGTCGCTCTACGCTGGAAATTTCGAGCGCTTGAAAAGATGTTTCAAGGGCCTCTTCAGCCGCATCCACATAAGGCTGGGTGGACGGTCCACTGATCAAAATGTCGTCTTCTGCTTGGACCGTGATCAATTTGTCATCCACTATGAACTTGACTTTTTGGTCGAGCGTTGAAGGTACTGCCTTAGCGTCATGAATCCAAGGCCTGCCGAGGAGACAACTATATGCTGGAGAAATATCCATTACATGGAAATCGACGTTGAAGATAGTGGGTCCAATTTGGATTGGCAAATTAACTTCTCCCACTACTTCACGTTTTGATCCATCGAAGGCTCGAACGATGGTGCTGCTTGGGCGCAGACGGGTTCCTTGGATATTCAACTTGTCCAGTGTGCACTTGGGCATCACGTTCAAGGAGGACCCGTTATCCACAAGAACTTTGGCGATGAGGTATTCCTTGCATTTGACTGAAATATGCAAGGGCTTGTTGTGGTTTGACCCCTCGAGGGGGAGGTCTTCCTCTGTGAAGGTGAGGTGATCGCTTGCCGTAATGTGACCGACGATCCTCTCAACCTTTTCTTGGGATATAGTATAAGGTACATGCGCCTCGCTCAAGACCTTCAGTAGGGCGTTTCTATGCGGTTCCGAGCTCATTATCAGAGATAGCAATGTTATCTTTGCAGGTGTGCGATTGAGCTGGTCTATAATGGAATACTCGTTTTGCCTTATAAACTGGAGTAATTCCTCTGTCTCCTCTTTGGATTCCTTATTTTCTTTTTCTTCTTCGGTCTTTTTATTTTTTCCTTTATTTTTGAGGACATCTTCTTGTGTGTCCTTGGGGGAGTAGACTCTTCCACTTCTAGTCATGCCCCCAATGCCGGCTATATTTGTTATTTCTTCTTTTATTGTTGGAGATTCTCCATATCTCCACGGTACAACTTTATTTGATTCGTAGGGGAAAGGACGTGGCATAAATATTCGCACTGGAGTCCTTGTCCCCTCCTCCTTATTCTTGAGGACCAATGGCCGAGGCTTATTTTCCTTTTGCGGCGAGTCGACCATTGGGGTAAGCTTTATTAGGAGCGGCTTTCTCTCCATTCTTCTGATTTGGAAGACGTGTTAGTTAATCCTTCCTTTTTATTATCTTTATTTATTAAGCGTGAAGGAGGGGAAATTAAATATGCAAATGAATGTTTATGCATGCAAGTAGACAGTCGTTGAAAAAAAGATTTTATTTATTCAACAGAAGGTGTACATTCCCCTATTCCACACTGTTGCCGCCATCTCAAAAGAGAGAAGGTCGGTCGGAGCGACGCGATGGTTTTCGACCCTCTTGATTTTCGCGTTTTTATGGGTGGTTACAACGCCTTTAGGTTGTCCGATAACCGGGCTAACCTAGGGGCGAGGTTTTCAAAAGGGCGTCCTTGGGTTGTCCGATAACCGGGCTAACCCAAGGACTAATTTTGTAGGGTTCTGTGGAGTCGCCACCGATGTTTTTACCGGAAACATCGGAAAAGGGGTTTTAAAAGGCGTTGGTTTTCGAAAATCAGCTTTGGTCATTAGAACCAGAGTTGGGTAAGGGAGTTAGTTACGTGTAAAGGAAGTATTAGTTGCTTTACTACGCCCCTTTCGGGTTCCCTATGATAGGCCAGCTATCTAAAAATATTTAAACCGGTGAAAATAACGTTTTTGCCCTTTTATTATGCAGAATTTAAATTTATGACTACATGGCCCTAATCTATTGCATCATTTAAAATTAAAGCAGTAAAAGTAGAGAGAGAGAATTTAAACCTCCGAAGCAAGCTTTCTTTTTTATTTCTTTAACAAAAATGGGTGCTTTTTGGCAGCCCTTCACTCTACACGACGCTGGAAACTCTTCTAGACGTCGAAAAAACACTCAAAAAAGCACTCAGAAGCTCCAGAAATGCGTCGGAGGGATTCTAGAGAGAAGTTTTAGAGAGAAGGGAGAGCAAAAAGTTGTGTGGTGTGTGGAAATGAGGGGGGGAGGACCCATATTTATAGGTTTTCGCGCCTGGCAGTGGCGAGACCACCGTTCTCGTCTGACAGGGTCGAGACCGCCGTCTCGCCAAACGAGACCGCCGTTTCGCCAAATGAGACCGCCGTCTCGTCATGCGCAGGTGACGAGACCGCCGTCTCTCCAAACGAGACCGCCGTCTCGTCCTTCGCATGTGGCGAGACCGCCGTCTGGGAAAGCGAGACCGCCGTCTCGTCAAACGAGACGGCGCTCTCGCCACTTGCCTGAGATCTTAGTCTTTTGACTTCATCAAATCAATGAGATCTTTGCCAATGTATTTCAATAAGATCTTCATCACTTTCAATCTCCCCCTATTTGATGAAGACAAACACCATTTTGAAAAAACTCTGCAAGAGAAGTCACTTGAAAATACAGATTAGTGAGAAATTAAAAAATGTATTAATGTCCTATTTCTCCGCCTAAAACTTATTTCTCCCCCTAAAATGATGCTTCCTTAATGTGAGAGTTATTTCTCTAAATTGATCCTAAAGTAAAGCAACTATTTCTCCCCCTTTTGACTTCATCAAAAACAGGGAATAGAAGAGAAATAAAGGTTTTCAACAGTTTGAGTTTTTGAAAATAAAAAGAAATCAATACTTTACTCATGTAAAGATCAATTAAAGTTGATTCAAACTTATCTTCATTAACACGTTTGTAATGAATACAATTAACACGTGTAAAGATAAGGGAATCACGCTTTAGTAGCATGTTACAGAACGACCATTAACTAAAGCCTTTAATTTTTCTTTTCCAGTAATAAAAAATCGATTAAAACATTTAAGAATTTGAAAACATGAAATTTTAGTGCAATTAATCGATTATTTCGACTTTTAATCGATTAAAACATTAATGAAAAATGTTATATAAATTCATTTAATCGATTTAAAAGATGTTTTTATTGATTAAAACATTCAGATTTGAAAACTATGACATATGTGATGCGAATTTCTTATATCTAATTTAGTGGATATGTTGTGAACTGATTATCTAGAAAGGTGTTTAGCAACAATATCAACTATATTGATTATCTTTTCACTAATAGATCCAACAATATCAATTAAAATTCTCAGGGATCTATGATCTAATTCTATCTATGTTAGTTTTATCCAAATTAAAACCTATATTATATCAGTCAAAGTTAAAGCAAATGTGCCTGGTATATAACCAGTAATATTACAGACCCAGAAAAATAAGCATCAAAAAGCAATAAGATATAAGAGATAAGGTAAGAAGGGACCCTTTTTATCCATACTTCCCGATTATTTGTGTCGGATATCAAAATTCATGACTCATTCATTTGATCCCTACCAACTTTAAAAGGCCATAGGCTTCACTTTTCGTTGAAACCAATTTTGCTTTATCAATCATTGAGACACCAACAATTGTTTTTCCTATTATGAACCCTGCAGTTATCACCATCCAAGCAAATAACTATATTCTTAATGTAGTATGAAGGAAAATGATAGCGTGTTATTCTTCCCTTCAAATGGATCAGTCATCATCATCTCTGAGGAATGAATTTTCTTCAACTTTAGTGGTATCATATACTGGAACACATGCATACAAAACAGAACTAGTGATGACAGCAATCCAGGACTTCCCGGTCAATAACCATATCCATACTTATTTCATACATCACTATTATCATGGGCATCAAAAAGCATCGTATTCGTCACGAAATTTGCCTTCATTGAGGGAAGACAGTTATGTTGGTTCCAAACATCTGAAATTCCTTTAGAATCACTGAAAGATCCTCTTGTTGGTTTGTTGTTAAGGATGCCAGATTATCAGTATAAAATTGATCCCTGTACTGACCATAAAACACACATTCCCTGTGGCACTTTTAGCTTTTCATTTAATTCTTGAATTGCTGTCTCAGATTGGTTTCCTTACAGTGACACCTCGTGACTTTGATGATTAAAACGAATTATCAAAGTTGCACAATTCCAATGAATTTCACTAAGAGTCTTGAACTAATGCATGCCCAAAATTATTCCAAATATATTGCTAGGTAATATCCAGAATTCTAATGTAAATGTGTGCCCAAGTTATCTGTTCATACTTCCTAGTAATCAACAACTTATTATCAGAAGCAAATATTACTGAAATATCCTTGATAAACTATGTTTTTAGTCCTAACAACTTGACCCATTTGTAACTAGTGTCCATAAGAAAAAGTTACAGTCTACTTCTTGATAATTCCTTTGATTTGCAATGTATTACCACGCAGCATTCCATGTAAAGTATTAAGAGAAATGTAGACATTTACAACTTGAATCATGTCTATGTTGTTGTTAAAAAAAACTTTTTCATCCATGGATAACAGCAATAACTTTCCCACATTATTCCACTAGTCTAGTTTCTAATTCAAATATTTGTTCAGCATTCGCTTTCCAATCATGAAAAATTTGTGCCTTTGAAAGGAAATTGGATGTTCCATAACAAACTATGAAACTCATTTATGATTATCTGACCGCTATTCATGAGACCAAATACAGAGGCACAAGTTACAGGTCAGTGGGTGTATCAGTTAATTTGTTCTTGGGAATCTGTTTGACTCGGTCAAAGAAATCTTAAAGAATTATTGCAGATTTTGATTATCATAGAACCTGAGTTTTTGATTTGAATTCGCTTACCAAACTTCAATTGTGTTATAAAAATGATTTTCAGGAACAAATTAATTAAACAACAAATTATCCTATTAATTTGATCTTTAATATTCGTTTTGAAAATGCAATAGTAAAATGATCGATTAATACTTGAAAGAATCGATTGTTTCTGTACTGGAAGAGATTTAGAAGATGATACCAGAATTTAAATCGATTAAAACGAAAATGAATCGATTAAATTTGATACCTTAGTGATTTTAGTTGATATAAATTCATTCTAATCGATTAAAACAACTAAACTCAAATCATGAGAACATTTTAATCGATTAATTTGATATTTCAATCGATTAAAATGGTACTGACAGATATTCTGATTCCTTTGTAAGTTATTTTAATCGATTAATATTGCTTTATATCAATTAAAACAATCAGTTTAAGTAATCAGAACCTGATTCGTAGCTCTGAACTCCAAGGGATTCCCAGACTTTGTTCTTGCAAAACAAGTTAAGAATTTTTCTGGTACCCTTTATGGTTACTGGGTCCTGATCAGGTTATTTGAAATGAATTAATTTTTGGAACCCATTTCATTCTTCCTTTAGGAATAGCATACTTTTTTATTCTACAATATTTGACCGAGTGACCTTTCTTCATGCAGTAGAAACATTTGATTACAGAGTATGATTTCCTACTTATATTTCTTTTTCTGGGTTTCATCCTAGATTTAAAACCTATTCCAGATTTATCAAAAATTAGTTTTTGGGACCCAAGTAAAACATCAAGATTGGCTTGACCTTGTGTGAATCTTGAAACGGTTTGTGATAAAAAATCAATTTTCTTTTGTAATTCTGAACAGTTATTATAGGGTTTATTACATGCACAGTCAGAATTATCATGAATTAATTTTAAGAAATCACAATCAGTTTCATTTTCAAGAATTCTTTTTTCCAGAGAATGAACTTTATTTACTAGCCAGTTATTTAGCCCTTTTAACCTATCATTTTCTTTTTGAAGTTTCTTAGCCTCTTCATGCATTTCATTAAATGCTTCTTGCAATGAATCATAATTCACTAAATTTGAAGAGGAACTAGAACTTACATTACTGGATTGAGGATTTTGACTTGCTATTAGACATAGGTTGGCTTCTTCATTATCAGAATTGTCTGTTGATGAAGTGTCATTGTCATCCCATGCTACATAGGCTCTTTTTACATCTCTCTGTCCCTTCATGAGTAACCTCAAGAACATCCCACATCTCCTTGGCGATTTGCATTGGGATACCCTAAAAAACTCATCCATGTTAAGTGCAGAAGTAATTATATTTTTGGCAATACAATCATCTTGGATTAATTTCTTTTCACAGTCATTCAAGCTACACCAATCTTTGTTAAAAATATCGGTTTCTTGTTCAATGATATTCCACACATTTATACTAACAGATTCAATAAAGATCTTCATCCTAATTTTCCAAAAAGGATAATCTATTCAACAGAATAGTGGAGGTCTGTTAATAGAAGCCCCCTCAGAAAATGGTAATCTGTTTTCAGCCATGGATCGAAGAAACTTGAATAACTTTCAAGCACCTCGCTCTGATGCCAATTGTTAGAAAAGTAGTTTTAGATCAAGAGGGGGGGGGGTGAACTGATCTTTGAAAGTTTTTCGCAAATAACAGATTATCTAATTCGAAAATTAAGTTTAAAGATCTGTTCTTGAATCACAAAGCAATAAATCAAAATAAGCGCAGCAACTGAATTTAAAGGAGAGAAAGGTTAAGAAAGATATCACCAGTATTTTGTTAGAAAAGTAGTTTTAGATCAAGAGGGGGGGGTGAATTGATCTTTGAAAGTTTTTCGCAAATAACAGATTATCTAATTCGAAAATTAAGTTTACAGATTTGTTCTTGAATCTCAAAGCAATCAATCAAAATAAGCGCAGCAACAGAAATTAAAGAGAGAAAGGTTAAGAAAGATTTCACTAGGTATTTTATCTTGGTTCACCCAATACCAGGGCTACGTCCGAGTCTCCGGCCAAATTCCAGCTGGGTTCCACTAGATTAAATGTTTTACAGATTCAACAATCTTACACCTAATCTAACACAAGAACCAAATTCCAGTTCTCGCACTTAACCTCTCCACCAAGAACCAAATTCCAGCTCTTGATAACCTCGCAGACCAAATTCCAGTTGCAGAGAAACCAGTACCCAAATTCCAGGCACCACACGAGTACAAGAACCAAATTCCAGTTCTCGTACTCAACCTCTCCACCAAGAACCAAATTCCAGTTCTTGATAACCTCTACAACCAAATTCCAGTTGCGAGAGAAACCGAGTGCCCAAATTCCAGGCACCAAACCTTTCACCAAGAACCAAATTCCAGTTCTTGATAACCTCCACAACCAACTTCCAGCTACTGAGAGAAACTTGTGCCCAAATTCCAGGCACAACACAATACAAAAGAATGAAAAAGAATTTACAAAGAAGAAACTAGAAAGCTCAAACCAGTTTATCCAAATCTGCAGAGAGTTTCTTCTTCAAAAGAATGCAAGTTGCCTCAAGAAAGATTTTCAAAATAACTTCAAAAAATTGTTGCGAATCTTTCTTGAAAAAGTTCTAAGGTTTGCTTGAATGATTGCTTAAGGATGTGTAAAAGCTGATATTCAAAGTATATTTAAAAAGTTCAAGCAAAATTGTTTTTAAAGAGTAATTTCAAAAGCTACTGCATTAATTAATCTGTTGAAAGTTTGTTTTAATCGGTTGAAATAGTCGTTTCAATCTGTTAAAAGTCCTTTCAATCCATTAATGCGTTCTTGATTCTTTAGCGAAATTGTTTTAGTTGATCATTGCAACGGTTATATCAATTAAAACACTTTACAAAACTTTTCTAAGTTTGATTCAATCGATTGTTTAGTGTTTTAATCGATTGATATACTTGCAAAACTTTCTTATAAAACTTTTCAAGTTATTTTAAGCTGATAAAAAGAAGTTTTAATCGATTAAAACTCGTACAAAATTTTTCCAAGTTGTTTTAATCGGTTGAAACGCGTTTTAATCGATTGAAAC
This sequence comes from Sphenostylis stenocarpa, assembly GCA_963425845.1. Classification (NCBI taxonomy): domain Eukaryota; kingdom Viridiplantae; phylum Streptophyta; class Magnoliopsida; order Fabales; family Fabaceae; genus Sphenostylis; species Sphenostylis stenocarpa. The sequence goes on from OY731408.1 coordinate 22,601,104, forward strand.
TCGTACAAAATTTTTCCAAGTTATTTTAATCGATTGAAATGTGTTTTAATCGATTGAAAGCAGATCTGATCGGTCATAATTCAATTCGATCGATCATAACCAACTCTGATCGGTCATAACTGCATTCTGATCGATCATTCTGACCCTCTAAGTGATTTTAATCGATTGTAACGTGTTTTAATCGATTGAAATAAGTTCTGATCGCTCATATTTAAAATCTGATCGGTCATAATGGTTTCTAAAGGGTTTTAATCGATTAAAAGTAATTTGTATCGATTAAAATACTGTAAAATTACTTCTTTGAACATTCTAAGAGATTTTAATCGGTTCTTTCAAAACTATATCAGTTAAAAACATTATTAAGAAAGCTTTTGTCACAATGCTTTGTTTTTAATTTGTTTAAGACGATTTTTGAGGCATTTTGCAAAATCATTTAAGAGAAGAAACTTTATGCAGCAGAAAAGATAAAGTGGTTTTACCTAAGCATTTGTTAGACACACTAATCTTCTAACTCTTTTATCTGAGTGACTTGTTGACCGCTGCAAAGTTGACTTTTGACTTCATCTTTGACTTCATCAAATCAATGAGATCTTTGCCAGAGTATTTCACTAAGATCTTCATCACTTTCAGTCTCCCCCTATTTGATGAAGACAAACACCATTTTGAAAAAACAAACTCTGCAAGAGAAGTCACTTGATAATACAGTTTAGTGAGAAATTTAAAAATGTATTAATGTCCTATTTCTCCCCCTAAAACTTATTTCTCCCCCTAAAATGATGCTCCCTTAATGTAAGAGTTATTTCTCTAAATTTATCCTAAAGTAAAGCAACTATTTCTCCCCCTTTTGACTTCATCAAAAATAGGGAATAGAAGAGAAATAATAAAAAATGTAAGATTTGAAATGTGCTCAAGTTTTTGAAAATAAAAAGGAAATCAATATTTTACCCATGAAAAGAATCAATTAAAGTTGATTCAAGCTTATCTCCATTAACACGTTTGTAATGAATACAATTAACACGTGTAAAGATAAGGGAATCACGCTTTAGTAGCATGTTACAGGAACAACCATTAACTAAAGCCTTTAATCTTTCTTTCCAGAATGAAAATAGATTAAAAACAGAACATAATCGATTAAAATGTTTTTGATAAATGATTTGAATCGATTGAAATAAGGGTTTAATCGATTAAAACATGTAAGAATTTGAAAACATGAAACTTTAGTGCAATTAATCGATTATTTCGACTTTTAATCGATTAAAAAAAATGTTGTATAAGTTCATTTAATCGATTAAAAAGATGTTGTATTGATTAAAACAATCAGTTTTGAAAAATGAAGTAATGTTTAATGCATATTTTGTAAAGCTGATCATCTAGAAAGGATGTTTAACAATACTAACAACTACATTGATTAAATCTTAACTAATAGATCCATCAACATCAGAATAAAATCTTATTTAGCTAAAGCTCTCAGGGATCTATTTAAATTCTATCTAGATTTTCCTGTTTCAACTTTAAACCTACATTATATAAATCAAGGCTAAAAATATTGTTTCTGTTTAATAACCAGTGATACTACAAATCATAAATTGAAATTAGCATCAAAAGAGATAAGATATAAAGTAAAGGTAAGAAGGGACCCTTTTTATCCATACTTCCCTGATTATTTGTGTCTGGTATCAAAATTCATGACCCAGTCATTTGATCCTTACCAACTTTAAAAGGCCAAAGGCTTCAATTTTTGCTGAAACCATTTTGCTTTATCAATCATTGAGACACCAACAATTGTTTTTCCTATTATGAACCCTGCAGTTATCACCATCCAAGCAAATAACTACATTCTCAATGAAGTATGAAGGAAAATGATAGCGTGTTATTCTTCCCTTCAAATGGATCAGTCATCATCATCTCTGAGGAATGAATTTTCTTCAACTTTGTTGTTTCCAGTGGTATCATGTACTGGAACACATGCATACAAAATAGAACTAGTGATGACAGCAATCCAGGACTCCCCGGTCAATAACCATATCCTTACATATTTCATACATCACTATTATCATGGGCATCAAAAAGCATCGAATTCGTCACGAAATTTGCCTTCATTGATGGAAGACAGTTATGTTGGTTCTAAACATCTGAAATTCACTGAAAGATCCTCTTGTTGGGTTGTTGTTAAGGAAGCCAGATCACCAGTATAAACTTGATCCCTATACTAACCATAAAACACACATTCCCTGTGGCACTTTTAGCTTTTCATTCAATTCTTGAATTGTCGACACGATTGGTTTCCTTATAGTGACACCACGTGATTTTGATGATCAAAACGAATTATCAAAGTTGCACAATTCCAATGATTTTCACTAAGAGTCTTGAACTAATGCATGCCCAAAATTATTTCAAATATATTGCTAGGTAATCTCCGAAATCTAATGTAAACGTGTGTCCAAGTTATTTGATCATACTTCTTAGTAATCAACAACTTATTATCGAAGTAAATATTAATTACCACGCAACATTTCATGTAAAGTTTTTAAGAGAAATGTAGACATCTATAGCTTGAATCATGTCTATGTTGTTGTCAAAATAAAAGACTTTTCCATTCATGGATAAGCAGTAATAACTTTCCCACATTATGTCCCTAGTCGAGTTTCCAATTCAAAAATTTGTTCGAACTTTAACTTTCCAATTAAAAATTTGTGCCATTGAAAGAAAATTCGATATTATTCATGATTGTCTTGCCGTTATTTAAGGCTGAAAGAAACTAAGTTCTCTAATGAATATTACAGTGAAACCATGGATTTCGTGTTGCTTCTGATCACGTTTGCAGCAGAGAATTGAGAGAAGATTTTGAAAATATGAAAACAGAAGAAAGATATAAGTTGAGAAATGATAAGTTCAGAAGATGATTCGTGACGATTGGGTACTGCAATTATTGGGAATATGTTTGACTTGGTCAAAGAAATTTTAAACACATTATGCAGATTCTAGATTATCATAAAGACCTGGGTTTTTTATTTGAATTCATTTACCAATCTTCAATTTGATGTTATGAAACTGATTTTCAGAAACAAATTGATTAAACAACAAATTATTCTATTAATTTGATTTTTAATATTCGGTTTGAAAATGTAATAGTAAAAATGATCGATTAATACTTAAAAGAATCGATTGTTTTTGTACTGGAAGAGATTTAGAAGATGATACCGGAATTTAAATCGATTAAAACGAAAATGAATCGATTAAATTTGATACCTTAGTGATTTTAGTTGATATAAATTCATTCTAATCGATTAAAACAGTTAAACTCAAATCCTGAGAACATTTTAATCGATTGATTCGCATTTCAATCGATTAAAACTGTACGGACAAATTTATTAATATCTTCCGTAAGTTATTTTAATCGATTAATACTTGGTTTATATCAATTAAAACAATCAGTTTAGGAAAAATCGAACCTGATGCGTAGCTACGAACTCCAAGGGATTCCCGGACTTTGTTCCTGCAAAACAAGTTAAGAATTTTTCTCGGTACCCTTTATGGTTACTCGGGTCCTGATCGGGTTATTTGAAATGAATTAATTTTTGGAACCCATTTCATTCTTCCTTTAGGAATAACATACTTTTTGATTCTACAATATTTGACCAGAGTGACCTTTCTTCATGCAGGTAGAAACATTTGATTACGAGTATGATTTCCTATTTGTGTTTGTTTTCCTGGATCTAGATTTAAATCCTATTCCAGATTTGTCAAAAATCAATTTTTGAGACCCAAGTAAAACATCAAGATTGGCTTGCCCTTGTGTGAATCTTGAAACAGTTTGAGATAAAAAATCAATCTTCTTTTGTAATTCTGAACAGTTATTACATGGTTTATTACAAGCACAATCAGAATTAGCATGAATTAATTTCAAGTAATCACAATCATTTTCATCTTCAAGAATTCTTTTTCCAGAGAATCAACTTTATTTACTAGCCAATTATTTAGCCCTTTTAACCTATCATTTTCTTTTTGAAGTTTCTTAGCCTCTTCATGCATTTCATTAAATGCTTCTTGCAATGCATCATAATTCACTAAATTTGAAGAGGAACTAGAACTTACATTATCGGAATTTTCTCGGGCATTCCATCCTCGACATGGCCATTGGTATTTGGTGATTCTGAGTTGACCATTAAGCATATCTCTGGTGCTTCTTCATAGGTCTTTTCAAGGATCTTCCACATTTGTGCAGCAGTTTGACAATGTGCAATCCTAAAAAAATCATTTCGTTAAGAGCGGATGAGATGATATTTTTGGCAATACAATCATCTTGGATTTTGTTAACCATATCAGTTTCTTGTTCAATGACATTCCAAACATTTATACTAACAGATTCAATAAAGATCTTCATCCTCATTTTCCAAAATAGATAATCTGTTCCACAAAACAGTGGAGGTTTATCAATACAAGCTCCCTCGGAAAATTTGTTTCTAGCCATGGATCGAAGAACTTGAATAACTTTCAAGCACCTCGCTCGATGCCAATTGTTAGAAAAGTAGTTTTAGATCAAGAGGGGGGTGAATTGATCTTTGAAAGTTTTTCGCAAATCACAGATTATCTAATTCGAAAATTAAGTTTACTAGATCTGTTCTTGAATCTCAAAGCAATCAATCAAAATAAGCGCGACGAACTGAAATTAAAGAGAGAAAGGTTAAGAAAGATTTCACCGGTATTTTATACTTGGTTCACCCAATACCGGGGCTACGTCCGAGTCTCCAGCCAAATTCCAGCTGGGTTCCACTAGATTAAATGTTTTACATATTCAACAATCTTACACCTAATCTAACACAAGAACCAAATTCCAGTTCCGCACTTAACCTTTCCACCAAGAACCAAATTCCAGCTCTTGATAACTTCTGCAACCAAATTCCAGCTACGAGAGAAACCGAGTACCCAAATTCCAGGCACCACACAATACAAGAACCAAATTCCAGTTCTCGTACTCAACCTCTCCACCAAGAACCAAATTCCGAGTTCTTGATAACCTCTACAACCAAATTCCAGTTGCGAGAGAAACCGAGTGCCCAAATTCCAGGCACCAAACCTTTCACCAAGAACCAAATTCCAGTTCTTGATAACCTCCACAACCAACTTCCAACTGAGAGAAACTTGTGCCCAAATTCCAGGCACAACACAATACAAAAGAATGAAAAAGAATTTACAAAGAAGAAACTAGAAAGCTCAAACCAGTTTATCCAAATCTGCAGAGAGTTTCTTCTTCAAAAGAATGCAAGTTGCCTCAAGAAAGATTTTCAAAATAACTTCAAAAAATTGTTGCGAATCTTTCTTGAAAAAGTTCTAAGGTTTGCTTGAATGATTGCTTAAGGATGTGTAAAAACTGATATTCAAAGTATATTTAAAAAGTCCAAGCAAAACTGTTTTTAAAGAGTAATTTCAAAAACTGCTGCATTAATTAAACTGTTGAAAGTTTGTTTTAATCGGTTGAAATAGCTGTTTCAATCTGTTAAAAGTCCTTTCAATCCATTAATGCGTTCTTGATTCTTTAGCGAAATTGTTTTAGTTGATACTGCTAACGGTTATATCAATTAAAACACTTTACAAAACTTTTCTAAGTTTGATTCAATCGATTGTTTCGTGTTTTAATCGATTGATATACTTGCAAAACTTTCTTATAAAACTTTTCAAGTTATTTTAACTGATAAAAAGAAGTTTTAATCGATTAAAACTCTGTACAAAATTTTTCCAAGTTGTTTTAATCGGTTGAAACGCGTTTTAATCGATTGAAACTCTGTACAAAATTTTTCCAAGTTATTTTAATCGATTGAAATGTGTTTTAATCGATTGAAACAGATCTGATCGGTCATAATTCAATTCTGATCGATCATAACCAACTCTGATCGGTCATAACTGCATTCTGATCGATCATTCTGACCCTCTAAGTGATTTTAATCGATTGTAACGTGTTTTAATCGATGGAAATAAGTTCTGATCGCTCATATTTAAAATCTGATCGGTCATAATGGTTTCTAAAGGGTTTTAATCGATTAAAAGTAATTTGTATCGATTAAAATACTGTAAAATTACTTCTTTAAACATTCTAAGAGATTTTAATCGGTTCTTTCAAAACTATATCAGTTAAAAACATTATTAAGAAAGCTTTCGTCACAATGATTTGTTTTTAATTTGTTTAAAACGATTTTTGAGGCATTTTGCAAAATCATTTAAGAGAAGAAACTTTATGCAGCAGAAAAGATAAAGTGGTTTTACCTAAGCATTTGTTAGACATACTAATCTTCTAACTCTTTTATCTGAGTGACTTGTTGACCGCTGCAAAGTTGAATTTTGACTTCATCTTTGACTTCATCAAATCAATGAGATCTTTGCCAGAGTATTTCACTAAGATCTTCATCACTTTCATATTTTATACTGGTTCACCCAATACCAGGGCTACGTCCAGTCTCCAGCCAAATTCCAGCTGGGTTCCACTAGATTAAATGTTTTACAGATTCAACAATCTTACACCTAATCTATCACAAGAACCAAATTCCAGTTCCTGCACTTAACCTCTCCACCAAGAACCAAATTCCAGCTCTTGATAACCTCTACAACCAAATTCCAGCCGTAGAGAAACCAGTGCCCAAATTCCAGGCACCAACACCTAACCTCTCACCAAGAACCAAATTCTAGCTCTTGATAACCTCTACAACCAAATTCCAGTTGTAGAGAAACCAGTGCCCAAATTCCAGGCACCAACACCTAACCTCTCACCAACAACCAAATTCCAGTTCTTGATAACCTCTACAACCAACTTCCAGCTGTAGAGAAACTTGTGCCCAAATTCCAGGCACCAACACCTAATCTCTCACCAAGAACCAAATTCCAGTTCTTGATAACCTCTACAACCAACTTCCAGCTGCAGAGAAACTTGTGCCCAAATTCCAGGCACAACACAATACACAAGAATGAAAAAGAATTGACAAAGAAGAAACTAGAAAGCTCAAACCAGTTTATCCAAATCTGCAGAGAGTTTCTTCTTCTAAAGAATGCAAGTTGCCTCAAGAAAGATTTTCAAAAGAACTTCTAAAAAATTGTTGCGAATCTTTCTTGAAAAGAGTGCTAAGGTTTGCTTGAATGATTGCTCAAGGATGTGTAAAAACTGATGTTCAATGTATATTTAAAAAGTTCAAGCCAAACTGTTTTTAAAGAGTATTTTCAAAACTGCTGCATTAATTAATCTGTTAAAAGTTTGTTTTAATCTGTTGAAATAGCCATTTCAATCTGTTAAAAGTCCTTTTAATCCATTAATACGTTCTTGATTCTTTAACATATTTGTTTTAACTGATACGACAACGTTTATATCATTTAAAACACTTTACAAAAAATCTTCTAAGTTTATTTAATCGATTGTTTCGCGATTCAATCGATTGAAATACTGCAAACCTTTCCTGTAAAACTTTTCAAGTTATTTTAACTGATAAAAATAAGTTTTAATCGATTAAAACTCATGTACAAAATTTTTCCAAGTTGTTTTAATCGGTTGAAATGCGTTTTAATCGATTGAAACAGATCTGATCGGTCATAATTCAATTCTGATCGATCATAACCAACTCTGATCGGTCATAACTGAATTCTGATCGATCATTCTGACACTTTAAGTGATTTTAATCGATTGAAACGTGTTTTAATCGATTGAAATAAATTCTGATCGCTCATATTTCAAATTTGATCGGTCATAATGGGTTCTAAAAGGTTTTAATCGATTAAAAGCAATTTGTATTGATTAAAATACTGTAAAAACACTTCTTTGAATATTCTAAGTGATTTTAATCGGTTCTTTCAAAACTATATCAGTTAAAAACATTATTAAGAAAGTTTTTGTCAAAATGCTTTGTTTTTAATTGTTTAAAACGATTTTAGAGGCATTTTGCAAAATCATTTAAGTGAAAAAACTTCATGCAGCAGAAAAGATAAAGTGGTTTTACCTAAGCATTCTGTTAGACACACTAATCCTCTAACTCTTTTATCTGAGTGACTTGTTGACCACTGCAAAGTAGTCTTTTGACTTCATCAAATCAATGAGATCTTTGCCAATGTATTTCAATAAGATCTTCATCACTTTCACGTGGCTACTTAGCTTACAAAGAACCTGAAACCAGGCTAGCTAAAAGGCAGACTGTCCGAGATAAAATGCTGCTTTATGCGAAAGAATATTTAGCGTCCCTTATCTCTTCTGTCGGAACTGCGTGGCTACTTAGCTTACAAAGAACCTGAAACCAGGCTAGCTAAAAGGCAGACTGTTTGAGATAAGGGTGTTTATTTGCGAAATTTTTTTTTTTGAGTTTTTGTTTTGTTGTTTGTTTATGCTATGCAACAGGCAAATGCAACAAACATATGCACACACAATTCAGTCATCCGCGAACAGGCGAGAATTCGTTTATATCACGAGGTAGGGTTTTCCTACAGAAAAGTGCATTGGCAAGGGTTGGTTCTAACTGTTCTCACCAGGCTAAGGCCCCCAAGGTGCCCCCATTATAGGGTCCCCACTCTCCAGCCGTCCGACCATGCTTAGCACTAAGGCCATAGTCAGTCTTGTTGCCAAAAGAGGAAGGTTATCACCTTGAGTGGTGGTTTCCGATCACACTGGTGGGCTCAAGGCCCTCACTACAGCGAATCGTACCTGCCACCCACTCCCTATGGTTTTCTCACTTGCCCCCGGGTATAGAGGGAACTGTTGTGTGCAAGGGTTTGTGTACAATTTTTATTTCAAACAATTGCATAATTATAAACAAACAACAGTTATTAAAGCCAAGCATTAAAATATGTTATAATACAAGTTAAGGGCAAAAACATTGTTTTCTTGGTTTACTTATTTTTAAGCCGGCCCATCACTAAATGGGATCAACTCTCAAGGCTTCCCCAGTGGAGTCGCCATCTGTCGGCGCCGTCTCAAAAGAGAGAAGGTCGGTCGGAGCGACGCGATGGTTTTCGACCCTCTTGATTTTCGCGTTTTTATGGGTGGTTACAACGCCTTTAGGTTGTCCGATAACCGAGATAACCTAGGGGCGAGGTTTTCGAAAGGGCGTCCTTGGGTTGTCCGATAACCGGACTATCCCAAGGACTAATTTTGTAGGGTTCTGTGGAGTCGCCACCAATGTTTTTACCGGAAACATCGGAAAAGGGGTTTTAAAAGGCGTTGGTTTTCGAAAACCAGCTTTGGTCATTAGAACCAGAGTTGGGTAAGGGAGTTAGTTACGTGTAAAGGAAGTATTAGTTCCTTTACTACGCCCCTTTCGGGTTCCCTATGATAGGCCAGCTATCTAAAAATATTTAAACTGGTGAAAATAACGTTTTTGCCCTTTTATTATGCGGAATTTAAATTTATGACTGCATGGCCCTAATCTATTGCATCATTTAAAATTAAAGCAGTAAAAGTAGAGAGAGAGAATTTAAACCTCCGAAGCAAGCTTTCTTTTTTATTTCTTTAACAAAAATGGGTGCTTTTTGGCAGCCCTTCACTCTACACGATGTTAGAATCGCACAGCGGAATGTTCGCGTGGTCGGACAAAAACCAAGAGGGCGGGTGAATTGGTTTCTTAATAAAAATTAGGTTTTCAAAATTTTCCCCAAATTTTACCGATTAAAAACTGTGTAAATGTAAATAGAGAAGAGTAGAGAAGATTACACAGTAGGTTTATACTGGTTCGGATCAAAAGACCCTACGTCCAGTTGCTAATCACTCAAAAGAGGATTAACGCTGTCACTAAGAACAAATTGTTACAAAACAAATTACAAATGAAAGAGATAAAGTAAAGACAACACCTCTCTTGAAATCCACAAGAGATGAAGAACAGCTTTCCCCAGAGACGGCACAACACACAATCCACTAAGAACTCCACTTAGTGATTCTTATCGCTTCTAGCCTCACACCAGGTTCCAAAAGCCCCCTTTCCTTGCAACAAACGAGTTCTCCGGCACTCCACGACACTTAACTTTTGTATGGAAAGAGTTGTTCTTCTTTTACGAGTGCCAAAGCAGAGTTTAAGTAGGGAAATTAGGGTTTAGGAATTGGGGATTTCGAAACTATGGTTATTGGTAATTGGATTTTCGAAAATAGGGTTTGTTTGATGTTTAAAATCGAAACAGATTGAAATAATCGATTATTTGGAGTAATAATCGATTAAAACAGAGCCAAATACGTCGGAACCCAATCCTCTCGGTTTAATCGATTATTTGGTGAAATAATCAATTATCTCGTACGGAGCTATGCGGAATAATCGATTATTTTGCTTGTTTAATCGATTAAAACAGTGAGTTTTAGACGAGAAAATGGTTTTCTCATCTGTTTTAATCGATTATATACCTATTTAATCGATTAAAGCCGAGCCTGCATGATAAATTTGAGCATTTTGAAGCTTCTAAGTTACGAGACTATGTACCGGCTATCTTAGATTCTATAATTACGAGACTCAATCAAACTAAAACAGAGTTATTACAATACGAAATCATCAATCTTCAATCTTCAATACTCTAAGTCTTTAAGCTCTTGGATCATCATCAAAATCAACATTCTTCATGATCATTATTTGCAACATCAAGTCCTTGAATGTTCAACAATCTCCCCTTTTTGATGATGATCAAAATTATCTTTTAAAGCCCTTGTAATAACCTGTTTTATCCGTCATACTAACAAACACATTAAACATACCAGATAAAATTTAAAATTGAATCATAGGCTTTAAATTTTTCTCCCCCTATTTTGATTATAATCAAAAAGAACTCTGCAACATCAATCATAAGAGCTCCCCCTCAAAATATGCATAAGTTAGAGAAAGTTCCCCCTCAATCAAGGCATAAAAAGAAAAAACATCAAATTTTATTTCAGAATCATTCATTCATTACAATAGCATGACAATAACAAAAGAAAATACTTAACATAATTTAAAATTCTTCACTATCATCATCATTAAAGTGTGCATTAAATCTATTTTCTAAACGGCACACTTTATAAGAAGGCAAAGAGAGTATATATTGCAAGAAAGCTTGATTTCAAGAGTTAGAAGTGAGTAGAAGTGAACTAGAGGTCTCTATATAGCAAAAACATGTCCAACGGTCAAATAGAAGAGAATATAGGTCAAAATATCCGTTGGCAACAGCTAGAAGGCAAAACTGGTCGGTTTTAATCGATTATATCTCAAAATAATCGATTATTTTGATATCAGACAGCTTTAATCGATTATTTCCAGCAAATAATCGATTATCTGAGGCATTTAATCGATTATTTCACGAAATAATCGATTATTCCAAAGGAGAATACCCTGTTTTGGACGTTTTGAAGGGAAATAATCGATTATTTCATCAATTAATCGATTATTCCAGAGGCTACATCAAGTTTTTGAGGTTTTTACACATAATAACCTATGAACATCCTACGCCACGAATTTTAACATTACAATCATCCAAAAACAGTCAAATTAAGCAGAATTTAAGCTATTTCTAATATCCCTAAGTCTCTTCTAAGATCATAGAATCTATCCTTTGGTAGAGGCTTAGTAAATATATCTGCTAATTGACGTTTAGTGTCTACATACTCTATCTTACAGTTTCCTTTGCTAATATGATCTCTTAAAAAGTGATGTCTAATCTCAATATGTTTAGTCCTCGAGTGCATTACTGGATTCTTAGTTAGATTGATTGCACTCGTATTATCACACATTAATGGAATGTCATTTAAATATATGCTATAATCCTCTAATTGTTGTTTCATCCACGGAATTTGAGCACAACAACTACCAGTACTGCAATATATTCGAGCTTCGAGTGGTAGATAAAGCAACACATGCTTGTTTCTTAGAATGCCATGATATTAAGGATGAACCTAACAAATGACATGTCCCACTAGTGCTTTTCCTATCAATTTTACATCCACCATAATCGGCATCGAGAATATCCTAATAAACTAATACAAGCATCGAGACGGATACCACAAGCCAAATCCAGTAGTTCCTTTTAAGTATTTTAAAATATGTTTCTACTGCAATTAGATGAGATTCTTTAGGACAAGCACTGAAATCTAGCACACACACGAGACGAGAATGCATAATATCGGGTCTACTAGCGAGTTAAGTATAATAGTGATCCTATCATACCTCTATACATAGTTTGATTTACTTCCAAACCTGATTCATCCTTGTCTAAATAGCATGAAGTTCCCATGGGTGTGTTAGCTTCCTTTGAGGTGTCCATTCCAAACTTTTTGAGAATCTCTTTGCAGTATTTAGTTTGAGAGATGAAAGTGCCATCTTTAAGTTGCTTGATTTGAAGTCCAAGGAAGAATGTTAATTCTCCCATCATAGACATTTCAAACTCTCCCTGCATAATCTTAGCAAATTCTACACATAACAAACTATCAGTTGATCCAATAATATCATCAACAAGTAGCACATCCTTGATCTCCAAAGTGTTTGCACCGCAGTTGCTTGATTGATTGCTAAAGGATGTGTGAAAACTTATATTCAATGTGTGATTAAAAAGTTCAAGCCAAACTGTTTTTATAGAAGATTTTCAAAACTGCTAGTTTAATTAATCTGTTAAAAGATTCTCTTAATCTGTTAAAAGATTCTCTTAATCTGTTAAAAGTGCAGTTTTAATCTGTTAAAACATCTTTTAATCGATTAAAACGCAGTGTAGAAAAATTTTTTAAGTTGTTTTAATCGATTGAAACGAGTTTTTAATCGATTAAAAGAGTTCTGATCGGTCATAACTAAATTCGATCGATCATAGCTGATTCTGATCGGTCATAATAAAAATCTGATCGATCATCCGACCCTTTAGGTGATTTTAATCGATTGAAACGTGTTTTTAATCGATTGAAAAATTCGACAGCTCATAATTAAAATCTGATTGATCACATTTGCTTCGATCGGTCATAATTTGATTCGATCAATCATCCGACCCTTTAAGTGATTTTAATCTATTGAAACATGTTTTTAATCGATTTAAAAGATTCGACCAGCTCATAATAAAAATCTGATCGATCACAATGAGTTCTAAATGGTTTTAATCGATTAAAATTAAGTTTTATCGATTAAAATACTGTAAAAACACTTCTTTGAACATTTTAAGTGATTTTATTTGGTTCTTTCAAAACTGCATCAGTTAAAAACATGTTTTAAGAAAGCTTTTGTAAAAATACTTTGTTTTTAGTTGTTTAAAACAATTTTAGAGGCTTTTCGCAAAAATCTTTAAGTGAAGAACCTTCATGCAATAGAAAAGATAAAATGTTTTTACCTAATCATTCTGTTTAAAACATACTAAATGATCCATTTTCTTTGAATAAATACAAGATACAAATAGATTTATTTAACAATTGGAACCCAAATATATTTACCTTTAGGAACACCAAAATGTTTAATTTTACACTTATTTGAAGTGTGACCTTGTTTCATACAATAGAAGCATGCATTTGGAGTAGCTTTAGAACAAGATACATTATTAACATGACATGCTCTAGTTCCTTTTTCTACCCATATTCTTTTCTTTTTAGGTTTACTCTTTTTCAAAGGAACTCTTTGATTTACATTATTTTGAGCAATTACCATTTCATGCTTCTTAAGATCATCAATTTCTTTTTCGGCTTTGTCTAGCAAATGGTTAAGAATATCTATGTCATATTCATGCTCTTTACATTTTGCACAAGCTAAGTCCTTATTCTCATCTAAGCATACAATTTTCGTATTAGCTACCTCCTTTTCTTCTAAACATGCAATTTTCAATTTTAAGGACTCATTTTCCTTTTCGGATCTTCTTAGATTTTTCTTTACAACTTTAAATTCGTTTTTCATATCCATATATGCAGTAAATAACTCATTACACTACTGCAGAAAAGGCTTTTTACATCGGTTAAAATGGGCTTTCGACGTCGGTTAAAGCGGCGACATAGATACGGGGGTCATAGAAAGTAAGACTTTCTACGTCGGTTAATAGGAACCGACGTAGAAAGCCTTACTTTCTTTGAGCTATTATGATCGGTCAAACTGGTTATGATCGGTCATAGAGCTATCTTGATCGATCATAACTGGTTCTGATCGGTCACATAAATACTTTCTACGTCGGTTAGTCGAGGAACCGACGTAGAAAGTCTTATTTTGTATGAGCTATTCGATCGGTCATACTGGTTTCGATTGGTCATATACTTTCTATGTCGGTTAACACTTATAACCGACATAGAAAGTCTTACTTTCTATGTCGGTTAAAATTATAACCGACATAGAAAGTACTTTCTACGTCGGGTAATGACATAGCCGAGCGTAGAAAGTGTTATTTTTTTAAATACCTGCATTTTATTTACGAGATGCTACCTTTCTTCGAGTAGACACTGCCTATTCATCACAGTTCCGAGACAAATAACCACATATCCGAGTACAGACAGATATGCACAGTTCATATATAAATTTGCTACAGATATATATCCAGTACAGACAGATTCAGTTGCAGACAGATATGTACATATGAAACACATTGAAATGAATATATGTACAGACAGATCCAGTTCCAGACAGTTCATTTACTTAAACGAATGTAAATTTCCTAACTTAAATCAATTCTATCTAAATTGTTACAAGTTAAATTTCCTATGAAGATTGAATGCTTAAATTTCCTATCAAGTTGGAGCATTCTCCCAAAATCCTTCCATATGGTCATAACGGATGGCATGCACATCATCTATTTCTACATTAACACTCAAGTTTGGCATATTTGAAGAGAAACATGGTGTCTCGGGTATATCAAGTACTAATTCATCATTCTCATCAGAATTATACATGGGTTTTCCTTGTAGAACCACTGACCATCCTTTGTTAGCGGGATCGGTGACATAAAACACTTGTTTTGCCCGAGATGCCATGATAAATGGTTCTTTGGTATAACGAGTATTTTCAAGGTTAACCAAGGTAAATCCAAGATCATCGGTGAAGATGCCAGTATTAAAATCAACCCACTTGCATTTAAAAATAGGTACTTCGAATATCGTGTAATCTATTATCCAAATCTCTTCAATTACACCAAAGTAGCCCATTGACGCCCTTATCGGATATTTATCCTTTGAACTCGAGAAATGCATTGATTCAGCCACCACCATGACTCCACTATTTTGCATTGTGCTTATTTCATCTTCTCCCTTTGTATAAAATGAATAGTTATTTATATCATACCCACCCCAACATATCACATCAAAGTTTGGCTCACATGCTAGCCACTTTAGTGTATCGAAGCTGTATTGTCACCTTCAACTTGTTGTTTAAACCACTTCAAAAAGCTCTTGTTGTGTTCAGTGATCACCCACTTTTTAGGCATACGTGGATTATTTCGCTTCACAATCTCTTTATGAGCACTTAAGTAGGGGATGACTTCTTCACTCGTTATTCAATATGTACAAATGCGCTTGAAGTACTTCATCTCGACACATTGTCACAACTTTTGCACCTCGAGTTCCTCTACCAAGACCTATTCCATGGTAACGAGTCTTAGGTAACCCTATAGCTTCAACTTCGATAAGTAGTTTGTGCAAAACTCAATAGCTTCCTCTGCAATATATCTTTGAACAATTGATGCTTCGGGACGATATTGGTTCTTCACATACCCTTTTAATATTTTCATGTATCGCTCAAAAGGGTACATCCATCGTAAGAAAAGCTGGACCACAGATTCTAACTTCCCTGGCTAGATGAACAATCAAGTGAACCATAATATCAAAAAATGATGGAGGAAAGTACATTTCAAATTGACATAATATTACTGCAGCCTCATTCTCTAACTGATCCAAAACATCCGGGTCCATAACTTTACTACATATGGCATTAAAAAAAAAGCATAATCGAGTTAAGGAATATCTAACATTGTCTCGGTAAGATACCTCAAATAGCCACGGGTAGAAGTTGTTGCATCAATACATGACAATCATGAGATTTTAACCCAAGCAATTTGAGATCTTTCATAGATACAAGTCTCTTCACATTGGAAGAGTAACCAAATGGAACCTTCACACCTCGTAAAAACTCACAAAAACTTTTTTTCTCTTTTTTAGACAGTGTGTGACATGCTGGAGGCAAGTATGTTCGGTTACCATGAGGTTGAGGAGCTAATTGTTCTCTTATACCCATTTCAACCATGTCCAAACGAGCATTGACACCATCTTTTGTTTTTCCTTGAATGTTAAGGAGCGTTCCGATGATACTGTCACACACATTTTCTCTACATGCATGACATCTATACAATGCCTCACATCAAGAACCCTCCAATATGGAAGAACAAAAAGGATTGACATTTTCTTCCATATACCTGTGGCTTTCTTTTGCGTCTTTCCAAACTCACACGAAATTGCACTTACTCGTTGATATACTTCTTCCCCACTTAAAGGTGTTGGGGCTGCATCATTTTCTTGACACCCGTTAAATGATTTTTTTAATTTACGATATGAATGGTTTGAAGGAAGAAATCTTCGGTGTCCAAGGTACACTGTTTTCCTTCCATGTTGTAGTTGATAGTGACATGTGTCTTCTTCACATATCGGGCAAGCTTTATGTCCCTTTGTGCTATAGCCACTCAAATTACCATATGCTGGAAAGTCATTAATTGTACAAAATAACATTGCACGCAACTTGAATAAGTCACCTGTGTACCCATCAAACACATCAACACCTTCCTCCCACAACATCTTCAACTCTTCAACCAATGGGCTTAAAAAAACATCAATGTCATTTCCAGGTTGTCTGGGACCCGAGATCATCAAAGATAGCATCAAGTGTTGACAATTCAAGGACTTGATGTTGCACTTGATGAATATGAAGAATGGATTTTGATGATGATCCAAGAACTAAAGACTTAGAATATTGAAGATTGAAGATTGGTGATAATTGTATTGTAATAACTCTGATTTATTTAAGATTGAGTCTGTATTTTTAGAGTCTAAGATAGCCGGTACATAGTCCGTAACTTAGAAGCTTCAAAAAGCTCAAATTTATCATTCGAGCTCGGGTTTAATCGATTATATAGGTAAATAATCGATTAAAACGGTGAGAAAACACTTTCTATACAAACTCAACTGTTTTAATCGATTAAAACAGACAAAAGAATCGATTGTTTTGTACCTGTCCGTACGGATAATCGATTATTTCACCAAATAATCGATTATTCCGAGAGGGTTGGGTTCGAAGTATTTGGCTCTGTTTTAATCGATTATTACTCCAAATAATCGATTATTTCGATCTGTTTTTCAAATTAAATTTCAAATTAACCCTATTTTCGAAAACCCAATTACCAAGAACCCTAGTTTCGAAATCCTCAATTCCTAAACCCTAATTTCCCTACTTAAACTCTGCTTTAGCACTCGAAACAATGAACAACTAAAGAACAACTCTTTCCATACAAAAGTTAAGTGCTTGTGAGTGCTAGAGAAGCTGTTTGTTGCAAGGAAAGGGGGCTTTTGGAAACTTCGGTGTGAGGCTAGAAGCGATAAGAATCACTAAGTGGAGTTCTTAGTGGATTGAGTGTTGTCTGCAGTCTCCAGGGAAAAGCTGTTCTTCGGGGCTTTTGGAAACTTGGTGTGAGGCTAGAAGCGATAAGAATCACTAAGTGGAGTTCTTAGTGGATTGTGTCTTGTGCCGTCTCCAGGGAAAAGCTGTTTATCATCTCTTGTGGATTTCAAGAGAGGTTTTATCTTTAACTTTATCTTTTTCATTATAATTTGTGTTGTAACAACTTTGTTCTTAGTGACAGCGTTAATCCTCTTTTGAGTGATTAGCAGCTGGACGTAGGGTCTTTTGATCCGAACCAGTATAAACCTATTGTGTAATCTTCTCTACTCTTCTCTATTTACATTTACGCAGTTTTTAATCGGTAAAATTTGGGGAAAATTTTGAAAACCTAATTTTTATTAAGTAACCAATTCACCCCCCTCTTGGTTTTTGTCCGACCACGCGAACATTCACGCTGCGCGATTCTAACAAGTGGTATCGAGCTTGCTTTGATAGTCATTCAAACTTTTCGAAAATGGCCGGACAAAATCAAACTTTTGTCGAAGGTGCGTCTATCAACGAGACCCCCACTTTTTGCGGGTCAAAATTATCCTTTTTGGAAAGTACGTATGCAAATATTTTTAGAGTGCTGTTGATAGAGGCGTTTGGGACGCAATTTTAAATGGTCCATTTATTCCTAAAATTACGAGAACGGTGTTGACGTTCTTAAACCTATTTCTAGATGGACTGCAGACGAAAGTCGAAAAGCACAATTTGATGTTAGGGCTAGAAACATTATTTCATACTGCTCTAACCCTTGATGAGTTTTATAGAATTTCGGTTTGTAAAAGTGCACAAGAAATGTGGGAAATGCTTAGAGTAACCCACGAAGGAACCGACGACGTCAAAAGAGCACGTAAAAATTCTCTAATTCAAGAGTACGAAATGTTCGGATGCAACCAGGCGAAACGATATTTGACGTACAAAAACGTTTCACTCATATCGTGAACCATCTCACTAGGACTAGGTAAAATTTTTGACGTTGATGAATTAAATGTTAAAATTTTGAAATCTCCGGATAGGAAATGGCAACCAAAGGTGACGGCCATCTCGGAGTCACAAAATCTTGCCACTATGTCTATGGCGGCGTTGTTTGGAAAGCTTAGGGAGCATGAACTTGACCTTGGAAGACTAAATGAGGAAGAGGGTCAATATCAAAAGAAGAACCTTGCTTTCAAAACCGAGATTTCAAAAAGCAATAATAAGAAAGAAGAAGAAGAAGACTCCGAAATTGATGAAGAAGAGATGAGTCTTTTTATAAAGAAGTTCACCAAGATGATGAAAGCAAAAGGAAGACATCCTTTCAAAGGTAAGGGAAAGGTAAAAGAAAATTCTTCCGTTAATATAAAATGCTTTGGTTGTGGTGAAGCGGGGCATATGAAGACCGAATGCCCAAACAAGAAAAATGATGAACATAAGGGCAAAAAGCAATTCAAGAAGAAAGCATATATTGCTTGGGATGACGAGTGATTCAAATTCAGAATCAAGCGACTCAGAAATTGAAGCAAACATTTGCTTGATGGCAAATAACAACAATTCTTCGGATGTTGAGGTTAATGATTCCGATTCATCCTCTTGTGAAGAAAATGATCATGATGAATTACAAAATGCTTATAATGAGTTATTTACTGCATTTATGGATATGAAAAAGGAATATAAAGTAGTAAAGAAGAATCTAAGAAAATCGGAAAAGGAAAATGAGTCCTTAAAATTGAAAATTGCATGTTTAGAAGAAAAGGAGGTAGCTAATACGAAAATTGTATGCTTAGATGAGAATAAGGACTTAGCTTGTGCAAATTGTAAAGAGCATGAATATGACATAGATATTCTTAACCATTTGCTTGACAAAGCCGAAAAAGAAATTGATGATCTTAGGAAGAATGAAATGGTTTTTGCTCAAAATAATGTAAATCATAGAGTTCCTTTGAAAAAGAGTAAATCTAAAAAGAAAAGAATATGGGTAGAAAAAGGAACTAGAGCATGTCATGTTAATAATGTATCTTATTCTAAAGCTACTCCAAATGCATGCTTCTATTGTATGAAACAAGGTCACACTTCAAATAAGTGTAAAATTAAACATTTTGGTATTCCAAAAGGTAAATATATTTGGGTTCCAATAGTTAAATAAATCTGTTTGTCTCTTTTATTTATTCAAAGAAAATGGATCATTTTGTATGTTTTAAACAAAATGCTTAGGTAAAATCATTTTATCTTTTCTCTTGCATAAAGATTCTTCTCTTAAAGATTTTTGCGAGAAGCCTCTAAAATTGTTTTAAACGGCTCAAAATAAAGTATTTTTACAAAAGCTTTCTTAAAACATGTTTTTAAGCGATGCGAGTTTTGAAAGAACCAAATAAAATCACTTAGAGTGGTCAAAGAAGTGTTTTTACAGCATTTTAATCGATACAACTGGTTTTTAATCGATTAAAACCATTTAGAACTCATTTTGACCGATCAGATTGTTATTATGAGCGGTCGAAACGTTTAAATCGATTAAAAACACGTTTCAATTGATTAAAATTACTTAAAGGGTGCGGATGATCGATCAAAATCAAATTATGACCGATTAGAAGCAAATGTGATCGATCAGATTTTAATTATGAGCGGTCAGAAATTTTTCAATCGATTAAAAACACGTTTCAATCGATTAAAATCACTTAAAGGGTCAGGATGACCGATCAGATTTTTATTATGACCGGTTGAGTCAGGATGACCGATCAGATTTTTATTATGGCCGATTGAGTCAGGATGACCGATCAGATTTTTATTATGACCGATCAGAACTCTTTTAATCGGTTAAAAACTCGTTTCAATCGATTAAAACAACTTAAAAACTTTTTCTACACTGCGTTTTAATCGATTAAAAGATGTTTTAACGATTAAAACTGCACTTTAACAGATTAAAAGAAACTTTTAACAGATTAATTAAACCGGCAGTTTTTGAAAATCTTCTATTGAAAACAGTTTGGCTTGAACTTTCTAAACTCACATTGAATATAAGTTTTCACACATCCTTAAGCAATCAATTGAGCAAGCTGCGGTGCAAACACTTTGGAGATCAAAGATGTGTTACTTGTTGATATATTATTGGATCAACTGATAGTTTGTTATGTGTAGAATTTGCTAAGATAATGCGGGGAGAGTTTGAAATGTCTATGATGGGAGAATTGACATTCTTCCTTGGACTACAAATCAAGCAACTTAAAGATGGCACTTTCATCTCTCAAACTAAATACTGCAAGGAAATTCTCAAAAAGTTTGGTATGGACACCTCTAAGGAAGCTAACACACCCATGGGAACTTCATGCTATTTAGACAAGGATGAATCGAGGTTTGGAAGTAAATCAAACTATGTATAGAGGTATGATAGGATCACTATTATACTTAACTGCTAGTAGACACGATATTATGCATTCTGTTTGTGTGTGTGCTAGATTTCAAGCTTGTCCTAAAGAATCTCATTTAATTGCAGGTAAAACATATTTTAAAATACTTAAAAGGAACTACTTGGATTTGGCTTGTGGTATCCGTCTGATGCTTGTATTAGTTTATTAGGATATTCGATGCTGATTATGGTGGATGTAAAATTGATAGGAAAAGCACTAGTGGGACATGTCATTTGTTAGGTTCATCCTTAATATCATGGCACTCTAAGAAACAAGCATGTGTAGCTTTATCTACCACTGAAGCTGAATATATTGCAGCTGGTAGTTGTTGTGCTCAAATTACGTGGATGAAACAACAATTAGAGGATTATAGCATATATTTAAATGACATTCCATTAATGTGTGATAATACGAGTGCAATCAACTTAACAAAAAATCCGAGTAATGCACTCTAGGACTAAACATATTGAGATTAGACATCACTTTTTAAGAGATCATATCGAGAAAGGAAAGCTGTAAGATAGAGTATGTAGACACTAAACGTCAATTAGCAGATATATTTACTAAGCCTCTACCCAAGGATAGATTCTATGATCTTAGAAGAGACTTAGGGATACTAGAAATAGCTTAAATTCGCTTAATTTGATCTGTTTTTGGATGATTGTTATGATTAAATTCGTGATGCAGGATATTCATAGGTTATAATGTGCCAAAACCTTAAAAACTTGATATAGTCTCCGGAATAATCGATTACTTGGAAGTGATAATCGATTATTTTCCCTTAAAAACGCCCAAAACAGGGTATTCTCCTCTGAAATAATCGATTATTTACTTGGAAATAATCGATTAAAGCTATCGAATATTGAAATAATCGATTATCTTGAAATATAATCGATTAAATGCGACTCGAGTTTTGCCTCTTAGCCGTTGCCAACGGATATTTTGCCATGAAATCCTTTCTATATGACCGTTGGAAGTGTTTTCTCTATAAATAGAGACATCTAGGTCAATTATACTCACTTCTAACTCTTGTAATCAAGTTTTCTTGAAATCTATACTCTCTTTGCTTCATTATTCCCTCACTTGTCTCCAAAATCTCTTCAAGTTTATCTACTCTTTCAAATGGCCTCATCCTCTCGCCCTAAGATTCCTACAAGAAGAAGATCTGCACCTTCTTCTCATTCCCGTCCTAATTACGTAGAAGGATGGATCTCCGATGCGAGATGGTCAACAAGAATTTCTAACCTACTTGGAAAGAAAAAGCTATTATTTCTCCCAAATTTCTTATAGGTGAGCAATTCATTCGTAGGGGTTTCAATTTTCCTAATCTTCTTGAAATTCAAGGAATTCTCCCGTTTATCCAAATGCAAGGTACATACTATCCGACTTAGTTAGGGTATTCTATTCTAGATTCAAGTTTAGGGATCAAATTGCTACATCCAGTGTAAAAGGGGTTACCATAATTCTAGATGATGATATTTGGGAAAATGTTGCTCACTTCCCCATTAGAGAAGATGCTATTAACGTTTATGGTGAGCTAGATGACTTTGACGAGGTTCTTAGCTTATCGATCTTTTCTGCGGAATCCTTCTCTGGAGGTTGGACGTATTCTTCATCGTTGGACCTTTAAAGAAGGAAGAACGCATGCTTCTACATTTACTTGTATGGATCTTATGTCCCCGGGCTACGAATCATGCCCAATGCTCTTCCATTGATCTTCGAATTATTCATGCCATAATGAATAATGAACCTTTAGATTGGGGTGTTCTTGTCAAAATGACCATGCTTAAAGCAAAACGTCATCACACCTTCAAAATTCCATATGCACTTCTTGTATCCCGTATTCTTGAATATAAAGGAGTGAATGTTGAAGGTGAGCAAGCGGTTAGAACAAACAACTTAAACCGCATGTTGGACGAGCACATTGACTCAACTTCAAATGGTGCGTGTCAATGACATCTATGTTCACAAAGATGACGTTCAAAATCAAAGTGATGCAAATGAAGACTACGATGAAGATATGCCTCCAGTCGATAATTTTCCCTCTAACCAAATCCAAAGTGTTGGAACATCCTCGTCTCATCAAGAAACAAGACAATCCATGGAAGATATGCTTTCAGACATGAATCAAAGAATGCAATCTTTCTTCAATCTTTACGGAGTACGCCATGATGAAATTATTCGTCGCATATCCGATGTAGATGATAGAGTGGGTAGATTAGAAAATAGATTTGATACTCACTTTAATGATGAGGACGAGTTGAAGAATTTTAAATTACGTTATGTATTTTCTTTTGTTATTGTCTTGCTATTGTAATGGATAAATGATTATAAAATAAAATTTGATGTTTCTTTTATGCTATGATTGAGGGGGAGCTTTCTCTAACTTATGCATATTTTGAGGGGGAGCTCTTATGATTGATGTTGCAGAGTTCTTTTTGATTATAATCAAAATAGGGGAGAAAAATTTAAAGCCTATGATTCAATTTTAAATTTTATCTGGTATGTTTAATGTGTTTGTTAGTATGACGGATAAAACGAGGTTATTACAAAGGGCTTTAAAAGAAAATTTTGATCATCATCAAAAAGGGGAGATTGTTGACAATTCAAGGACTTGATGTTGCACTTGATGAATATGAAGAATGGATTTTGATGATGATCCAAGAACTAAAGACTTAGAATATTGAAGATTGAAGATTGGTGATAATTGTATTGTAATAACTCTGATTTATTTAAGATTGAGTCTGTATTTTTAGAGTCTAAGATAGCTAGGTACATAGTCCGTAACTTAGAAGCTTCAAAAAGCTCAAATTTATCATTCAGGCTCGGGTTTAATCGATTATATAGGTAAATAATCGATTAAAACGAGTGAGAAAACACTTTCTATACAAACTCACTGTTTTAATCGATTAAAACGACAAAAGAATCGATTGTTTTGTACTGTCCGTACGGATAATCGATTATTTCACCAAATAATCGATTATTCCGAAGAGGGTTGGGTTCGAAGTATTTGGCTCTGTTTTAATCGATTATTACTCCAAATAATCGATTATTTCAGTCTGTTTTTCAAATTAAATTTCAAATTAACCCTATTTTCGAAAACCCAATTACCAAGAACCCTAGTTTCGAAATCCTCAATTCCTAAACCCTAATTTCCCTACTTAAACTCTGCTTTAGCACTCGAAACAATGAACAACTAAAGAACAACTCTTTCCATACAAAAGTTAAGTGCTTGTGAGTGCCGGAGAACTGTTTGTTGCAAGGAAAGGGGGCTTTTGGAAACTCGGTGTGAGGCTAGAAGCGATAAGAATCACTAAGTGGAGTTCTTAGTGGATTGAGTGCTGTGTCGATCTCCGGGAAAAGCTGTTCTTCGGGGCTTTTGGAAACTTGGTGTGAGGCTAGAAGCGATAAGAATCACTAAGTGGAGTTCTTAGTGGATTGTGTCTTGTGTCAGTCTCCAGGGAAAGTCTGTTTATCATCTCTTGTGGATTTCAAGAGAGGTTTTATCTTTAACTTTATCTTTTTCATTATAATTTGTGTTGTAACAACTTTGTTCTTAGTGACAGCGTTAATCCTCTTTTGAGTGATTAGCAACTGGACGTAGGGTCTTTTGATCCGAACCAGTATAAACCTATTGTGTAATCTTCTCTACTCTTCTCTATTTACATTTACGCAGTTTTTAATCGGTAAAATTTGGGGAAAATTTTGAAAACCTAATTTTTATTAAGTAACCAATTCACCCCCCCCTCTTGGTTTTTGTCCGACCACGCGAACATTCCGCTGCGCGATTCTAACATCAAGTACTTACGTTTCATACACAACCACGGAGGTAAGTTGTAAATAACTAACACCACAGGCCATGAACTATGTTTACTGCTTAAATTTCCATATGGATTCATTCCATCTGTAGCAAGTCCAAACCTAATGTTTCTTGGATCATTACCAAAATTCTGGAAGATGGAATCAATTTTTTTCCATTGCAATCCATCTGCTCGGATGCCTCAACCGACCATCTTTAATACGACTATCCGCATGCCATCTAGTGAGCTTTGCATCATTTCCATTAGTGAACAATCGTTTCAACCTTGGAACAATGGGAAGATACCATAACACTTTTGCCGGGGTACCCTTCATAACATCATTGTCAGAATCACCATCCTTCTTCTTATATCGTGATTCCCCGCATTGTGGACATTCGTGACAGTTCTCAAATTCTTTCCTGTACAACACACAATCATTCGGACATGCATGAATTTTTTGGTACTCCATACCCATTGGACACAATATCTTCTTAGCATCATAATTGCGGGTTGGCAATGTGTTACCTTCGGGGAGCATGTCACTCAACAACTCAAGCAATTCCGTGAAACTTTTATCGAGTCCACCCATTCTTTGCCTTCACATTGAACAATTTTAGTACCGCCGACAATCGTGTGAACTTAGTACAATTTGTATACAAAGGCTCTTTTGCATCATTGGACAACTTCTCGTACACATGTGTGTGTTGGAAGGCATCTTGTCCAAGCTCACGAATCATTTCCTCCAGCTGATCATCCATCTCTAGATCAACTTCTTCTTTGTCTTCTACACTTGGCATGTTTAATAATTCACCATGCCATGTCCACTTTATGTAACTCTTTAGGAAACCATCACAAAGAACATGTTCCCGAATAACTTCAGTCGGTAATCTTCGCTCATTCAAGCAGTTAACACAAGGGCAATAGAATCTTCCATCATTATCCGGAACATTCATCTTAGCAAATTCAAGGAATTGTTCTACTCCACTCTCATATTCATTTGTTGTTCGTTTGTGTTGAATATAGAAGAAATAGAGTTTGGGATTAATCTCCCTTGTGTATAAATCACACATAGGGTAGTCTATTTATAGTAGAGAGATACAACTAAAAGAGTAACTGAAAGTAACAGAATAAACAGAAGATATTGTTTGATATTATGGTTAATATCTAACAATATCTTAACAATATTAAATAATATCTAAACAATATCTAACACTCCCCCTCAAGCTGGAGCATACAAATCGTATGTGCCAAGCTTGTTACAAATATAATCAATTCTAGGACCCCGTAAAGATTTAGTAAAAATATCTCGCTAACTGATCACTTGAGTTAACAAACTCGGTCTTGATGTCTCCGGACATAATCTTTTCTCGAATGAAATGACAGATCAATCTCAATGTGTTTGGTCCTCTCATGAAAGACAGGATTAGAACTAATATGAAGAGCGGCTCGATTGTCACACACAAGTGACATTTGAGTGACATCTCCAAATTGTAACTCTCTAAGCAATTGCTTGAGCCAAACAAGTTCACAAGCAGTGAGGCCATAGCTCTATATTCGCTTACGCACTAGATCTTGCCACAACACTTTGTTTCTTACTTTTCCATGAGACCAAGTTACCGCCAATGGAGACACAATATCCGGATGTAGATCTTCTATCGGAAGGAGATCCTGCCCAATCGGCATCCGAGTAGCAAACAACTCTTGTATGGTTATTAGAATCATATAACAATCCTTTTCCAGGAGATCTTTTAATATACTTTAAGATACGAATGATCTGTATTCCAATGATCTTCACATGGGGAATTAAGAAATTGGCTTACCACACTGATCTGCAAAGGAAATGTCGGGACGAGTAACTCGTAAGATAATTCAATTTTCCAACCAATCTTCTATACTTGTTCGAGGATCGGGTAAAAGCTCCCCCTGATTTGGTAAAAGTTTAGTATTGGGATCCATGGGCGTATCAACGAGACTTTGAATTCATCAACCCAGTTTCCTCTAAAATATCCATGGCATACTTCCTCCGAGATATAACAATACCATCATTGGACTGTGCCACCTCAATACCCAAGAAATATCTAAGTTTGCCAAGATCTTTGGTCCGAAAATGGTGACGGAGATGTTGTTTCAACTGAGAGATGCCATGGTTGTCACTACCTGTAAGAACGATGTCATCAACATATACTATCAAGTAAACACATCCAGCACTTGAGTGTCGATAAAAGATAGAGTGATCTCGCTTCACACCGAGTCATACCAAATTGTTGAACAACCTTGCTAAACTTTCCAAACCAGGCCCTAGGAGACTGTTTTAGGCCATATAGGGATTTGCGAAGATGACATACCATCCCGAGAAGACTCCCCCGAGCAACAAACCCAGGAGGTTGCTCCATATAGATTTCTTCTTGCAAATCACCATTGAGGAAAGCATTTTTAACATCTAGTTGATAAAGAGGCCATTGTTGAAGAGCGGCCATGGCGATAAATAAACGAACAGAAGTCATCTTTGCCACAGGGGAAAAGGTATCTCCATAATCCAAACCAAAAATTTGAGTATAACCTTTGGCCACAAGACGTGCTTTGAGGCGATCAATAGTACCATCAGGTCCAACTTTGATAGCAAACACCCACCTGCAACCAACAACAGATTTCCCAGACGGTAACGAGACCAAATCCCAAGTTCCACTCTTATGAAGAGCACTTAGTTCATCTAACATGGCCTGACGCCAACCAGGATGGGCTAAAGCTTCACGGACGAGTTTTGGAATGGTCACGGAAGAAAGAGAGGAAAGACATGTATAAAAAGGTAATGACAATCGATGATAACTCAAACCAATATAATGAGGAGAGGGATTACGTGTAGAACGGATACCTTTTCGGAGGGCAATGGGAAGGTCAGACTCAGATGTCACATTCGGAGGAGACAGAGTAGTTGGCACTTGAGTAGAGTCACATGGTGGTGGTTGTGATTGGTTTCGGCAACTATAAACCTGAAGAGGTAGTGAAGAAGAAGTTGACTGCGGAGTAGAATCTAATGGTGAAGAAGACACAATTAGAGGGTCACAAACAACAGGAACATTAAATGTACTAGGAGTGTTGACAATATTGGATGGAGACGAGAGGTGAAGATTGACTTTTAAAATAAAAAGAGAACTCATCAAAGGTGACATCTGCGAGACACAAAATAACGGTTAAGAGAAGGAGAAAAACATTTGTATCCTTTTTGTGATCTTGTAAACCCTAAGAAAACACATTTATGTGATCTAGGAGAAAGCTTGTCAAGACTAGAACTAAAATTATGAACAAAACATGTAGACCAGAAAACTTTTAGAGGTAAGGGATGAAGTGGTTCATGAGGGAATAAAATGGAATGAGGTATTTTATTATCTAGAACCGAAGATGGCATGCGATTAACAAGATAACATGCAGTAAGAAGAGCATCACCCCAAAAATGCTTGAGGAACCTCTCCATGAATTAAAAGAGTGCGAGTTGTTTCAATAAGATGTCTATTTTTACGTTCGAGCTACACCATTTTGTTGAGGTGTATAAGCACAAGAAGTTTGATGCAAAATACCATGAGAAGCCATGAATTGTTTAAAAGAATGAGAAAGATATTCACGACCATTATCACTGCGCAAAACTCTAATAGAAACACCGAACTGAGTTTGAATTTCATTGAAAAAAGTTTGAAAGATATGAAATAATTCAGAACGATTTTTCATCAAAAATAACCAAGTACATCTGGAATAATCATCAATGAAAGTAACAAAGTATTGAAAACCTAAAGTAGACTTAACGCGGCTAGGTCCCCAAATGTCAGAGTGAACCACGGCAAAAGGGGACGAAGCACCACGTGTGACACTACGAGGAAAGGAAGTACGAATATGCTTGCCTAATTGACACGACTCACATGCCAAACTAGACAATTTAGATAAGGCAGGGACAAGTTGCTGTAACTTGGCAAGACTTGGATGACCTAACTGAGCATGGAGAAGAGAGGGAGACTCTATAACTGCACCAACATGTGTAAAGGGACGAAGATGATAAAGACCATGAGACTCACATCCTGTGCCAATCACCTGTTTCGAACTCCGGTCCTGTAAACACACAGAATTGTTGGTAAAAGAAACAACACAATCAAGAGAACGAGTTAGACGACTGATGGATAACAGGTTAAAAGGAGACTCAGGGACATAAAGAACATTATCAATGGTTAAAGAAGGGAAAAGTTTAACAGTTCCAACACCATGAGATGATACTCTAGAGCCATCAGCTAGTGTAACAAAAGGTAAAGGATCGGGAGAGGATAAAGAGGAGAACAAAGATTTGTTACCGATAATATGATCAGTGGCTCTTGAATCAAAAACCCAAGGACCGAGAAGAAGATTGGGTCGGACCAACAAAAGATGTACCTGTGTGTGCGACGGACACGGTAGAACTAGAAGACTGTTGATCCTTATACCATTTGAGAAATTTGTTGAACATAGCAGGTGTGTCGATGAAATAGAAGAAGGAGGATCCTTAGCGGATAAAGGTGGGAAAAAATCGGTCCGAGCAAGCTGCAATAGATCGAGTAGGACGACCATGTAATGCATAACACTTGTCAATCTTGTGACCTAGTTTGCCACAATGTTCACACTCATGTAATGCATAACACTGGTCAATCTTGTGACCTAGCTTGCCACAATGTTCACACTTAGGACGCCCTTTTCCCTGTTTGCGAGGGCGAGTTCGATCATCACGGTGAGATACCAATGCAGAAGAATCATTAACAGAAGCAGGTGTGTCAGGGTTGAGTTTTGCTGGTATACGCAAAAGAGTGGAGCAGGTCGATGTCAAGGTGGGGACAACCGGAGAACCCAAAATCTGATCACGAATATGTGAATATTGATCAGCAAGTCCGTGTAATGCCCCTAGCATGAAGAACTTTGATCGTTGTCCTATCTCGGTGGCGGGGTCGGGGAAGGAGGCAATAACTCATTGAACTCATGAAAAAGAGCATGAATTTTGCCCATATAATCGAGTCATAGAATCTTGATGTTTAGAGGAAATAACATCTACAAATTTAGAAACAGACATCATAGAGACGTTGAGTATCATTGGTGTATAATAACTTGGCATGTTCCCGATTTTTGCACATGTTTCGTAGGAACGAAAAATTTGTTTTAACGAAGGATCAAGGGTACCCTTGAGAACCACGCATAATTGAGCATCAATGGTGTCCCAACGGTCTTCCTCACCAGGAGTGAGAGTAGGTGCTTTCGGGGCAAGATGATCAAGATACTTCGACTCTTAAGCCATAATCGACGTCCGATGACCATGTGGCATAATTAGGGCCAGTTAACTTGTCAATGGATAAGTGCACATTAACATAGTTAGTCTAGATGGAAGGATCGGATGCAGATCGACGTGAATTGGAAGTACTAAAAGGAGCGGAAGAACTCATAAAGGGCGAAGGCGATAGTGACAGCTGGCGTGAACCGAGTACACCGGGTAAGTTCCCAGGAAAGAGAGGTGGGTCACTAATGGACACGCTTAAATACCAAGTCTTTCCTTGTCGGAACTTTCCTAGACATGCACTTTCACACTACCAAATAACCGACAACGATAGCGGCGGTGGTGGCGACTTCAATAGTGGTCTAAGGCGGAAAAAAAATTCAAAATAACCTTAAGCTCGATACCATGTTGAATATAGAAGAAATAGAGTTTGGGATTAATCTCCCTTGTGTATAAATCACACATAGGGTAGTCTATTTATAGTAGAGAGATACAACTAAAAGAGTAACTGAAAGTAACAGAATAAACAGAAGATATTGTTTGATATTATGGTTAATATCTAACAATATCTTAACAATATTAAATAATATCTAAACAATATCTAACAGTCTGTAATTGATCCAACTCCGATCCATTGTTACAAATCTAATTTTCAAAATCAAATTAGCTACAGAAACACGAAATAACTACATTATAATGCCTACACGAAATCCAACTCCACTCTCAAAATAACTACATTATAATACAAATCTAATGTTCAAAATCAAAATCACGAAAGAATGCCGACAGAAACACATTCAAATGACTAAACTACTTACAATACATCTCTAAATTAGCTAAAGGCACCCGTGATGTTTCCCTCTCTTGACAGCATTATTACTTACTAGATTCAATACTGTAAACCTACATTGGCTAAAGCAAGCACGAAAACTTACCTCTTGAAGACCTACGAGAGGTGGCGGGTGGCGTGACGTGCGGAGCTGGGTGGGGAGAAACGTATCCAAGGTGACGGGCACCGGTAGCAGCGGGCGGCACGAAGCGTTGGCGAGGTGGCGTGACGAGCAAATGTGGGTGCGGAGAAACGTATACAAGCGAACGGGGAGCTCGGTATGGGTGAACTGATGAAAGGAAATGGAGCGTAGGGAGAAACGTACGGGGAGCTCGCTATGGGGGGAAGTGATGAAATGAAATGGAGTGGGGGGAAGTGATGAAATGAAATGGAGCGCGGGCAAAACAGAAGATACTATGTCGGTTGCCCTAACACCCGTCATCAAAGACACTTTCTACGTCGGTTAAAATTTACCCGACATAGAAAGTTCATTTTCTACGTCGGGTAAATGTTACCCGACATAGAAAGTTAACTTTCTATGTCGGGTAAATTTTAACCGACGTAGAAAGTGACCTTTCCACTTACTATGTCGGTTAAAACTTACCCGACATAGAAAGTTTATGATTTTATTACAAAATTGCCACCGCGCCACATACTATGACGGGTGGATTACGACCGTGATAAAAACCCGTCATAGAAAGCTATTTTTCCACTAGTGTTATAAGCATTTTGCAATTCATCATGGTCATTTTCTTCACTAGAGGATGAATCGGAATCATAACCTCAAAATCCGAAGAAATTTTGTCATTTGCCATTAAGCAATTGTTTGCTTCTATTTCCGAGTCGCTTGATTCTGAATTTGAATCACTGTCATCCCAAGCAATATATGCTTTCTTCTTGAATTGCTTTTTGCCCTTGTGTTCATCATTTTTCTTGTTTGGGCATTCGGTCTTCATATGCCCTGCTTCACCACAACCATAACATTTTATATTAACGGAAGAATTTTATTTTACCTTTCCCTTACCTTTGAAAGGATGTCTTCCTTTTGCTTTCATCATCTTGGTGAACTTCTTTATAAAAAGACTCATCTCTTCTTCATCAATTTCGGAGTCTTCTTCTTCTTCTTTCTTATTTTTGCTTTTTGAAATTTCGGTCTTGAAAGCTAGGTTCTTCTTTTGATATTGACCCTCTTCCTCATTTAGTCTTCCAAGGTCAAGCTCATGCTCCCTAAGCTTTCCAAATAACGCCGCCATGGACATAGTGGCAAGATTTTGTGACTCCGAGATGGCCGTCACCTTAGGTTGCCATTTCCTATCCAAAGATTTCAAAATTTTAACATTTAATTCATCAATGTCAAATACTTTACCTAATCCGGTGAGATGATTCACAATATGAGTGAAACGCTTTTGAACGTCGAAAATCGTTTCGCCGGGTTGCATCCGGAACATCTTGTATTCTTGGATTAGGGAGTTTTTACGCGCTCTTTTGACGTCGTCAGTTCCTTCGTGGGTCACCCTTAGCATTTCCCACATTTCCTGTGCACTTTTACAAACTGAAATTCTATAAAACTCATCAAGGGTTAGAGCAGATGAAATAATGTTTCTAGCCCTAACATCAAATTGTGCTTTTCGACTTTCTTCGGCAGTCCATCTATCAAAAGGTTTAAGAACATCAACACCGTTCTCTGTAATTTTAGGAATAAATGGACCGTTTAAAATAGCGTCCCAAACGCCTCTATCAACAGACTCTAAAAATATTTGCATACGTACTTTCCAAAAAGGATAATTTTGACCCGCAAAAAGTGGGGGTCTGTTGATAGACGCACCTTCGGCAAAAGTTTGATTTTGTCCGGCCATTTTCGAAAAGTTTGAATGACTATCAAAGCAAGCTCTGATACCACTTGTTAGAATCGCGCAGCGGAATGTTCGCGTGGTCGGACAAAAACCAAGAGGGGGGGTGAATTGGTTTCTTAATAAAAATTAGGTTTTCAAAATTTTACCCAAATTTTACCAATTAAAAATTGTGTAAATGTAAATAGAGAAGAGTAGAGAAGATTACACAGTAGGTTTATACTGGTTCGGATCAAAAGACCCTACGTCCAGTTGCTAATCACTCAAAAGAGGATTAACGCTGTCACTAAGAACAAATTGTTACAAAACAAATTACAAATGAAAGAGATAAAGTAAAGACAACACCTCTCTTGAAATCCACAAGAGATGAAGAACAACTTTCCCCAGAGACGGCACAACACACAATCCACTAATAACTCCACTTAGTGATTCTTATCACTTCTAGCCTCACACCAGGTTCCAAAAGCCCCCTTTCCTTGCAACAAACAGTTCTCTGGCACTCACAGCACTTAACTTTTGTATGGAAAGAGTTGTTCTTCTTTTCTGAGTGCCAAAGCAAAGTTTAAGTAGGGAAATTAGGGTTTAGGAATTGGGGATTTCGAAACTAGGGTTCTTGGTAATTGGATTTTCGAAAATAGGGTTTGTTTGATGTTTAAAATCGAAACAGATCTGAAATAATCGATTATTTGGAGTAATAATCGATTAAAACAGAGCCAAATACGTCGGAACCCAATCCTCTCTGGTTTAATCGATTATTTGGTGAAATAATCGATTATTCGTATCTGAAGCTGATGCGGAATAATCGATTATTTTGTCTGTTTAATCGATTAAAACGAGTGAGTTTTAGACAGAAAATGGTTTTCTCACTGTTTTAATCGATTATATACCTATTTAATCGATTAAAGCCGAGCCTGCATGATAAATTTGAGCATTTTGAAGCTTCTAAGTTACAGACTATGTACCGGCTATCTTAGATTCTATAATTACAGACTCAATCAAACTAAAACAGAGTTATTACAATACACAAATCATCAATCTTCAATCTTCAATACTCTAAGTCTTTAAGCTCTTGGATCATCATCAAAATCAACATTCTTCATGATCATTATTTGCAACATCAAGTCCTTGAATGTTCAACACACGACGCTGGAAACTCTTCTGGAGGTCGAAAAAACACTCAAAAAAGCACTCAGAAGCTCTAGAAATGCGTCGGAGGGATTCTAGAGAGAAGTTTTAGAGAGAAGGGAGAGCAAAAAGCTGTGTGGTGTGTGGAAATGAGGGGGGGAGGACCCCTATTTATAGGTTTTCGCGCCTGGCAGTGGCGAGACCGCCGTTCTCGTCTAACAGGGTCGAGACTGCCGTCTCGCCAAACGAGACCGTCGTCTCGTCATGCGTAGGTGATGAGACTGCCGTCTCTCCAAACGAGACCGCCGTCTCGTCCTTCGCATGTGGCGAGACCGCCGTTTGGGAAAGCGAGACCATCGTCTCGTCAAACGAGATGACGGTCTTGCCACTTTCCTGAGGCGAGACGGCGGTCTCGATTTCAAGACGGCGGTCTTGTCCCAAAGAGGCGAGAAAA
This sequence comes from Sphenostylis stenocarpa, assembly GCA_963425845.1. NCBI lineage: Eukaryota > Viridiplantae > Streptophyta > Magnoliopsida > Fabales > Fabaceae > Sphenostylis > Sphenostylis stenocarpa. Next base: position 22,635,390 of record OY731408.1, read on the forward strand.
CTTATTTTTTGTACAGAAAACCCCTCCTATCCTAGTATGAGGCCTAATAGTCTCTCCTAGTGGCTTGGTAGGCTTCGTCCATCTTCGAATAGGAGGTCTTCTTCTCTTTATTTGGAGGCCGGGCAAGATTTGGGGTCTACACACACTACGAAGCAACTTTTGGCAAAAGCGAAAAACATTAAAGAAACCCACAGGAGGGTCTTGATCTCTCCGTAGTTCTCTTTCGGCTTCCCGGACGTGACGAGCAAGTGCTTCGCTTTGTTTTCGGACCGCCTGGCTCATGTCTTCAATGTACTTCTGAGCCTCTTTGATCTTCGCCTCTTGATGAACGACCAAGGCTTGTAGTTCATCGAGCTTCGCGACGGCTCGGTCTTTCTCTTGTAGTACCTGGTCGTACTGAGCTAGCCCGTCTTTTTCTTTGCAGCGTAGCTCAGCGAGACTTCTGTTGAGTCTCCGGTTGGCCTCTCGCTCTTGGTGTATGTATAACCGAGTCTTGGTGAGCTCTTGTGACAACTCCTTGATCGTTCGAGCCTGTTTTGCTGATTCGGCCTCAAGGCGTGCTGACTTGGCGGTTATTTCTTGGAGTTGGCTATCCGAACTGGTTCTAACAGTCTTGGATGCTCGGATAGCTTGCTCATTGGAGTCAGCACATTGATCCTTGAGGCGCTCTATTTCATGATCATTTTTCTTGCCTTGCCTTTGCAGACCATCAATTGTGAGGATGGATGCTTGCTCTCTTTCCTCAAGGGCCCTCATCTGGGCTCCCATGATTTCCATCCTCTGGGTCAAGGCATCAATTTGAGCCTGCAGCTCTTCATTATTGGCGCTCGTAATGGGTGTGGTGGATGGTTGAGCCATCCCTCTTCTTTTCCTCCACGCCTCGTAGTCACTGGTGACAGTCACCTGAGCTTTTCCTAGCTCTCTGTCTCCCATGTAGACTGGTTTCTCCCATGCTTTTCTCACAGCTAGTGAGTTGGCGATTGTGCATGGGTCTCCGAAGAAACACAGTCCTCCGAGTTCCCCCCGAGAGATGGTAGTTTGGGTCCTCATGAGCTGTCTCATAGCTACTCTAGGTGAATAGGCTTGCAACCCCTGAGTCCTATCAAGGGTACGTTCGGGTAGTCTCCACATCTGATGAGAACTGGGCCAGGTCGGAACCAAGGGCAGACCCAGGACACACTGTTGGCATCCTTTCATTCCAACTTGTCCCTCCATTCTGAAGTTAAGCGTCACTGGAGAGGGATTTTGGAGAAGCTTTTTAAGGGGTCGGGGAACATCCCCATGTGTCTACAGGCGTACAGGTGCGTGACGCTCCACACAAACAGTAATGAAGAGCAGCAGCAAAGTGTTTTTCCTTGCTTTTGGTGGCAGAATTCCACCGAGAGCAAGGTGTCGGCAAGGATTGCAGGCAAGGGACTCTTTGAGTTTACGTCCCAGGCGAAGAAGGCGTCCATGACGGCTTGATCTACTGTGTAGAGGTGAAAGGGGAACAAGATCGTTCCAAAAATGATTAAGGCCAGGGTTTTGTTGAAGGCGACCCACTCTGCCCTTTCAGCCAAGTAGGACAGGTGGTCTTCTAACATTGATACATTCCAACCCCTAGTGTTCCCTTTTCCTATCAGGGTACTCTGCCGGAAAGGTAGTTGAATGAGGGCAGCGACTGGTGCTGCGGGAGTGTATGCCTCGTGGCGGATATGGACCCCGGCTGATTTGGGCCATCTCAACATAGTCTCATACTCCTCTAAGGTGGGTACCAGGTCGAACTGCGGAAATTCGAAGCACCGCAGACTGGAGTTCCAGAAATGGATTAATACCCTGAGGAACACCTGATTGACACAGATCTTTAGCAGGTTGAGAATCCGTCCGTAGTGTAGACCCCTAATTTTGCCCGGTCTCTCAATAAAGGCTAAAGAGACTTCCTACAACAAGATAAAGCTCGCCTGGCATCTCAATAAAGCCCAAGAAGACTTTCTATATGAAGATAAAGCTTTAACGGGCATTAATTGGCACCAACCGACGTCCGAATAAAGAAAGGAAAGCTTCCCAGGGGTCCTAGAACACAAAAATTGGCCAAAACAGGTCGAGACCACCGTCCCAGAGTCGAGACGGCCTTCCCAACCTTCCCTGGCCAAGTGGGACGGCCGTCCCAAGTGAGACTGCCAGTCCCAGCTTTCAGGGGGTCCCAGCATGTGTAAAAGAGGCAGTTGGGACGGTCGTCCCAACCCAGACGGCCGTCCCAACCCAGAGGGGCGTCTCAAATGGTCAGCCAGCGAAAAACTATAAATAGGAGGCTCATTTGCCACTGTTACACACACCAGACAACTCCCAGTACTTGTCTATTCTCTTCCCTCTTCGAATGAACTCTCTGATTGCCTTAATAAGGTAACAATCAGTTAAGGAATCATATTCCAGCATTCGATTCTTCTGTAAAATTTAGTAGAGTCAGTATTGTATTCGGAGAGGAGAGTCTTTGTAGAGCGAAGGATTGCCAAAACGCATCCTCACGATTAAAGATTCGCAATACAAAGCTTGCTACGGAGGTTCTGTTCAATTCTATTCTCTTTTACTGCTTTTATTTATTGCTTTCTGTATGAAATAGTAAATAAACCCATGTAGATAACCATTTTTAACATTATGCAATAAAATAGGGTAATCGTGTAATTTCTCATAATCTTTATTTAAATGAATTAATCCGTCATAGGGAACCCGAAAGGGGCGTTGTGGGGTGCTAACACCTTCCCCACACGTAACTAACTCCCTTACCTAACTCTGGTTATAATGGCCAAGTTTGGTTTTTATTAAAATCAACGCATTTTTATCCTTTTCCAATGTTTATGGTCAAAACATTGGTGGCGACTGATGAGTCATTATTTTCCCGCATTTTCTTATCTTTATATACTTATCTTAATTGGTGCATTGTGTTTAATTGTCTATTATTAGTGCATTTTCATTGATTGGGCTTCATTGGGCTAATAATTTAGATTTTAATCTATTTGATCTAATTTTTACTCATTATTAATTTTAGGACAGTTTAAAGTAATTTTGGACTTGAAAAGTTGGGCCAAATGTCATATTTTATTTTATATGGGTACTGACATTAGTTTATTGTTTTATTTATCATTTTTTTTACAGATGTCCAAATAACATAATTCTGAAATAATTATAAACTAGACACATTGAGCTTTCCACAGGATCCAAAATCATTCAATTCGGAGCTAAATTGGATTTTACATAAATTATCCAAAACGGGTCAAGCGCACCAGGCCGGCCCAATGGACATACTTCAGTAATTTAAGTCTCCTAAATTCATTAGAGCTCCGAAAATAGTAGAAACGGTGGCGTTTTAAAGCTAGCTCAAAAGGCTTTCGTTGGAGACCAAAATCGCTTAATTTGGATAAGTATTGAAAATACTGCACGTGTTTGAAGTTCATGGACCTGCACTGAAGTCAATTTATGATGTGTTTCATGGACTAGTTGAGCCCAAACCTCGATTAAGATTAGGGTTAGGGTTATTTATATAAGAGAGGCACATCACACGAAAAGAAGACAACAAGACACAAGGACTAGGCAGCCACCACACTTCCGTCTTTCATCTTCTGCAATTTACATTCAAGTTTGTTACTCTTCTGTCATTATTTTTAAATTCTTGTTTCAATTTTAATTATGTTTCTTCTATTGCGTTTTCAACTTTCTATGGATAGCTAAATCTTTGTATTGATTTTCTGAGAAGAATGCAAGTAGATCTTTGAGGTTTTGTTCTTCAATTTCATATTGTTTGTTCTCTTAACTCTTCATCTTCTAATCTCGGTATTGAATTATAATCTGTTTATGCTTAATAAACCGAAACTTATATCACGGTTTGCTTAATTATGTGTTAGATATGAGATTATGTGATGTATGCAATGCTTAATTGTATAAGGATAATTTGGGGTTAATCTTCGCTTAGTTGGTTAATTTCATGTTGGAATAAGGGTTAAGGAAAATTTGGGATTAATCTTCGCTTAGTTGGTTAATTTCATATTGGAACAAGGGTTAAAGCTAATTTGAGATTAATCTTCGCTTAGTTGATTAATTTTGGATTAGAATATAATTTGGGATTTATCTTCACTTAGTCGGTTAATTTCGAATTAATTTCGTAATCTAGGATAAGTGACGCTGCATTAGAATCAGAAAATCAATTGCATTTTAATCTGTTTTTAATCCGCATTTTTATAATCTGTTTTTGTTTTGTTTCATCTAATATTTTAATTTTGAAAAACTCCCCTTTTAATTTTTTGTTACTAAAAATTGATAAACTTTGATAGAAATTTGTGGTCTTTGGGAGACGACCTAGGAAAGCTTCCTAGTACTACATTTATCTGTTTTAATTATTTGACCGAGTACGACATCGATCAAATGACTCCAAAAGAACCCCTTTTCGAAAACCTTGCTTTTATTAGAGGATAGCTCAGTTGTTGAGCACCTCGGAAGCAATGGACATATTTTAACAAAAACGCGAGTCTAAACCATCTTTTTGCGACCGGTCGCATAAACGTTCGAGATGTCCCTGGACGTCGGAACGGACGGCGGTGACAGATGGCGACTCTGCTAGGGAAGCTAGAGAGTTGATCCCATTTAGTGACGGATAAATTCAAACTAAGTAAAGATTTGAAATTACGCCTTTACCCCCTTCCGTATGTTTTATTGTATGACTTTAATAATTGTTGTATGATTATTTTCTGCAAATTGTTTGAAATATAAATTGCACACAAAAACCCTTGCACACAGCAGTCCCTCTATACCCGGGGGCAAGAGTGAATACCTATAGGGAGTGGGTGGCGAGATACGGCCAGACTTGTTGGCACACGGGGCTACAACCGTTGTCGGAAACCACCAACTCAAGGTGATAACTCTCTTCTTTTGGTCTAAGGATGTCGCCACGGAGTTCCGTGCATGACACGAGGACTGAGAGATTGAGAGGTCCCTATAATGGGGGCACCTTGGGGACCTTTGGCCTTGGTGAGAACAGTTTAGAATCACCCAAACCAAGCACGTTTCTGCAGGAAAACCCTACCTCGTGATTAAATAAGTGTGGCTCTGCTCGTGGATGTATGAATTGTGTGTGCATTCGTTTGCTGCATTTGTATTGATGCATTAGCATAGGGTAATCATACAACAAACAAAAATAATGAAAAACCCTAAAAATCATAAAAAGTGATAAGATAAACCAACTTTATCTCGGACAGTCTTCAGTTAAGCTAACCTGGTTTCAGGTTCTTTGTAAGCTAAGTAGCCACGTTGACCGACAGAAGAGATAAAGGGTCATAAAAAATATAAAAACAAATTAAAGCCATAAAAATATCTTTTACAACAAAAAGATTTTCGGCAAAGTCGTATCATTCATACCACATCATCCAATAAGTGGTAAAACTAAGAGAGAAAATAAATGCACTAAGAAAAGTATGCATGCACATGAGTTTAATAAACCTCCAAAAAATGGGTTTTAGGAGCGGTTTTTGGGAAAATTACTGGGCCAAATCCCCTTTAGGAATTTGCAGCTTGGTTCTTCACCCTTTTCTCTTCGTTTTGACATTCTGTGCGTCCAAATCGGCCAACCCAGTCAAAAGTTATTCCACTTTCAATATCTGCTGTCATAAAAAAATATTTTTGTAGTGCATGCATAAACACACTCATTCTAGGATGTATTGGATATTCTTAGACAATAGCGAAAGAGACCCAAGTGCGTTTATCACCTTCCTAAAAGAGATGAGTGCGCTAAGGTATGTTGGTAACCTTTTAAAAAAAAGGGAACCATCACACTGAGGTGGGTTTGGTACTCCCTAAAGCATAAGCTTTTAGGAAAACACCAAAGCTATTGTCTAAGACATATTTATCCCACACTAATAATTTGAAATAAAAAGCTATAATAAAAATCTTTAAATCATTTAGAAAGTGGCTGGTCTTCTACCTGTTCTCACTCGTGCTCAAAAAGCCAAGAAGATGGAGCAATTAGAGGAGCAGAACCGTATGCTCACCGCTGAGCTTAATGTCATAAAATGGCGCAATTGACGGAGTTAATGTACCAACAATGTCTCTATAATGAGGTTTCCAAATAACAAATTCCTGCCCTAGAGGAGAAACTAAGGGCATTAGAGGGATACAACTTTGATGTAAAGGAGGTAACCGATGTCAAAAATACTCGATTCCCTCCCAAGTTTAAGAAATCCCACGCATCATTCAAGAAGCCCTTTGGCAAGAAAAAGGAGGGAAGTGTAAATGTCATGAACTTTGCTACTCTTTCTTCCTCTTCACCATCAGCTGGACAGTCACGTAGACAAGAGAAGAAATTCACTCCCATCCCAATCTCTTATGGGAGTCTGCTGCCAAGGCTTTTAGAGGCCAAGCTCTTAACACGTATCTCCCCAAAGAAAAAAGATCCACCTTACCCCGGTTGGTAAAAACTCAACGAAAAATGTGATTACCACTCAGGTGCTCCTAGGCATTCCGTGGAGAATTGCGTCAACCTGAAATATAGGGTTCAAGAATTATTGAATGCCGGGTGGATTACTTTCGATGCTCCCGACCCAAATGTAAACATCAAGCCTCTATCACAACCAGAATAGTGAGTTTGGGTAGAGAAGGCCATCTAACTAGGGCTCCCCATTTTGTGCATCTTTTGGTTAAAAAAGAAATAAAAAATAATAATAAAAAGCTTCCGATGCATCTCTCGTGGTCTCTGCCCGTGGCCGCGAGATCTTTTGATTAAAAGGGCTCTGTACATATTTCTCTTTTGATCAATACAATGAGGCATTTTACATAATGTGCATATTCTTTTCATTCTTTTCTCTCTCATTCCAAAATAATTAAATAAAATCTAAACCCAAATATAGACCATATAAACAGTCATGTCTGTGATTGAAAACTCTCTGCGGGATCTAAAAGTCGAAGGCGAATGGATTGAGTCAGACAGTGAGGAGGGGACCATTTCCCCGGACATGCAAAGACTGTTGGAAAAATAAGCTCAATTGATACAGCCCCATAAGGAAAAAAACTAAGGCCTTCAATTTGGGACAAGGAGACAATAAGAAAGAAGTAAATGTCGATACCCAAATTGATAATGACAGGGAAGGGGCAATAACACCTTTGCGCTTATGCATCGGATAAAGTTGTACTATGGATATGCACAAAAGAATTGTCCGTCAATGAAGATATCTCCAATATAGCCAGCATTGGGGGCAGGACTATAAGCAAAAAAAAAAATATTTATTCATCCAAGGAGCTACAAGATAATGCTCCTAAAAACAAAGGAAAAATAAAGAAACCGAAGAGGAAAAGGAAAAAAGAATCCAAGGGGAAGATTGAGTAGACCTTGGATTCACGGTGCTAGGGCAGTTTCTTCAACGCTTCACCGAAAAATCAAATTCATGGTAGGCGACAAGTTGATCATGGTTCAAGCTAAAGACTACATTCGAATCAGCGAACCGTCTACCATACCTTAAATGGATGCGGCTGAAGAAGACATTTGAAAATATGGAAAGACTTCCTAGCAATTTAAAAAGTGGCCCATATAATGAAGAGATATGGATACAGCCCTGACAAGGGCTTAGAAAGGATGCTCAAAGAATAAGAGAGCCACCAGATTTTAAGGATAATCCTTTAAAGTACGACCCTACAAAAGATCAAGTCGTACAAAGAAAAGAGAAGTCTCCCCTCCATACCTTAAAGACGATATTCCGAAAAGGAGGGATATTAGCATCAAGGATAGTATTAGTCATTAGATGTCCCTCTTCCGATTTTAAGGGATGTAAACCCAATGACTATTAGAGATCACTCCTCGGGGTGCGCCCGACCCCCGAGCATCTTTAGGGCACACATTTCCCTTTGAATTACAAAATAATGTTATTCTTACTATCTGCTTCTTTTCTCACTAATCATGTCTATACCCCATTAAATAACCATGTGTTAGACAAACGTTTTGTTCCAAAATGTATCAAAATAATCAAAGCGTCATAGACAAAATAAAGTTCGCTAGGTATCCCAAAAAATGAAAAAAGGGAACCTAGACAAAAGTTAGGACACAACATAGCATCCTAGGCCGAAAACCCAAAAGGGCAGACTAGGAAAGTTAATTAGTCACAAATAGGCGCCAGATTATTCATTTGAAGACGCCACCTCATAAAAACAAAATGTTTGTTTGAACTAGCCTAACCACTGACCAACCTTGGCTAGCCATTCTTACAAAAACTATTATTTCAAAAAAAAAATCTCACTAAAACACAAGCCTTTGCAATAAATCCCTTTCTTTCTATTCTCTTGACCATTCACAATAAAGCATTCAAGTAATTGACTGGGAAATGTGGAAATATAGTGATCAATAGGAGGATTGAAATCCCTAAGGAAAGGAAGAGGGGCATTGATATGACAATTGCTCTATATTCAAAAGAATTACTCTTCGGTTATAGCAAAGATCCGAGACGGCAAATCGGTACAGCTAATCATGTTGACAAAAGCACATGATGATGGAAGTAAACTTAACAGAAGCTGAATGGGTTCAAAGCCGATATGACCAACTAAACCTTATTGAAGAAAAACGGCTGGATATTATATGTCACGGACAAGCCTATCAAAGGAAAATAAAAAAGGCTTACAAAAAAGGTCAACCCTCATATTTACCATAAAAAGAATTTAATGGTAAATAAGTTGCTTCCGGCCCAAAAGAATAAAATTGGAAAATGGGTAAACAAACTATGAAGGACCCTTTGTGGTCAAACGAGCTTTCTCGGGAGGAGCTGTTATCCTTGCCGATATGAATAGAAAAGAACTTCAACACCTAATCAACTCCGATACGGTGAAGAAGTATTATGCTTGAAGACATTGCTCAAGACCCGTCAGGAATGAAAACCCGCAAAGGGCATCCCTGGGCAAAAGATCGGGTCCATATCCCTCGCTAGGATACGTCCTAGGCAAAAAGTAGAGGTACAAAAAAAAAAGACTAACTAAGAGCAATGGTTACCTCAGTCGAAAACCCAAAAGGCGGCTAAAGTAACATTCTTCCAGAAGCAAGCAGTCTGCATAGTCTTCACTCTGAGCTCAGGCATCTCAACTGAAGCAATTAGGAGAACCAGGGGGCAGATATCATGGACATGACTGTTTAAGCCTATACAGTATAACCAACCCTAACTACCCATTCTTCTAAATATCTTTGAAATCCTTCTATAAAAGAAATAAAACTTTTGCTCATTTATCAATAAAATTCCTTTTCATTTCCTTTCTCTTGACCAAATATTATGGAAATGCCTCTTTATTGATAAATCATAAATATGCACAAAGACCTTTAATCAAAGATCAAGCATGCATCTAAAAAGAGGAAGCATAAAAAATAATGAAGGAATAAATGTCTACTAGGATATTCTTAGGAAAAAACTAGGGTAGCCTGCTAGATCGGAAACCTCAAAAGAACGGTCTAGGCAAAAGATAAGGCAAAAGCCCCCTAAGATATTCTAGGCAAAAATTAAGGCAGCCCGCTAGATCGAAAACCCGTAAAGGGCGGTCTAGGCAAAAGATAGGGCTAAAACCAAAAGATAAATAAAGGAGGAGCCCATCATCATGGTCATAAAGGAGGAGCCCATCGGCGTATTCATAAGAAGCCAACGGGAGAAGGCCAGTTACTTTCTAAATGCATCAAAAATAAATAAATAATAGATTGCATTTAGGACATCCATACACAAAGTAGTTGCATAATACAACTTTGTCAAGATCAAGAAAAAATATTTTTCTTTAAACAAGAATAATAAACATGCATATAAAGAGTCTAGTCTCCATACTTGTGGTTGAAAACAGGAGGCGCCAGAATCCACTCTCCATATGAAAATCAAAATCGCGAAAGGCGAAAATCAAAACCATTTCAGCAGAATAAAGAGCTTCAAGGAAACTAGCTCTAACCTTCTACACCAATAAAAGAAGGTACATCGAAAAAATAGGCCAACGGAAAGGCTCGATGATCCCCAAGCGGATCCTTGCCTACTCCAGAGGCAAAACAAAAATTACTCCACGACTCAGCATCATCATCACATGAGTCATCAACCACAGTCATTTGAAGCCTCAATCAACATCCTTCCATCTAAAAAGAAGGAAGCCATCAACATGAAAAAGCCAACGGAAAGGCTTGATCATCCCCAAGCGGATCCTTGCCTACTCCAGAGGCAATACAAAAAGATTACCTCACGACTCAGCTTCATCGCCACACGAGTCATCAGACAAACTCATCCAGAATCTCCGCCACTTCCCTAAGGGAGAATAAGGACTACACAAGAGTCCATCAAAGAAAATACGGAGACAAATCCTCCATATCACCAGGGGGCAACAAAAAGAAAGAAAAGAAAAACTTTCATTCCCCAATAGAGGCCACAACGAAAAAGGCCAAATAAAAATTTCTAAGTAGAGTATATCAAGAAAGTCTACAAAAAGAGGAAAACAAATTTTTTCCATCTTCCAGCTCAAATAAGAGCTTCACAAAGCCAGGAGCCAAGACTCCATCATCAAAATTGGATCCCCAGGAAACCGACAGACTCCTCGGTGAATCCCAAAAAAAAGAAAGAGAAGAAAATTTCGTCATTCCGCTCAATAAAAGAGCCTCACAAGACCAGGAGCCAACACTCCATCTTCAAATTTGGATCCCCAAGAAAAACTCCCCAGGGATCGCTAAAAAGAAAAGAGAAAAAGATATCTTTTCATCCAAAGAAAAAATCCAATGTGCATAAAAAGGCGCACATATGTAAAAACCAACTCGCGAAAAAGAAATTCAAATCGCGAGGAAAAGATAAAAACCCATTCCCCAGTAGGAATAAGAGCATAGGCAAAGCCAGCTCAAACAATAGCGTCCAATAAGGAGTCAAAAACTCCATTACTCCCTAGGGGGAAATTCAAAATAGATCCCCATAAAACAACCAAATCCCTGGTGGATCACCAAAAAGAAAAATCCCCAGCGAGCCTACCAGCAAAAGGCAAAATACAAATTCATATCCTCAGGGAGTTAATCGCCTATAACACCCAATATGAATATCCCCAGTGAAAGGAAAAACCTTCACTCCCAAGAATGCCTATGCCTACTCAGAGGCAAGCAAGGAGCCGATATCCCCAAGAAATGGGAAATCAACCTATGCAAGAGGCAATACAAGCACAAAGCTTTCAAAAAAAGCATCTGCCTACTCAGAAGTATTATCAAGAACTAATATCCTCAAGAAGAATATCAGCTTATTCAGAGGCGAAAAATAACAAGTAAAAAAGCCTTCACCATTATTGAAGCATCTGCCTAATCAAGAGGCACAACCAACAAAAATCAACAAATCCCCAGTGGATTCCCGCCTAAATAAGAGGCAACCAACAAAGAATCCCCGGTAAAACCGGATGACTAACAGAAAAGTCAAAAAGTCAAATCAAATATTCCCCACGGAATGGGCACATGAACAGAAACAATAAGTCGCCAACACATCTCCAAAACCAGATGACCACAGGATTAACTATCAAAAAGTCATCCTAAAAGACTTGCAGAACGGGGCTTATTCAGAACCTTGCAGAATGGGGTTCGTACCGGGTGGGGGTAGGTACCCATCAGAGCCTTGCAGAACGGGGTTCGGACCAGGTGGGGGTAGGTACCCATCAGAGCCTTGCAGAACGGGGTTCGGACCAGGTGGGGGTAGGTACCCATCAGAGCCTTGCAGAACGGGGTTCGGACCAGGTGGGGGTAGGTACCCATCAGAGCCTTGTAGAACGGGGTTCGTACCGGGTGGGGGTAGGTACCCACCAAAGCCTTATAAAATAAGGTTTATACCGGATGAGGGTAGGTACTCATCAGAATCTAGCAAAAAGCAGATTCGCACCAGGTGGGGGTAGGTACCCACCAAAGCCTTATAAAATAAGGTTTATACCGGATGAGGGTAGGTACTCATCAAAATCTAGGAAAAAAATGCAAATTCGTACCAGGTGGGGGTAGGTACCCACCAAAGCCTTATAAAATAAGGTTTATATCGGATGAGGGTAGGTACTCATCAGAATCTAGCAAAAAGCAGATTCGTACCAGGTCGGGGTTGGTACCCACCAGAGCCTTATAAAATAAGGTTTGTACCGGATGAGGGTAGGTACTCATCAAAACTTAACAGAATGCATCAGGTGGAGTAAAATACTTGCCTGAGCATTACAAAAATGGGTTACAAATACCTTGCTTCTATTAGAGGATAGTTCAAGTGTTGAACACCTCGGAAGTAAGTACCCACAAGAGTTTAGCAAAATGCGAACTCATACCGGGTGAGACTGCCAGTCCCAGCTTTCAGGGGGTCCCAGCTTTCAGGGGGTCCCAGCTTTCAGGGGGTCCCAGCATGTGTAAAAGAGGCAGTTGGGACGGCCGTCCCAACCCAGACGGCCGTCCCAACCCAGAGGGGCGTCTCAAATGGTCAGCCAGCGAAAAACTATAAATAGGAGGCTCATTTGCCACTGTTACACATACCAGACAACTCCCAGTACTTGTCTATTCTCTTCCCTCTTCGAATGAACTCTCTGATTGCCCTAATAAGGTAACAATCAGTTAAGGAATCATATTCCAGCATTCGATTCTTCTGTAAAATTTAGTAGATTCAGTATTGTATTCAGAGAGGAGAGTCTTTGTAGAGCGAAGGATTGCCAAAACGCATCCTCACGATTAAAGATTCGCAATACAAAGCTTGCTACGGAGGTTCTGTTCAATTCTATTCTCTTTTACTGCTTTTATTTATTGCTTTCTGTATGAAATAGTAAATAAAGCCATGTAGATAACCATTTTTAACATTATGCAATAAAATAGGGTAATCGTGTAATTTCTCATAATCTTTATTTAAATGAATTAATCCGTCATAGGGAACCCGAAAGGGGCGTTGTGGGGTGCTAACACCTTCCCCACACGTAACTAACTCCCTTACCTAACTCTGGTTATAATGGCCAAGTTTGGTTTTTATTAAAATCAACGCCTTTTTATCCTTTTCCAATGTTTATGGTCAAAACATTGGTGGTGACTCCAAAAGAACCCCTTTTCGAAAACCTTGCTTTTATTAGAGGATAGTTCAGTTGTTGAGCACCTCGGAAGCAATGAACATATTTTAACAAAAATGCGAGTCTAAACCATCTTTTTGCGACCGCTCGCATAAACGTTCGAGATGTCCCTGGACGTCGGAACAGACGGCGGTGACACGTAGGATTTTTCAAAGTCGGCACGGACCTCCGGTGGCATTACCGCGCAAAGCCGTTCTAACTTCTCAGTATGATATCGGGGAATATCCACCTTCTTCAACTGTCTACTAGTCCCCTCCATTTTCTAAAACCAAAATGCATGTTTTATGAAAATGATGCTTATTTGAATGAATGTGAGTGTTTATTTTCTATTTATCATGTTTTGCATGATACGTATTTTTTCGAAAAAAATAAACTACCTATATGAATGGTTTGGGATGTTTATGACTCAGGTCCCATTTATTGTTTTGGAAACATATTTTATTTTTATTTGTTTATTTTATAGCCTTCTCGCCGTATTTTATTTGTTTATTTTATAGCCTTCTTCAACAGGTTTATGCCAAAATGGCGAGACCACTGTCTCGCCAAACGAGACCGCTGTCTTGACTTTGTAGGTGGCGAGACCGCCGTCTCGTTTGGCGAGACGGCGGTCTCACCACTTACATGAGGCGAGACGGCGGTCTCGTTTGACGAGACGGCGGTCTCGACCCTGTCAGATGAGACGGCGGTCTCGACCTGTCAGGCGCGAAAAACTATAAATAGGGGCCTCCATTCCCTCATTTCCACACAGTTTCTCCTCCTTCTCTCTAGAATTTCTCTCTCTAGAACCCCTCCGAAGCATTTCCGGAGTTTCTGAGCGTCTCTAAGAGTATTTTTGAGCGTTTCAAGAGGTTTACGAAGCTGTGTAGAGGGAAGGGCTGCCAAAAAGCACCCAAGTTATCAAAAAATTAAATAGAAAAGCTTGCCTCGGAGGTTTCTACACTCTCTCTCTACTTTACTGCTTTAATCTTCATTATGCAATAGAAGCTAGGGCCATGTAGTCATAATTTTAATTCCGCAAATAAAAGGGCAAAAGCATAATTTTCACCAGTTTAAATATTTTTATATAGCTGGCCTATCATAGGGAACCCGAAAGGGGCGTCGTAAAGGAACTAATACTTCCTTTACATGTAACTAACTCCCTTACCCAACTCTGGTTCTAATGACCAAAGTTGGTTTTTCAAAAAATCTACGCCTTTTAATCCCTTTTCCGATGTTTCCGGTAAAAACATCGATGGCGACTCCGCGAAACCTTTCAAAACTAGCTTTTGGATTAGCCCGGTTATCGGACAATCCAAGAGCGCCTTTTCGAAAACCTTGCCCTTAGGTTCAGCCCGGTTATCGGACAATCTAAAGGCGTTGTAACCACCAACAAAAAACGCGAAAATTGGAAAGTCGAAAAGACCATTGCGTTGCTCCGACTGCCTCTTTTTGACGGCGGCGACAAGGTGGTTCTAAACTGTTCTCACCAAGGCCAAAGGTCCCCAAGGTGCCCCCATTATAGGGATCTCTCAATCTCTCAGTCCTCGGGTCATGCACGGAACTCCGCAGCGACATCCTTGGACCAAAAGAAGAGAGTTATCACCTTGAGTTGGTGGTTTCCAACAACGGTTGTAGCCCCGTGTGCCAACAAGCCGGTCGTATCTGCCACCCACTCCCTATAGGTATTCACTCTTGCCCCCGGGTATAGAGGGATTGTTGTGTGTAAGGGTTTTTGTGTGCAATTTATATTTCAAACAATTTGCAGAAAATAATCATACAACAATTATTACAGCCATACAATAAAACATACGGAAGAGGGTAAAGGTGTAATTTCAAATCTTTACTTATTTTGAATTTTATCCGTCACTAAATGGGATCAACTTTCTAGCTTCCCCAGTGGAGTCGCCATTTGTCGCTGTCGTCCGTTCCGACGTCCAGGGACATCTCGAACGTTTATGCCAGCGGTTGCGAAAAGATGGTTTAGACTCGCGTTTTTTGTTAAAATGTGTTGATTGCTTTCGAGGTGCTCAACAACTGAACTATCCTCTAATAAAAACAAGGTTTTCGAAAAAAAGTTCTTTTGGAGTCGCCACCAATGTTTTGACCGTAAACATTGGAAAAGGATAAAAGGTGTTGATTTTAATAAAAACCAAACTTGGCCATTATAACCAGAGTTAGGTAAGGGAGTTAGTTACGTGTGGGGAAGGTGTTAGCACCCCCACAACGCCCCTTTCGGGTTCCCTATGACGGATTAATTCATTTAAGTGAAGATTACGAGAAATTACACGATTACCTATTTTCTTGCATAATATTAAAAATGGCTATCTACATGACTTTATTTCATATTGCATACATAAAGCAATAAATAAAGCAGTAAAAGAGAAGAGAAATGAAAAGAACCTCCGTAGCAAGCTTTGTATTGCAAATCTTTGATCGTAAGGATGTGTTTTGGAAATCCCTCACTCTACAAAGACTCTCCTCTCCGAATACAAGATCGACTCGACTAAATTTTTACAGAAGAATCGAATGCTGGAATACAATTCCTTAACTGATTGTTACCTTATTAAGGCAATCAGAGAGTTCATTCGAAGTAGGGAGAGAAGACAAGTACTTGGAGTTGTCTGGTGTGTGAAAAAGTGGCAAATGAGCCTCCTATTTATAGTTTTCGCAGCCTAGCAATTTGGGACGGCCATCTGGGTTGGGACGACCATCTCAATTGAATATTTTACCTTTGGGACCACCACTTGAAGAGTGGGACGACCAGTCTCACTTGGGACGGCCGTCCCACTTGGCCAGGGCAGCTTGGGACGACCGTCTCACATTTGGGACGGATGTCTCAACTTGTTTTGGCCAGCTTTTGTGTTCTGGGACCCCCGGGAAGCTTTCCTTTCTTTATTCAGACATCGGTTGATGCCGATAGACGCCCGTTGAAGCTTTATCTTCATATAGGAAGTCTTCTTGGCCTTTATTAAGATGCCAGACGAGCTTTATCTTGTTGTAGGAAGTCTCTTTAGCCTTTATTGAGAGGCCGGGCAAAATTAGGGGTCTACAGGGGATATCCATATTGGGCGTTTATAGGCTATTAATTCCCTGAGGATATGAATTTGTAGTTTTTGCCTTTGCTGGTAGGCTCGTTGGGGATAGTTTTTTTCTTTTTGGTGATCCAGTGGGGATTTGATTGTTTTCCCGGAGATCTATTTTGACTTGCCCCCTAGGGAGAAATGGAGTTTTTGACTCCTTGTTGGATGTTGTTTTTTTAAGCTGGCTTTGCCTATGCTCTTATTCCGCTGGGGAAAGGGTTTTTATCTTTTCCTTGCGATTTTTGAAATTTGGCTTTTAAATGTGTGCGGCTTTTATGCACACTGGCTTTTTTTGTTATCTGCTGGATGAAGAGATTTATTTTTTCTCTTTTCTTTTTGGCGATCCCAGGGAGTTTATTGGCTTCCTGGGGATCCAACCTTTGATTTGATTTTTTATGATGGAGTCTTGGCTCCCAACTTTTGTGAAGCTCTTTATTGAGCGGAATGAAGAGATTTTCTTTTTTTCTCTTTTTGGGGATTTGCCAAGGAGTTTGTCGGCTTCCTGGGGATCCAACTTTGATTGATTTTTTGATGATGGAGTCTTGGCTCCTGACTTTTGTGAAGCTCTTTATTGAGCGGGGTGAAGGGATTTTTCTTCTTTTTCCCCTTTTTTAGAGATTCTCTACTTGGGGATTTTCATTTAGCCTTTTTTTGTTGTGGCCTCTATTGGGTAATGAAAAGTTTTTCTTTTCTTTCTTTTTGTTGCCCCCTGGTGATATGGAGGATTTGACTCCGTATTTTCTTTGATGGACTCTTGTGTAGTCCTTATTCTCCTTTGGGGAAGTGGCGGAGATTCTGGATGAGTGTGCTCGATGACTCATGTGGTGATGCAGCTGAGTAGTGAGGTAATCTTTTTGTTTTACCTCTGGAGTAGGCAAGGATCCGCTTGGGGATGATCAAGCCTTTCTGTTGGCTTTTCATGTTGATGACTTCCTTTTTTTTTGTTTGGATGGAAGGATGTTGATTGAAGCTTCAAATGACTATGTTTGACGACTCATGTGTTGATGCTGAGTCATGAAGTAATTTTTGTTTTGCCTTTGGAGTAGGCAAGGATCCATTTGGGGATCATCGAGCCTTTCTGTTGGCCTTTTTCTGGTGTACCTTCGTTTATTGGTGTAGAAGGTTAGAGCTAGTTTCCTTGAAGCTCTTTATTCTGCTGAAATGGTTTTCATTTCGCCTTTTTCTTTCGCGATTTTGATTTTTATCGCGAGTTATTTGAAATCTGGCTTTTTAATATATCACGTGTGCCTTTTTATTTTATAAAATTTTTGTACACATAGGCTTTTTTTTTGAAATGTAAATAGAAATAACAACTTTTATTTATTACTTCCTTTTTTTCAGGTAATACATTCAAACATTTTTAAACTACTAGAAAAAACCTCCTAATCATCCGCTTCTGGACTGGAATGGGAGGATGGTGCTGGCGAAGGGATGCAGCGGAGTATGCGGCGCTGGAACCTTGCCTGAGTCTGGACCAAATTTTCTATTTGACGGTCCGTCCTATCTTTCCTCATGGTCAGCTGACTGAACTGCTGTCTCATGAACTGGAACTTCCCTTCCATGTAGGTGTGCTCATCATCCATACGTCGGTATAAGCCGGCGAAGTCTAGATCGTATGACTGCTGCTGGGACTCCGAAGTCGTAGGGATGTCCTGTGGTGTGTCGAAATCACGCATATCCAGCAAAATCGAGATTATAGGGTTTAAAATAAACCCTGATCCTTGTCTACTAAGGATGTTCATGTGGACCAGTGTTCCTCCATTAATCGGCTCTGGTTGGAGGCTAGCTGGGAGGTCTTCTCCGTCAGTGCATCCCCAATATTAAGCTAAAGGGGTGAGAAAGGGAGCCACCATGATGGCTCCTTCTGAGCCACGAGTTCCGTAATCCTTTATGGCTTTCAGGAAGGCATATCCTGGGTTGCATCGATGCCCTTGATGCATACAATAGACAATAAAAAGGTCAGCCAGTGTTACCTTTCCTTGGCTCTCCTTCCAGCTATGTATGGTCCCAGCTAGCAATTTATGGCATATGCGGAGCGGAGGAGAGAAAGTTGCACCCTTCAGATGTGATGGCAGGGTATGTGTTCCGGTGACTTCTTTCCACATGTTGGTGGTAGTCAGAGTAGTGGGTTTCTCGAGATACGCAGACCTATATTTCGGTGTTCTCGTGTCTGCTCGTTGGCAGAAGCCCATTATGACATTAAAGTCATCCAGAAAAGTGGTCCGGTATGCCCCGTCCATCCAATAGGAGACGGCTTGAGTAGGCGGCACTCCAGGAGTCGTGGAAGGCATTTCCACCAGATTGACAGAAGCAAGGAATTCCAGCGTAGCAGTACAATGGATCCGAGCAGGTGGCTCACGAAATAGAAAGTCCCATCCTATGTTATGGATGAACCTTCTAACATCTTGATCCCAGCCGAATGTAGTCAGGATTTCAAAATCCAAACATAGCATGGGATGCTAGGAAAATTGTTGGACATTTTCCAGCCGTTGTTGATGTGGCTCTGCTAGCAGAGTGTTAGTGACAGGAGTTCCTCTAGCGGAGGTCCTGGTGCGCTTTCTCCTGGATGAGGCCTCTCCACGCTCCATTGTATATCTTACTCACTTAAGGATGCTAGAAGTGTGTGGAAAGGGAGGAAAAGCAAGATAAAAGGCTTGGAATGGGGTACTAAGGCCAAGATCCGCGCCTAGCATATATAAGGGAAGCCAGAAGAGTTGGGACGGCCGTCTGGGGCTGGGACGGCCGTCTCACTTGAAAATTCACCTTTGGGACGGCCATCTGGGGAGTGGGACGGCCGTCCCATTCAAAATTTGGCCCTGAGACGGGCGTCTCGAACTTGGGACGGGCGTCCCGTTTGGATTTGGTTGCTTGGGACGGTCGTCTCAACCTTTGGGACGGCTGTCTCGAGCTCTTTAGGTTGATTTTCATGTTTTTTGATGAAAATGAAGATAGGATTCCCTTCATTGATGTTTTAATGCATGTAATGTTTCATGATATGCATCCTATGATCTATTTCAGTTAGTATTTCAAAAGTTTTAACTGATGTGCTTTGACTTCGGGTGCATTCTTGGTGTTGTACCTTCCTGTCATCATGTTTCTTGATCAACAAGCTTAGCTGTACCGATTTGCCGTCTTGGACTTTTCTTGCTATAGCCGAAGAGCAATCTTTTGTTCGTAGGGCAACTGCCATACCAATGCCTCCCTTCCTTTCCTTAGGGATTTCAACCTTCCTATTGATCACTATACTTCCACATTCCCCTTATTACTTGAATGCTTTATAGTGAAATGGTCAAGAGAAGAGAAAGAAAAGGATTTATAACAAAGGCTTGTGTTTTAGAGGGATATATTTTTTATAATAGAGGTTTCTGTAAGAATGGCTAGCCAAGGTTGGTCGGTGTTTAGGCTAGTTTAGACAAACATTTTATTCTTATAATGTGGCGTCTTTGTTTTACTGATTTGTGGCGCCTTTTTGTGATTGATAAACTTTCCTAGCCCGCCCTTTCAGGTTTTCAGCCTAGGATGTTATGCTTATGTCCTAACTTTTGTCTAGGTTTCCCTTTTTGTATTTATTTTTTAGGAATACCTTAGCGGACTTTTCGTAACCCTAACTTTTGCCCAGGCTACCCTTTATTATTGTTCGGGTCTCCTGCCGGGTTTACCCTAACTTTTGTGCAGCCCCCTTTTGTGGGTTTCCTGCCGGGTATTTTGCCCTTTTATTTTCTTGTCTTGGGCTTTGGCCTTGACTGGCTCTTTTTTTGTATATATATATATATATATTTTTTTTTTGCACAACATTGTCGAAACTTGATTCTATCAAGATAAATTTTTATCTCGTGTTTCTAGTTAATCAATCATATTTGACTTTGCTTTGTGACGCTTTGATTGTTCTGACGCATTTGGAATAAAACGTCTATCTAAACCTTGTTTATTTAAAATGGGGTATAGACATATTTAGCAAGAAGAGAAGCAGATAGTAAGAATAACATTCTTTTGTAATTTCAGGGAAATGTGTGCCCTAGAGATGCTCGGGGGACGGGCATACCCCGAGGAGTGATCTCTAATAATCACTAGGTTTACATCCCTTAGAATTGGAAGAAGGACACCTAATGACTAACGCTACCCTTTGCGCTAATACCCCTCCTTTTCGGAATATCGTCTTTGAGGGGTATGACTTTCCTGTTTTCCGTATGGTTTGATCTTTTGTAGGGTTATACCCTAAACCATTCTTTAAAGGATTATCTTTGAAATCCGGTGGCTCTTTTATTCCTTGAGCATTCTTTCCAAGCCCCTATCCTGGGCGATATCCATATCTTTTCATCATATGGGCCACCTTTGTATTACTAGGAAGTCTTTCTATGTTGGCAATTTCGAGTGCTTGAAAAGATGTTTCAAGAGCCTCTTCAGCCGCATCCACATATGGTTGGACAGACAGTTTGCTAATTAGAAAGTCTTCTTCAGCTTGAACTGTGACGAGTTTATCATTTGTCACAAACTTGACTTTCTGGTGGAGCGTTGAAGGTATTGCCTTAGCGCTATGAATCCAAGGTCTACCAAGGAGACAACTATATGCTGGCGTGATATCCATCACGTGGAAGTCTATGTTAAAAATAGTAGGGCCAATTTGGATTGGTAGACTAATCTCACCTACTACTTCACGTCTTGATCCGTCAAAGGCTCGAACAATCGTATTAATCGGGCGCATGTGGGTTCCTTGCACTGTTATCTTGTCAAGTGTGCCTTTAGGCATGATGTTTAAGGATGACCCATTATCCACAAGAACTTTGGAAATGAGATATTCCTTGCATTTGACAGAAATATGCAAGGGCTTATTGTGATTTGACCCTTCTAAAGGGAGTTCTTCATTTGTGAAGGTAAGATGATTATTGGCTGTAATATTACCAATGATTCCTTCAAACTTGTCTTGGGATATTGTATGCGGAACGAATGATTCATTCAAAACTTTTAACAGTGCATTTCGATGCAGTTGCGAACTCATTATAAGTGATAACAAGGTTATCTTTGCAGGAGTACGATTGAGTTGATCGATGATGGAGTACTCACTTTGTCTTATGTACTGGAGTAACTCATCTGTCTCCTCCCTGGATTCTTTTTCCTCTTCGGCCTTATTTTTTGCCTTATCTTTAGGAATATTATCTTGTAATTCCTTGGGGGAGTATATTCTTCCGCTTCTAGTCATGCCCCCAATACCGGCTATGTTGGAGATATCTTGATTAACTGGTGATTCTTCTGAGTATCTCCAAGGTACAACTTTATTTGATGGATAAGGGAAAGGACGAGGCATGAATAAATGTAAAGGCATTGTCGCCGCCTCCCAAAAAAATGAAGGGGCAGTCAGATCGACGCGATGGTTTTTTCGACCCTCTTGCTTTCGCGTTTTTTATGGGTGGTTACAACGTCCTTAGGTTGTCCGATAACCGGGCTAACCTAGAGACGAGGTTTTCAAAAAGTGTTCTTGGGTTGTTCGATAACCGGGCTAACCCAAGAACGGGTTTTGAAGGGTTCGTGGAGTCGCCACCGATGTTTTTACCGGAAACATCGGAAAAGGAGTTTAAAAAGGCGTTGGTTTTCGAAAACCAACTTTGGTCATTAGAACCAGAGTTGGGTAAGGGAGTTAGTTACGTGCAAAGGAAGTGTTAGTTCCTTTACAACGCCCCTTTCGGGTTCCCTATGATAGGCCGACTACTTTGGATAAATAATTAAACTGAAAAATTGCGCTTTTACCCTTTTATTATGCGGTATTTAAAGATTATGACTACATGGCCCTAGCGTCTATTGCATAATTTTAAATGAAAGCGGTACAATTAGAAAGAGAGAGGGTGCACCTTCAAAGCAAGTTTTTTGTATTTCTCTTTAAAGAGTGGGTGCTTTTTGGCAACCCTTCACTCTACAACTCTCAGAAACTCCGGAAATGCCTCGGAGGGATTCTAAAGAAGATTTAGGACGCTCAATTTATACCTAGAGACACTCAGAAACTTCAGAAATGCTTCGGAGGGGTTCTAGAGAGAGAAAATCTAGAGAGAAGGAAGAGCTACTGTGTTTTTGTGTGTTGAAAAAGGGGGAATGGAGCCCCTATTTATAGTTTTTCGTGCCTGACAGGTCGAGACCGCTGTTTCGTCTGATAGGGTCGAGACCGCTGTCTGGACAATCCAGACCGCCGTCTCGACCATGGCAGGGGGTCGAGACCGCCGTCTGGATAATCCAGACCGCCGTCTCGACTAGGCAGAAGTCGAGACCGCAGTCTGGATAATCTAGAACGCCATCTCGGCCTTTTTCAGGTGACGAGACTGCCGTCTGGACAAGCGAGACGGCGGTCTCGTCCCTGGCATGAGGCGAGACGGCGGTCTGGTCCTTCCAGACGGCGGTCTCGTCCCTTCAGGGCGAGAAACTTTATTTTACGGGCCAAAAAACCCTCCTATCTTAGTACAGGGGCCTAATAGTCTCTCCTAGTGGCTTGTTAGGCTTCGGCCGTCTTCAAATAGGGGGTCTTCTGACTTTATTTGGAGGCCGGGCAAGATTTGGGGTCTACAGCTGCCCCCCCTTTACCCGACCAGTCGACTGCTGGCCTTTTGTGCCAAGGTGATCGACTGGAGGGTAAAGGAGTTGACCCTCTTGCCTGGTTACCCTTCAGATACTTCGTCTTTGCGGCGGGTGATCCTCTGGGGAGATGTTGTGTTGTGCGCTTCCGGGATGCTCCTTTGTCGCGGTGACTGACCCCTTCAGCTGATGAGTACGAACCCTCATCTGGTTTGACGAGTATGAACCCCCGCCCGGTAAGCCCCCTTCTGTAAGGCCTGATGAGTACACACCCCCATCTGGTGTTTGACGAGTATGAACCCCCGTCTGGTAAGCCCCCTTTTGTAAGGCCCGATGAGTACACACCCCCATCTGGTGTTTAGCCTCCGGATGCTCCATCTTGCGGTAGCTGATCCTTTGGCTGTGGTGGCGGCTTACTGATTCTGATCACGCGCCGATGTGAAACCTTGGGATGCTCCTTTCACGCGGTAGCTGACCCCTTGGCTGACGAGTATGAACCCTCGTCTGGTTAGGTGCCTCTGGATGCCCCTTCTTGCGGTGGCTGACCCTTTGGCAATGGTGGCGGCTTACTGATTCTGACCATGCGCCGTCTCCCTGGGGAGTGTTTTCTGTGTTTGGTAGATTGTTTTTGGACTTCTTGAATGGTCGTCCGGGCTGTGCTGGGGATTTTATGTTTCATCCAGCTTTGTTGGTTGCTGGGGATTCTTACTTGGCAGTCGAAATTTGTTGGTTGGATAGGGTTATCTCTCTTTGTGTTCGACTCTTGGTAGTCGATTTTTTATTGGTTAAGGTAGTTGTTTTTGTTTTAATCCTGCCTTTTCTCGCGGTTTTATCTCTTTTTTCTCGCGATTTTGGATTTTGGCTTTTTTCTTGAGCGTATGCCTTTTCTCTTTTAAGTTTTTTTTGTTACGCTAAATCTTGTAAAAGAAGGCAAAGAATGCATGGAATAAAATTTTATTCATGGGAAATTTTATTACAACAGCTTTTATTTAGGCAAGTGCAGTCCCTAAGGGCTATCATCAGGGGAATCAGAGTAAGGAAACACTTTGTACATGTGATACCGGAAGTCTATTTGCTCTTGGACTTCGTCACGATAGTCCTCTTGGAATGTCGTCCATTCCTGCTGTATCCTCTGCTGCTCCTGGTAGATCTCGTCCTGGCGAGCTTGAAAGGCCTGCTGGCGAGCATCGTGGGCCTGTTGCCACTGGGTCTGCTGCTCTCGCCATACCGCCATTTGGGCGAACTGCTGGCTCAGATCATTCATGTGTTGGTGCATGCCAACAAAGTCCTCTGTGTACGGTGGTGGTTGTTGCTGCTGCTGTTGTTGCTGCTGGGACCTGGGAGATGTGGGCATATCCTGCATCGCCAGTAGCCCTGGATGTCCAGCTCGAAGTCCAGGGAGGGATGCAGGGCGAACTGGTTTCCCCGACGTATCAGCATTCCCATGCTGACCAGCATTCCCATGCTGACCAGCATTGGCCCATTGATGGGCTCGGGTCGTAGGTTGCGGGCCAGCTCTTCCTGGCCAGGGCACCCCCTTCTCTCTGCCAAAGGGGTGATGAGGGGAGCTATGAGGACGGCCCCCGTGGATCTGCTCGCTGTAGACTCCAAATCTTGCCCGGCCTCAGAATAAAGTCAGAAAGCTTCCTATTTGAAGACGGTCGAAGCCTAACAAGCCACTAGGAGAGACTATTAGGCCCCCGTACTAAGATAGGAGGGTTTTTTGGCCTGAAAAATAAAGTTCTCGCACCTGAAGGGACGAGACCGCCGTCTGGAAAGACCAGACCGCCGTCTCGCCTCACGCCAGGGACGAGACCGCCGTCTCGCTTGTCTAGACGGCGGTCTCGCCACTGCAAAGGTCGAGACGGCGGTCTGGGTTTTCCAGACGGCGGTCTCGACCTCCTGCATGGTCGAGACGGCGGTCTGGGTTTTCCAGACGGCGGTCTCGACCCTGTCAGACGAGACCGGCGGTCTCGCCACTGTTAGGCGCGAAAACCTATAAATAGGGGCTCCCTCCCCTCATTTCCAAGCACAGTAGCTCCTCCTTCTCTCTAGATATTCTCTCTCTAGAATCCCTCCGAAGCATTTCCGGAGTTTCTGAGTGTCTCTAGGCATAAATTGAGCGTTCTAAATCTTCTTTAGAATCCCTCCGAGGCATTTCCGGAGTTTCTGAGAGTTGTAGAGTGAAGGGTTGCCAAAAAGCACCCACTCTTTAAAGAGAAATATAAAAAGCTTGCTTTGGAGGTGCATTCACTCTCTTTCTAATTTTACTGCTTTTATTTAAAATTACGCATAGAAGTTAGGGCCATGTAGTCATAAACTTAAATTCCGCATAATAAAAAAGGGTAAAAGCGCAATTTTCCAGTTTAATTATGTATCCAAAGTAGCCGGCCTATCATAGGGAACCCGAAAGGGGCGTCGTAAAGGAACTAACACTTCCTTTACACGTAACTAACTCCCTTACCCAACTCTGGTTCTAATGACCAAAGTTTGTTTTCGAAAACCAACACCTTTTTAAACTCCTTTTCCGATGTTTCCGGTAAAAACATCGGTGGCGACTCCACGAACCCTTCAAAACCCTTTCTTGGGTTAGCCCGGTTATCGGACAACCCAAGAACACTTTTCGAAAACCTCGTCTCTAGGTTAGCCCGGTTATCGGACAACCTAAGGACGTTGTAACCACCCATAAAAAACGTGAAAGCAAGAGGGTCGAAAAAACCATCGCGTCGCTCTGACCGCCCCTTCGTTTTTTTGGGAGGCGGCGACAGATGGCGACTCCACTGGGGAAGCCTAGAGAGTTGATCCCATTTAGTGATGGGCTGGCTTAAAAATAATTAAACCAAGAAAATGGCGCTTTTACCCTGCCTTGTATTATAACATGCTTTATTGTTTGGCTTTCAAATAACTGTTGCTTGTTTATACTTACGCAATTAATTGAAATATAAATTGCACACAAACCCTTGCACACTACAGTTCCCTCTATACCCGGGGGCAAGTGAGATAACCATAGGGAGTGGGTGGCAGGTATGGTTTGCTGTAGTTAGGGCCTTGTGCCCACCAGTGTGATCGGAAACCACCACTCAAGGTGATAACCTTCCTCTTTTGGCAACAAGACCGACTCTGGCCTTAGTGCTGAGCATGGTTGGACGGCTAGAGAGTGGGGACCCTATAATGGGGGCACCTTGGGGGCCTTAGCCTGGTGAGAACAGTTAGAACCTACCCTGACCAATGCACTTTTCTGCAGGAAAACCCTACCTCGTGATAAAAACGAAATCTCGCCTGTTCGGGGATGATCGAATTGTGTGTGCATATGATTGTTGCATTTGTATGTTGCATAGCATAAACAAACAACATAACAAAAATCACAAAAATATTTTTCACAAATAAACACCCTTATCTCGGACAGTCTGCCTTTTAGCTAGCCTGGTTTCAGGTTCTTTGTAAGCTAAGTAGCCACGCAGTTCCGACAGAAGAGATTAGGGACACTAAATATTCTTTCGCATAAAGCCATATTTTATCTCGGACAGTCTGCCTTTTAGCTAGCCTAGTTTCAGGTTCTTTGTAAGCTAAGTAGCCACGCAGTTCCGACAGAAGAGATAAAAGGCTATAAAAAAAACATCAAAAATAAATAACTTCTGACAAAGTCAAACTCATCCATACTACATCATATCATGAGTAAAGAAAAACCAAGAGAGAAAATAAAAATGAAAGCACATTCAGCATCATTTAAATAAAATCTCTCATGCATAAGCATATTCATGTTAGTCTAAGCACTCAACATGCATTAATAAAACTTTTTCGGACATTCTAGAAAGTGGCTGGTCCTCTCCCTACTCGCACTCATGCACAAAAGGCAAGAGCAATGGAAAACTTAGAGGAGCATAACAGAAAGCTCACCGCGGAGGTCAATACCCTCCGCGAGCAAGTGGCCCAGCTAATGGAGGTCGTACGCCAGGGGCAGAGCAAACGCGAAGACCAAACTGAACACATCCCTCCCCATGAGGAAGAGGAGGAAGAATACTTTTTTGGCGAGAAGGATGCTAAGACTGCACACATCCTTACTCCAGAAGTGTCCAAACAACAACTCTTCACCCTAGAGGAGAGGCTGAAGGCGGTCGAAGGGCATAACTTCGACGTCAAGGAGGTGGCTGACATGTGCCTCGTGAAGGACATCCGCTTCCCTCCCAAATTCAAGATCCCAGACTTCCCCAAGTATGTCGGGATGACCTGCCCAAAGAACCATCTTACGATGTATTGTCGTAAGATGGCTGCCCATGCTGACAACGACAAACTCCTGATTCACTGCTTCCAGGAGAGTTTGGCGGACACTGCGCTTAACTGGTACATGCAGTTAGAGAGAGGGCAGGTCCAGAACTGGAAACAGCTGGCAGACGCTTTTCTCCGTCGTTACCGATACAACATCGATCTGACCCCCGACAGGGCAGATCTTAGAACTTTGAGCAAGAGGAACGACGAGCCCTTTAAAGCGTATGCCCAAAGGTGGAGGGAAATGGCAGCCCAGATAGAGCCCCCACTCACAGAAAAAGAAACAGTGGCTATGTTCATAGACTCATTGACCGGAGCGTACTACGACAAGGCGATAGCCAGTACCTCCAATCTCTTCTCAGACATAGTCACTGTAGGGGAAAGAGTGGAGCAAGGGCTGAGGAGTGGCAAAATAGCACGACCCTCTCCTCCCAGCACATCATCCAAGAAGCCTTTCAAAAAGAAGGAAGAGGTCGTGCACACCATTAATTTCGCAACCCCTTCCTCCGCCCCTCAGGCAGGACGGCAACCACAAAAAAGAGAGAGGAAGTTCACTCCTATCCCCACCTCCTATGCGAAGCTGCTGCCCCAGCTGTTAGAGGCCAGCCTCCTGGCACGTGTTCCTCCCAAGAAGCAGTGGAGCCCCCCTATCCCGAGTGGTACAAACCCCATGAGAAATGTAGTTATCACTCGGATGCACCAGGGCATTCAACCGACAACTGCTTGACCTTGAAATATAAGGTCCAGGAATTAATCGACACTGGTTGGATCACCTTTGACGCCTCTGCTTCAAGCACAGATGACAAACCTCTGTCAAAACCAGAGTAGCAGAGAGGGAGGATTGGGAGGATCAGCCCTAGGGTCTTTTCTTTTTTAAGCTTTTTCTATATCTCCTGCGGTCCCCGCCCGTGGCCGCAGGAATTTTTGATTAAAAAGGGCTTGTACATACATCTTCATTTCTCATTAATATACGAGGCATTTTATCATATTCATTCTTTTCCTCGTTCTATTTATTATTCTTTCAAAAATAAAATGAATAATAAAATCTATGACTAAAACAGAACCTAAAACACATCATGTCTGTGATCGATGATGTTAGAAAAGTAGTTTTAGATCAAGAGGGGGGTGAATTGATCTTTGAAAGTTTTTCGCAATTCACAGATTATCTAATTCGAAAATTAAGTTTACTAATCTATTCTTGAATCACAAAGCAATCAATCAAAATAAGCGCAGCAACTGAATTTAAAGAGAGAAAGGTTAAGAAAGATTTCACCGGTATTTTATACTTGGTTCACCCAATACCAGGGCTACCTCCAGTCTCCAGCCAAATTCCAGCTGGGTTCCACTAGATTAAATGTTTTACAGATTCAACAATCTTACACCTAATCTAACACAAGAACCAAATTCCAGCTCTCGCACTTAACCTTTCCACCAAGAACCAAATTCCAGCTCTTGATAACTTCTCGCAACCAAATTCCAGTACGCAGAGAAACCAAGTACCCAAATTCCAGGCACCACACAAGTACAAGAACCAAAATCCAGTTCCTCGTACTCAACCTCTCCACCAAGAACCAAATTCCAGCTTCTTGATAACCTCTACAACCAAATTCCGATTGCAGAGAAACCAAGTGCCCAAATTCCAGGCACCAAACCTTTCACCAAGAACCAAATTCCAGCTTCTTGATAACCTCCACAACCAACTTCCAGACTGCAGAGAAACTTGTGCCCAAATTCCAGGCACAACACAATACAAAAGAATGAAAAAGAATTTACAAAGAAGAAACTAGAAAGCTCAAACCAGTTTATCCAAATCTGCAGAGAGTTTCTTCTTCAAATGTATGCAAGTTGCCTCAAGAAAGATTTTCAAAATTACTTCAAAAACTTGTTGCGAATCTTTCTTGAAAAAGTTCTAAGGTTTGCTTGAATGATTGCTTAAGGATATGTAAAAACTGATATTCAAAGTCTGTTTAAAAAGTTCAAGCAAAACTATTTTTAAAGAGTATTTTCAAAAACTGCTGCATTAATTAATATGTTGAAAGTTTGTTTTAATCTGTTGAAATAGCCATTTCAATCTGTTAAAAGTCCTTTCAATCCATTAATGCGTTCTTGATTCTTTAACAAAATTGTTTTAGCTGATACTGCAACGGTTATATCAATTAAAACACTTTTCAAAAAATCTTCTAAGTTAATTCAATCGATTGTTTCGTGTTTTAATCGATTGATATACTGCAAAACTTTCTTATAAAACTTTTCAAGTTATTTTAACTGATAAAAAGAAGTTTTAATCAATTAAAACTCTAGACAAAATTTTTCCAAGTTGTTTTAATCGGTTGAAATGCGTTTTAATCGATTGAAACTCTGCACAAAATTTTTCCAAGTTGTTTTAATCGATTGAAATGCGTTTTAATCGATTGAAACAGATCTGATCGGTCATAATTCAATTCTGATCGATCATAACCAACTCTGATCGGTCATAACTGTATTCTGATCGATCATTCTGACCCTTTAAGTGATTTTAATCGATTGAAACGTGTTTTAATCGATTGAAATAAGTTTTGATCGCTCATATTTAAAATCTGATCAGTCATAATGGGTTCTAAAGAGTTTTAATCGATTAAAAGTAATTTGTATCGATTAAAATACTGTAAAAACACTTCTTTGATCATTCTAAGCCATTTTAATTGGTTCTTTCAAAACTTTATCAGTTAAAAACATTTATTAGAAAAGCTTTTGTCAAAATGCTTTGTTTTTAATTGTTTAAAACTGTTTTAGAGGCATTTCGCAAAATCTTTTAAGTGAAGAAACTTCATGCAGCAGAAAAGATAAAGTGGTTTTACCTAAGCATTTGATAGACACACTAATCTTCTAACTCTTTTATCTGAGTGACTTGTTGACCGTTGCAATGTTGACTTTAAACTCCATCTTTGACTTCATCAAATCAATGAGATCTTTGCCAAAGTATTTCACTAAGATCTTCATCACTTTCAGATGAATCTCCATGGACCCCGGAAACGGAAGGCGAATGGATTGAGTCCGACAGTGAACAGGAGACCATTTCTCCGAACATGCAAAGGATGCTGGAAAAGGAAACACGCATCATACAACCGCATCAGGAGGAAATAGAAACAGTCAATTTTGGAAAAGAGGATGAGGAGAAAAAAATAAACATCAGCACCCAAATGGAAAGTAGCATGAAAAAAGGATTGATACAACTTCTGAGGGAATATGTGGATGTATTTGCTTGGTCGTACCATGACATGCCAGGGCTTGACACGAGTATAGTGGAACACAGATTGCCACTAAAAGAGGGGTTCCGACCTGTAAAGCAAAAGCTCAGGAGAATTAAACCCGACTGGTCCTTAATGATAAAGGAGGAGGTGCAAAGGCAGTTGGATGCCAACTTCCTGGTGGTCTCCAAATACCCAGAGTGGTTGGCTAATATAGTACTCGTCATCAAAAAGACCGGGAAGGTCAGGGTCTGCGTGGATTACAGGGACCTCAATCGAGCAAGTCCAAAGGACGACTTTCCCCTACCACACATAGATACACTGGTAGACCATACCGCTACCAACACGCTGTATTCCTTCATGGACGGGTATGCGGGGTACAACCCGATCAAGTTGCCTGTTGAGGATAGAGAAAAAACCTCATTCATTACACCATGGGGTACCTTCTGCTATCGGGTAATGTCGTTTGGGCTAAAAAATGCAGGGGCTACCTACCAAAGGGCTATGGTCACGCTATTCCATGACATGATCCACAAAGAAATAGAAGTATATGTGGACGACATGATCGCCAAGTCCATAAATGAAATGGACCACATTCAATATCTCCGAAAACTTTTTGACCGGCTTCGGAAGTATCAACTCAAACTGAACCCGACAAAATGTACTTTTGGAGTACGATCAGGAAAACTCCTAGGGTTCGTTGTCAGTGAAAAAGGAATCGAGGTGGACCCCGACAAAACCAAGGCAATTTTGGAAATGCCTCCACCAAGCACAGAAAAGGAGGTCAGAGGTTTTCTGGGTAGAATAAATTACATTGCCCGTTTCATCGCGCAGTTAACGGATAAATGTATACCCATCTTTAAACTGTTGCGCAAAAATCAGCCAACGGTGTGGAATGAAGAATGCCAACAAGCGTTCGATAAAATCAAAACATGTTTAACCAATCCACCAATATTGGTACCACCAGTTGAAGGGAGACCTCTGATCCTATATCTATCGATCCTAGAAGAGTCCATGGGATGTGTGCTCGGCCAGCATGATGAAACCGGAAAAAAGGAACGGGCCATTTATTATCTCAGTAAGAAATTCTCGGACTACGAAACCCGTTATACACCATTCGAAAAAACTTGTTGCGCATTGGTGTGGGTCACTCAACGTCTCAGACAGTATATGACTCGACATACAACATGGTTGGTCTCCAAAATGGATCCAATCAAATACCTCTTCGAGAAGCCCATTTTAACTGGAAGAATAGCTAGGTGGCAGGTTCTCCTCTCAGAATTTGCCATCATTCAGGTCACCCAGAAAGCTATTAAAGGAAGTCCCCTAGCGGATTATCTAGCCCATGGATCCACAGACGAATACCAATCCTTACAAGATGACTTTCCCGATGAGCATATCATGCACATCGAACACGAAGAAACTAAAGAAGAGATGTGGACCATGTTCTTCGATGGGGCTTCAAACATGCTTGGACACGGGATAGGAGCTATCTTGATATCCCCCGAAAAGAAACACATTCCTGTAACGGCCAGGCTTAATTTCGATTGCACCAATAACATGGCCGAATACGAAGCATGTGCGCTAGGAATCCGGGCGGCTTTAGATCATGGGGTCACTAAACTCAAAATATTCGGTGATTCATCCCTTGTCATCTATCAACTCAAAGGTGAATGGGAAACCCGAAACACCAAATTAATCCCATATCTAGAGTACATCCGCGAGATGGTCTCGAGAATGGAAAGCGTCACTTTCCAGTACATCCCTCGGGAAGACAATCAGATTGCCGACGCCCTCGCCACTCTATCATCCATGTTTGCCCTGGACCAGGAACATGAGATGCCAGTCATTCAAGTCAAACTGCATGATAAACAAGCTTTCTGCATGGCAGTAAATGGCGAGCACGATCAAAACCCCTGGTACCATGACATCAAGCGGTACCTCATGAAGGGCGAATACCCCGAAGGGATCAGTGACAATGATAAGCGAACCATTCGCAAAAGGGCCGTAGGGTTCACGTTGATTGAAGGAACCCTCTACAAAAGGAGCCCCGATTCCACTCTCTTAAGGTGCGTGGACCAAGAAGAAGCCCAAACATTGATAAAAGAAATCCACAAAGGGACTTTTGGAACCCACGCACCCGGGCATGTTATGACCAAGAAAATCCTCAGGGCAGGGTACTATTGGTCCACGATGGAAGCTGATTGTCACCAATACGCCAAGAAATGTCATAAATGCCAAGTATACGCCGATAACATTCATGTGCCACCTGCACCTCTCAATAACCTGGCTACACCATGGCCATTTTCTATGTGGGACATGGATGTCATCGGACCCATCGAACCCAAAGCGTCTAACGGCCATCGCTTCATATTGGTAGCAATGGACTATTTCACCAAGTGGGTTGAAGCGGCATCATACGCACATGTAACCCGGAAAGTGGTGACCACATTCATCAAGAAAAATATTATATGTCGGTACGACATCCCTCATAGGCTCATTACTGACAATGGGACCAATCTCAACAATAAGATGATGGAGGAATTATGCCAAAACTTCAAAATCCAGCACCACAATTCCTCTCCGTACCGACCAGAGATGAACGATGCAGTAGAGGCAGCCAATAAAAATATCAAGAAAATCATTCAGAAAATGGTGGTCACCTACAAAGATTGGCATGAAATGCTTCCCTTTGCCTTGCATGGCTACCGAACGTCGGTACGAACCTCCACAGGGGCTACCCCGTTTTCCCTCGTATACGGAATGGAAGCCGTACTACCAGTAGAGGTCGAAATACCCTCCATGCGAGTTATTATGGAAGCAAAGCTGACAGAAGCTGAATGGGTCCAAAACCGGTATGATCAGTTGAACCTAATCGAAGAAAAGCGGCTGGACGCCATATGTCGGGGGCAAGCTTATCAGAAGAAAATCAAGAAAGCCTATGACAAGAAGGTCAATCCCCGCACCTTCCAAGAAGGAGATCTAGTAGTGAAAAAACTGCTTCCAGCCCAGAAAGACAAGGTCGGGAAATGGGCAGCAAACTACGAAGGACCCTTTGTGGTCAAGCGAGCCTTCTCAGGAGGAGCCCTTATCCTCACCAATATGGATGGAGAAGAGCTCCGATACCCTGTCAACTCAGATGCGGTGAAAAAATATTACGCCTAAAAGACATTGCTCACGACCCGTCAGGATGAAAACTCGCAAAGAGCGTCCTGGGCAAAAGATAGGGTCTATATTCCTCGCTAGGACACGTCCTAGGCAAAAAACTAGAGGTTCCAAAAAAAAAAACAAAAAAAAACAAAAAAACAAAAAAACAAAAAAACAAAAAAGAAAAAAGAAGAGAAAAACCGAGCAATGATTACCTTAGCCGAAAACCACAAAGGCGACTAAGGTAATGCCTTCGCAACAGTAAGCAGACTTCGCATAGTCTTCACTCCGGATTCGAGCATCTCAACTGAAGGGACTAGGAAAAACGGGGAAACAAAAATCACAGACATGACTGTGGCACCCTCATACAGTTTAGCCAACCTTGGCCATCCATGCTTACAAATTCTATTGTAAACCCCCATGTAAAAATAAACCATTTGGTTATATCAATAAAATTGTCTTTCTCTTTTTTACTTACCTGTGCAAATGCCTCTGTATTAATGAAACTTGAGCATGCATAAAACAAGCAATTCGAGAAAGCATAAAGACAAAGACGAACATCACCAACCAGGGTCGTCCCAAGTAAAAAGTACAGGGTAGCCTGCTAGATCGAAAACCCGCAAAGGGCGGTCTAGGCAAAAGATAAGGCTTTTATAAAAAGGAAAAAAAGAGAGCCCATTAGAACTCGCTAGATCGAAAACCCGCAAAGGGCGGTCTAGGCAAAAAATAGGGTTAGAACAAAAAGTGCAAAAAGAATAATCACGAGAGAACAAAAAGAAGGAAAGTACCGGTCACTTTCTAAGATATCCTTAACTAAAATAAAATTTCATCAACAAGCATCCACACACAAATAGTTGCACAAAAATAACTTCGCCAAAAATAAAACAAACAAAACTACTGTAGACAAATAAAAAGCATCCAACCTCATGTTTGCATTCATAAAGAACAAACCAAAAAAGGGTATCTCGGTACGACTTCGCCGACCTTTTGCCACCCTTTACAAAAGTCAGCGTAACAAAAAGAAGCTTAAGAAAAAAGGCACACGCTCGAGGAAAAAGCCAAAATCCAAAATCGTGAGAAAAAAGAGATAAAACTGCGAGAAAAGGCAGGATTAAAACAAAACAACTACAAAATTCCAACCACCAAGCAAAAACCAAACACAAAAAAGAGAAGAGAAGAACCCGACCAGCCAGCAAGGGTCGGATAATCACAAAGAGTCCCCAGCAACCAGCAAAGCAACAAAGTCCCCAGGAACAGCCTGGACGACCATCCAAGAAATCCAAGAGCATCTACCAACATCACTCCCCAGTCGACGGCGCATGGTCAGAATCAGTAAGCCGCCACCATTGCCAAGGGATCAGCCACCGCAAGAAGGGGCATCCGGAAGCACCAAACCAGACGAGGGTTCGTACTCGTCAACCAAAGGATCAGCTACCGCAAGAAGGGGCATCCGGAGGCACCAAACCAGACGAGGGTTCGTACTCGTCAACCAAAGGATCAGCTACCGCAAGAAGGGGCATCCGGAGGCACCAAACCAGACGAGGGTTCGTACTCGTCAACCAAAGGATCAGCTACCGCAAGATGGAGCATCCGGAGGCTTAACACCAGATGGGGGTGTAAACTCATCAAGCCTTACAAAAGGGGCTTACCGGGCGGGGGTTCGTACTCGTCAAACACCAGATGGGGGTGTAAACTCATCAGGCCTTACAAAAGGGGGCTTACCGGGCGGGGGTTAGTACTCGTCAAACCAGATGGGGGTTCATACTCATCAGCCGAAGGGGTCAGCTACCGCGTCGAAGGAGCATCCCAGAAGCGCACAACACAACATCTCCCCAGAGGATCATCCGCCGCAAAGACGGAGTATCTGAAGGGTAACCAGGCAAGAGGGTCAACTCCTTTACCCTCCAGTCGATCACCTCGGCACAAAAGGCCAGCAGTCGACTGGTCGGGTAAAGGGGGGGCAGCTGTAGACCCCAAATCTTGCCCAGCCTCAAAATAAAGTCAGAAAGCTTCCTATTTGAAGACGGCCGAAGCCTAACAAGCCACTAGGAGAGACTATTAGGCCCCCGTACTAAGATAGGAGGGTTTTTTGGCCCAAAAAATAAAGTTCTCGCGCCTGAAGGGACGAGACCGCCGTCTAGAAAGACCAGACCGCCATCTCGCCTCACGCCAGGGACGAGACCGCTGTCTCGGTTGTCCAAACGGCGGTCTCGCCACTGCAAAGGTCGAGACGGCGGTCTGGGTTTTCCAGACGGCGGTCTCGACCTCCTGCATGGTCGAGACGGCGGTCTGGGTTTTCTAGACGGCGGTCTCGACCCTGTCAGACGAGATCGGCGGTCTCGCCACTGTCAGGCGCGAAAACCTATAAATAGGGGCTCCCTCCCCTCATTTCCACACACCAAGCATAGTAGCTCCT
The DNA here is from genome assembly GCA_963425845.1 of Sphenostylis stenocarpa. Lineage (NCBI taxonomy): Eukaryota > Viridiplantae > Streptophyta > Magnoliopsida > Fabales > Fabaceae > Sphenostylis > Sphenostylis stenocarpa. Next base: position 22,671,119 of record OY731408.1, read on the forward strand.
CCTTCTCTTTAGATATTCTCTCTCTAGAATCCCTCCGAAGCATTTCCGGAGTTTCTGAGTGTCTCTAGGCATAAATTGAGCGTTCTAAATCTTCTTTAGAATCCCTCCGAGGCATTTCCAGAGTTTCTGAGAGTTGTAGAGTGAAGGGTTGCCAAAAAGCACCCACTCTTTAAAGAGAAATATAAAAAGCTTGCTTTGGAGGTGCATTCACTCTCTTTCTAATTTTACTGCTTTTATTTAAAATTACGCATAGAAGTTAGGGCCATGTAGTCATAAACTTAAATTCCGCATAATAAAAAAGGGTAAAAGCGCAATTTTCCAGTTTAATTATGTATCCAAAGTAGCCGGCCTATCATAGGGAACCCGAAAGGGGCGTCGTAAAGGAACTAACACTTCCTTTACACGTAACTAACTCCCTTACCCAACTCTGGTTCTAATGACCAAAGTTGGTTTTCGAAAACCAACGCCTTTTCTTTAAAAACTCCTTTTCCGATGTTTCCGGTAAAAACATCGGTGGTGACTCCACGAATCCTTCAAAACCCGTTCTTGGGTTAGCTCGGTTATCGGACAACCCAAGAACACTTTCGAAAACCTCGTCTCTAGGTTAGCCCGGTTATCGGACAACCTAAGGACATTGTACCCACCCATAAAAAACGCGAAAATCAAAGAGGGTCGAAAAAACCATCGCGTCGCTCCGACCGCCTCGTTTTGACGGCAGCAACACTCGCGAAGTCCTTAAGGGCCCTTAGGAGAAAGTATCTGGGGTTGCAGCGCCGCCTCTGGTGCATGCAGTAGAGGGTAAAGAGATCAAGGAGGGATATCTTACCCTGGCTCTCCTTCCTCCCATGGATTGTGCCTGCCAACAGCTTGTGGCAAATCGGAGTGTCGGTTGCAGTGCGGAGCCTCTCATCAAAGTGGGCAGTGTGGTCGCTCCTCTGAGCTCATGCCACATTTCCGCGGAGGTGAGGTTGGCGGGCCGAGAGCAGATGGCCTCTCGGTATTGCCGGGTCAGTGCTTCCTCGGGCCGGATGAATCCAATGGACATATTGAATTCTTCCAGGGTGGTGGTGTGGTATTGCCCACCCATGAAATAGTTGACCATCTTAGTGGGCTGCATGGCTGAGGCCATGGAGGGGATCTCGATGAGGGAGACAGAGGCCAAGAATTCTTGTACCGCTTGGGGGTACACATATGTGGGTGGGGGTTGTAGTAAAAAGCCCCACCCAATGCTGTCGATGTGGGCTCTGACGTCTTCTTCCCATCCAAACTCGGCTAGGACGCCGAAGTCCAGTGTCAGCATGGAGTGCCACTGGTAGTTCCTGATGTTGTCCAGGCAGGCCTGGTGCTGTGGTGACAGCTGAGAAGGATCTGGGGGTGGCGGTGGCGCTGAGCTGCTAGCACCAGCGGTGCCCCTTCTCTTCCTGGAGGCACTTCTTCCGAACATCTTGAGCAGGGAAGGCTTGGAGGAGTAGAAATATGATTTTTGGAGGCTCTGGAGGCTTAGGAGGCAAGGAGAGTTGTGAGGAAACGCATCCAGGCGCGCCCCCTTATATAGGGAAATTTTTCAGATTGAGACCGCCGTCTGGGAAGTCGAGACGGTGGTCTCGTTTGGGTTGCCGGTCAAGACGACGCTCTGGAGGTTCCAGACGGTGGTCTCGACTTTGCCTGAGTCGAGATGGCGGTCTGGTTCCTCGAGACGGCGGTCTCGATTTGCAGGGGAATCGAGACGGCGGTCTCAAATTTCTGGTTTTCTTTTTTTTTTTTTTTTGAATAAGAAATAGGACCTGGTTCAAAAACATTTTATGCATGCAAATGTTTTCATGTTTGATGTCCTATAATGCCTACTTTAATTAGTTTTTCAGAAGGATTTAACCGACGTGTCTTGTTGTGCTGAAAGCCTTCTGATTCGCCGCGTTTACTTTTGGCTGTACCATGCCGGACTTCTTGTGACCGAAGGGTAATTTCTTTCTTTCTCTATTTCTCTATTTTTCTTCTTTTTTCTTCTTTTTTTTTCTTTTTTTCTTTTGTAGAGCACTTTTGTCATGTAGTGTCCTTTTTTCCTTGCTTTAGGGATTTCAATCCTCTTGTTGACTATACGCCTCCATATTCCCAAATTAATTACTAGAATATTGTTGTGAGGGTCAAGAGAAAAGAAGCAAAGAGGTAGAAATCAATGGTTTGTGTTTTAGAGGGTTGATTTTTATTGATAAAAGGATTTTGTAAGAATGGCTGGTTAGGGTTCAGCCTGGGTGTCTAGGCTTTGTCTAAGCAAACATCTTTCCCTTCTTTTTGTATTTGCGCTCTTTGTTTTCATCTCCATTGCTTTTAAATGGCTAGCTGATTTCCCTAGATCGCCCTTTGGGTTTTCGAACTAGGATACTGTGTTTTTGGCCCTAACTTTTGTCTAGGTTCCTTCTTTTGTAAAATTTTGGAGAAATCCTAGCGGACCTTATTTGTAACCCTAACTTTTGCCTAGGCTACCCTTTATTGTTGTTCGGGTATCCTACCGGGTCGACCCCATCTTTTGTGTAGCCCCCTTAGTGGGTTTTCTACCGGGTAATTTGCCATTTTCTTTTGGCCTTTGGCTTCTCTGGGCTTTTTCTTTTTGTGGATTTATATTTTCTTCACAGTATTGGCGAAGCATGACTTTCTTTATGGGTGAAGTGAAGTCTTATTCTTAGGTGCTTCTAATCAACTAACTTGATGACAATAGCAATGTTAAATGTTGATTATTTGGAGGCGCTTTTTATTCTTCTCTTTTTTTTATGTTTACTTAGACATGGTTATTTATGTGGTCCAATCAGAAGTAGAAAGAAGAGAAGCAGATAGAAAGAATAATTCTTTATTAATTAATAAGGGAATATGTGCCCTAAAATGCCCGGGGGTCGGGCTCGCCCCGGGGGATAGTCTCTAACAATCATGGGGTTTACATCCCTTGAACAAAGAAAAAGATTTCCTAATGACTAGAGTGGCTCTTGACGCTTGTACCCCTCCACTTCAGAAAACTTGCTTGAGTGTGCAGAGGGGAGACTTCCTTTTTTTCCTTTCCGCTCGGCCCTTAGTAGGGTCATATCCTAAGCCATACTTGCAAGGATTGTCTTTGAATTCTGGGGGTTCCCTCATGCCTTGGGAATCTGCCCCCAGTCCTTGGCCAGGATGGTAGCCATGCTTCAACATCATGCGAGCTACCATTGTGTTTCTGGGAAGTCACTCTATACTGGCAATTTCGAGCGCTTGAAAAGACGTTTCAAGGGCCTCTTCAGCCGCATCCACATAAGGTTGGGTGGACGGTCCACCGATCGGATATCGTCTTCTCGCTTGGACCGTGACCAGCTTATCGTCTACTATGAACTTGACTTTCCGGTGGAGCGTCGAAGGTACCGCCTTAGCGTCATGAATCCAAGGCCTCGCCGAGGAGACAGCTCGTATGCCGGAGTAATGTCCATTACATGGAAATCGACGTTGAAGGTAGTGGGTCCAACCAGGATTGGCAAACTGATCTCTCCCACTACTTCTCGTTTTGATCCGTCGAAGGCTCGAACGATGGTGCTGCTTGGGCGCAAACGGGTTCCTTGGATAGTCAACTTATCCAGTGTGCACTTGGGCATCACATTCAGGGACGACCCGTTATCCACAAGAACTTTGGCGATGAGGTATTCCTTGCATATTTAACCGAGATATGCAAGGGCTTGTTATGTTTTGGCCCCTCGAGGGGGAGTTCTTCCTCTGTGAAGGTGAGGTGATCGTTTGCCGTGATGTGACCGACGATCCTCTCAACCTTTTCTTGGGATATTGTGTGAGGTACATGCGCCTCGCTCAAGACCTTCAGCAGGGAATTCCGGTGCGGTTCCGAGCTCATTATCAAAGATAGCAACGTGATCTTTACAGGCGTACGGTTGAGCTGGTCAATAATGAAATACTCACTCTGCCTTATAAACTGGAGTAATTCCTCTGTCTCCTCCTTGGATTCTTTATTTTCTTTTTCTTCTTCGGTCTTTTTATTTTTTCCTTTATTTTGGAGGACATTTTCCTGTGTGTCCTTGGGGGAGTAGATTCTTCCACTTCTAGTTGTGCCCCCAATGCCGGCTATGTTTGTTATTTCTTCTTTTATCGGTGAAGATTCCCCATATCTCCACGGTACAACTTTATTTGACTAGTAGGGGAAAGGACGTGGCATAAATAGTCGCACTGGCGTCCTTGCCCCCTCTTCTTTACTCTTGAGGACCAACGGCCGAGGTTTATTTCCCTCTTGCGATGATTCGACCGTTGGGGTGAGCTTTATTAGGAGTGGCTTTCTCTCAATTCTTCTGAGTTGGAAGACGTGTTAGTTAATCCTTCCTTTTTATTATCTTATTTATTAAGAGTGAAGGAGGGGAAATTAAATATGCAAATGCATGTTCATGTATGCAAGTAGACAACTGTTGAATAAGGAAAAAGATTTCATTAATTCATTGGAAGGTGTACATTCTCCTATTCCATACTATGAAGCGTCTTTTGGCAAAAACGGAAAAGCCTAAAGAAACCCACAGGCGGATCTTGATTCCTATGTAGTTCTCTCTCGGCTTCCCGGACATGGTGAGCGAGCTCTTCGATTTGCTTGTGGACTGCCTGGCTCATATCTTCACTGTACTTTTGAGCCTCTTTGATCTTCGCCTCTGGATGAACGACCAAAGCTTGTAGTTCCTCGAGCTTTGCAACAACTCGGTCTTTCTCTTGCAGTACTTGGCCGTACTGAGCTAGCTCGTCTTTCTCTTTAAGGCGTAGCTCAGAGAGACTTTTGGTGAGTCTCCTGTTGGCCTCTCGCTCTTGGCGGATGTCTAACCGAGCCTTAAGGAGCCCTTCCGACAACTCCTTGATCGTTTGTGCCTGCTTAGCTGATTCGGCCTCAAGGTGTACTGTTTTGGTGGTTATCTCTTGCAGTTGGCTATCCAAACTGGTTCTGGCAGTTTTGGATGTTCGGATAGCTTGTTCGTTAGCGTCAGCACATTGGTCCTTGAGGCGCTCTATTTCATGATCATTTTTCTTGCCTTGCCTTTGTAGACCGTCAATCGTGAGGATAGATGCTTGCTCTTTTTCCTCAAGGGCCCGTATCTGGGATCCCATGATTTCTACCCTCTGGGTCAAGGCATTGACTTGTGCCTGCAGCTCTTCGTTGTTGGCGATTGGCATGGGTGTAGTGGATGGTTGAGCCATCCCTCTTTTTCTTCTCCACGCCTCGTAGTTACTGGTGACAGTTACCCGAGCTTTTCCTAGCTCTCTCTCTCCCATGTAGACTGGCCTCTCCCATGCTTTTCTCATGGTTGATGAGTTGATGATCGTGCACGGGTCTCCAAAGAAACACAGTCCTCCGAGCTCCCCTTGGGAAATAGTAGTTTGGGTCCTCATGAGTTGCCTCATAGCTACTCTAGGTGAGTAGGCTACCCCTGAGTCCTATCAAGGGTATGTTCGGATAGTCCCCACATCTGATGAGAACGGGGCCGGGTCAGAACCAAGGGCAGACCCAAGATATACTGTTGGCATCCTTTCGTTCTAACTCATCCCTCCATTCTATAGTCCGGCGTCGTTGGAGGGGGATTTTGGAGAAGCTTCTCAAGGGGTCGGGGAATATCCCCATGTGACTGGAGGCGTAAAGATGCGTGATGCTCCACACGTATAGTAATGAAGAGCAGCAGCGGAGTGTTCTCCCTTGCTTCTGATGGCAAAAATCCACCGAGAGCAAGGTGTCGGCAAGAATAGTAGGCAAGGGACTCTTCGAGTACACGTCCCAAGCGAAGAAAGCGTCCATGACGGCTTGATCTATTGTGTCGAGGTGGAAGGGGAACAGGATTGTTCCAAAAATTATGAGTGCCAGGGTTTTGTTGAAGGCAACCCACTCTGTCCTTTCAGCCAGGTAGGACAGGTGGTTTTCTAGCATCGTTACTTTCCAACCCTAGGTGTTCCCTCTTTCTATTAGGGTACTCTGTCGGACCGGTAGATGAATAAGGGCAGCAACTGGTGCTGCAGGAGTATACGCCTCGTGGCGAACATGGACCCCGGCTGATTTAGGCCATTTCAACATAGCTTCATACTCCTCTAAGGTGGGCACCATGTCGAACCACGGAAATTCAAAGCACCGCAGACTGGAGTTCCAAAAATGAATTAGTACCCTGAGGAAGACCTGATCGACACTGATCTTTAGGAGGTCCAAAATTCGTCCATAGGACTTTTCAAAATCAGCGCGGACCTCTGGTGGCATTGTTGCACTAAGCCGTTCCAGCTTCCCAGTATGGTTTCGGAGAATATCCACCTTCCCCACTTGTCTACTTGTCCCCTCCATTTTCTAAAAAAAGTATGATTTGATGAAGATGATGTTTATTGTATGAATGTGAGTGTTTATTCTTCTATTTATCATGTTTTTCTACATGATGTATGGTATATATTTTTTTGAAAGAATAAACTATCTATATGAATGCTTTATGAGTGTAATTTTTTGGACCAGGTCTTATTTATGAACGTTGGAAAAATGGATTTTTTATTTTTATTTCGTTTATTTTATAGCCTTTTATCTCTTCTGTCGGAACTGCGTGGCTACTTAGCTTACAAAGAACCTGAAACCAGGCTAGCTAAAAGGCAGACTGTCCGAGATAAAATATGGCTTTATGCGAAAGAATATTTAGCGTCCCTTATCTCTTCTATCGGAACTGCGTGGCTACTTAGCTTACAAAGAACCTGAAACCAGGCTAGCTAAAAGGCAGACTGTCCGAGATAAGGGTGTTTGTTTGTAAAATATATTTTGTTTTTTTGTGATTTTTGTTCTGTTGTTTGTTTATGCTATGCAACATACAAATGCAACAATCATATGCACACACAATTCGATCATCCCCAAATAGGCGAGATTTCGTTTTTATCACGAGGTAGGGTTTTCCTACAGAAAAGTGCATTGGTCAGGGTAGGTTCTAACTGTTCTCACCAGGCTAAGGCCCCCAAGGTGCCCCCATTATAGGGTCCCCACTCTCCAGCCGTCCAACCATGCTCAGCACTAAGGCCAGAGTCGGTCTTGTTGCCAAAAGAGGAAGGTTATCACCTTGAGTGGTGGTTTCCGATCACACTGGTGGGCACAAGGCCCTAACTACAGCGAACCATACCTGCCACCCACTCCCTATGGTTATCTCACTTGCCCCCGGGTATAGAGGGAACTGTAGTGTGCAAGGGTTTGTGTGTAATTTATATTTCAATTAATTGCGTAAGTATAAACAAGCAACAATTATTTGAAAGCCAAACAATAAAGCATGTTATAATACAAGGCAGGGTAAAAGCGCCATTTTCTTGGTTTAATTATTTTTAAGCCAGCCCATCACTAAATGGGATCAACTCTCTAGGCTTCCCCAGTGGAGTCGCCATCTGTCGCCGCCTCCCAAAAAAACGAAGGGGCGGTCGGAGCGACGCGATGGTTTTTTCGACCCTCTTGCTTTCACGTTTTTTATGGGTGGTTACAACGTCCTTAGGTTGTCCGATAACCGGGCTAACCTAGAGACGAGGTTTTCGAAAAGTGTTCTTGGGTTGTCCGATAACCGGGCTAACCCAAGAAAGGGTTTTGAAGGGTTCGTGGAGTCGCCACCGATGTTTTTACCGGAAACATCAGAAAAGGAGTTTAAAAAGGCATTGGTTTTCGAAAACAAACTTTGGTCATTAGAACCAGAGTTGGGTAAGGGAGTTAGTTACGTGCAAAGGAAGTGTTAGTTCCTTTACGACGCCCCTTTCGGGTTCCCTATGATAGGCCGGCTACTTTGGATAAATAATTAAACTGGAAAATTGCGCTTTTACCCTTTTATTATGCGGTATTTAAAGATTATGACTACATGGCCCTAGCGTCTATTGCATAATTTTAAATGAAAGCGGTAAAATTAGAAAGAGAGAGGGTGCACCTTCAAAGCAAGTTTTTTGTATTTCTCTTTAAAGAGTGGGTGCTTTTTGGCAACCCTTCACTCTACAACTCTCAGAAACTCCGGAAATGCCTCGGAGGGATTCTAAAGAAGATTTAGGACGCTTAATTTATACCTAGAGACACTCAGAAACTCCGGAAATGCTTCGGAGGGGTTCTAGAGAGAGAAAATCTAGAGAGAAGGAAGAGCTACTGTGTTTTTGTGTGTTGAAAAAGGGGGAATGGAGCCCCTATTTATAGTTTTTCGCGCATGACAGGTCGAGACCGCCGTTTCGTCTGACAGGGTCGAGACTGCCGTCTGGACAATCCAGACCGCCGTCTCGACTAGGCAGAAGTCGAGACCACTGTCTGGATAATCCAGAACGCCGTCTCGGCCTTTTTCAGGTGACGAGACTGCCGTCTGGACAAGCGAGACGGCGGTCTCGTCCCTGGTGTGAGGCGAGACGGCGGTCTGGTCCTTCCAGACGGCGGTCTCGTCCCTTCAGGGCGAGAAACTTTATTTTACGGGCCAAAAAACCCTCCTATCTTAGTACGGGGGCCTAATAGTCTCTCCTAGTGGCTTGTTAGGCTTCGACCGTCTTCAAATAGGGGGTCTTCTGACTTTATTTGGAGGCCGGGCAAGATTTGGGGTCTACAGGCATTATTGCCTCTTCCCTTTTATCGATTGGGATGATCAACGATGCTTGTTTGTTATCATCTTTGGGTCTATCGACCGTTGTAGAGATTTTGATGACGAAAGGCTTCTTTTCCATTTATTCTGATTTGTGGAAAGCACATCAATTAATCCTTTCTTTTTATTATCTTTATTAAAATGAGGAGGGATGTATGAATGTATGCAACTTATGAATGCAATAGACAGTTTAAGGAAAATCCTTTTTATTTTAACTAGAAAGTGTTTATCCTTTTATACAATGCTTTGAAGCAAGTGTTGACAAAAATGGAGAAGCTTGAAGAATCCTCTAGGTAAATTAGGATTTCTTCGTAATTCATCTTCAGCTACTCTCACATGATTTCTGAGCATCTTAATTTGCTCATGTACCACCTGGCTCATATCTTCACTGTATCGACGAGCCTCTTTTATCTTTTCTTCCTGATGAATGATCAAGGCTTGCTGTTGGTCAGACCTCTCTATTACTTGATCTCTTTCACGAAGTAATTGACCATACTGAGCTAATCCATCTCTTTCTTTATCATGTAGCTCATCCAGGCTTTCTCTGTATCTTTTAGCGGTTTCCCACCACTTTTGTGCTTCTGACCGAGTTTCTGCTAGGTCATCCTGTATTAACTTGATCGTTTTTGCCTGTTCTGCAAGCGCACTCTCTAGATGTGCTATTTCGTCATTCATGTCTCGGAATAGACTATCTTGTTCAAGCCTCGGAATTTCAATGCTTGTTTAGTCTCTTCTTGATAGTTAGCACAATCATTCTTAAGGCGCTCTATTTCATGGTCCTTCTTTTTACATTGCCTTTTAGACCATCTATTATAAGGGTTGCTTCTTGCTCTTTTTCTTCGAAGGCCCTTAATTGAACTTCCATTACTTCCACCCTTTTTTTTAAGGCATTGACCTGCAACTGTAGTTCTTCATTAACTAATGTTGTCGTGAATGTAGCAGATGGTTGGGGTATCCTTCTACTTTTCCTCCATTCCTCATATTCATAGGACGTAGATATCTGAACCTTTCCGAGTTCTTTATCTCCTATATAGACTGGTCTTTCCCATGCTTTCCGGACGGCGGATACTTCTTCAAAGCTATGGGAGTAACGACATAGACTCAGCCCTCTGAGCTCTTCTTGAGTTGGCACCGTCTGGGTTCTCATGAGTTGTCTCATAGCTATCTTAGGAGAATAAGCTATACAACCCCTGAGGCCTAGTAGTGGTATGCTCAGGTAATCTTCGCATCGTATAAGAATATAACCGGGTCGGAACCAAGGGTAAACCCATGATACATGCTCTATGGTTCCAATTTTCTAACTCGGTTTTCCATTCTAAAGCTTGATGATGCTGAAGAGGGATCTTTGCAAAACTTCTTAAAGGATCAGGGAATATGCCCATGTATCTTGAAGTGTAGAAGTGAGTAATGCCCCATACATATAGTAATGAAGTGCAACATCTAAGTGTTTTCCCCTGTTTCTGTTGGCAAAAATCTACTGAAAGCAGGGTATCAGCAAGAATTGCAGTTATAGGACTCTTAGAGTATATATCCCAGGCAAAGAATGCATCTATTCCAGCATGATCCACAACGTTCACATGAAATGGGAATAATATGATTCTGAACATTGTTAATGCTAGAGTTTTGTTGAAGGTAGACCAATCTTTCTTTTCAGCCAAAGAGATTAAGTGGTCTTCTATTATTGACATTTTCCAACCTCGGATGTTCCCTTTTCCCTCTAGGATGGATTGATGAGGAGGCAATCGTATGATAGTAGCAACCTTACTCACGGCAACATATATTCTTGAGCAGATATAGACCCCTACTGACTGAGGCCATCTAATCATGAGTTCATATTCTTCTAAGGTTGGTACTAAATCGAACTGCGAAAACTCAAAGCAGTGCAGATTGGGGTTCCAGAAGTGGACCAATGCTTTAACAAAGATAGGATCGATGCTGATTTTCAGGAGGTCAAGAATCCTTCCATAAGATTTCTCAAAATTAGTACTGACCTCCGGCGGCATATATGTACACAACTGCTTTAACTTCTCTACACGACATAGAAGGATTTCCACTTTCTTTAACTGTCTATTACTGGATCCCTCCATTATCTAAAAGAAATGAAAATGCATGATACGAGGATGAGTCCTTATAAATGCACGCATGCAAGTGTTTATATTATCATGTTTTATTCCTAATATGATACATGATAGTACTTGGTTTTTTTATTGAAAAGAAAACTATCTATATGAATGTTTATGGATTTTGATGAAGAGAGTCCTATTTTCTTCTCTTATTATTCTTATGAACATATGTTGTATGAATCATAAGACTTTTGTCAAGAATCTTTTTATTTTGTAAAAAGGCATTTTTATTGGTTTTAATCGTTTTTACATTTTTTATGACCCTTTATCTCTTCTGTCGGTTAACGTGGCTACTTAGCTTACAAAGAACCTGAAACCAGGCTAGCTTAACTAAAGACTGTCCGAGATAAAGTTGGTTATCTTATCACTTTTATGCTTTTTTAGGGTTTTTCACTATTTTTGTCTGTTGTATGATTACCCTATGCTAATGCATCAATACAAATGCAGCAAACGAATGCACACACAATTCACTCATCCACGAGCAGAGCCATGCTTATTACGAGGTGTGGTTTTCCTGCAGAAACGTGCTTAGTTTAGGTGGTTCTAAACTGTTCTCACCAAGGCCAAAGGTCCCCAAGGTGCCCCCATTATAGGGACCTCTCAATCTCTCAGTCCTCAGGTCATGCACGGAACTCCATGTCGACATCTTTAGACCAAAAGAAGAGAGTTATCACCTTGAGTTGGTGGTTTCCGACAACGGTTGTAGCCCCATGTGCCAACAAGTCGGTCGTATCTGCCACCCACTCCCTATAGGTATTCACTCTTGCCCCCGGGTACAGAGGGACTGTAGTGTGCAAGGGTTTTTGTGTGCAGTTTATATTTCAGACAATTTGCAGAAAATAATCATAGAGCAGTTTATTAAAGCCATACAATAAAACATACGGAAGAGGGTAAAGGTATAATTTCAAATCTTTACTTAGTTTGAATTTATCCGTCACTAAATGGGATCAACTCTCTAGCTTCCCCAGCGGAGTCGCCATATGTCGCTGTCGTCCGTTCCGACATCTAGGGACATCTCAAACGTTTATGCGAGCGGTCACGAAAAGATGGTTTAGACTCGCGTTTTTATTTTTAAATGTGTTCATTGCTTCCGAGGTGCTCAACAACTGAATTATCCTCTAATAAAAGCAAGGTTTTCAAAAAGGGATTCTTATGGAGTCGCCACCAATGTTTTGACCGTAAACATTGGAAAAGGATAAAAAGACGTTGATTTTAATAAAAACCAAACTTGGCCATTATAACCAGAGTTAGGTAAGGGAGTTAGTTACGTGTGGGGAAGGTGTTAGCACCCCACAACGCCCCTTTCGGGTTCCCTATGACGGATTCATTCATTAAGTGAAGATGACGAGAAATTACGCTATTACCCTATTTTATTTATACCATATTAAAAAATGGCTATCTACATGATTTTATTTTATATTGCATACATAAAGCAATAAATAAAGCAATAAAAGAGAAGAGAATTGAAAAGAACCTTCGTAGCAAGCTTTGTATTGCAAATCTTTAACTGTGAGGATGCGTTTTGGCAATCCCCCGCTCTACAAAGACTCTCCTCCCCGAATACAAGATCGACTCGACTAAATTTTAAAGAAGAATCGAATGCTAGAATACAATTCCTTAACCGATTGTTACCTTTTTAAGGCAATCGGAGAGTTCATTCGAAGTAGGAAGAGAATACAAGTGTTTGGAGTTGTCTGGAGTGTGAAAAAGTGGCAAATGAGCCTCCTATTTATAGTTTTCGCAGCCTGGCAGCTTGGGACGGCCGTCTGGAGCTTGGAAAACTGGGACTGCCGTCTGGGGAAGTTGGGACGGCCGTCTGGGATTTGGGACGGTCGTCCCAAGCATCAAAACAAGGTGGGACGGCCGTTTGGAGCTTGGGACGGCCGTCTGGGCCATCTGGGACAGCTGTCCCAACTTCTGGGACGGCTATCTCGACTGTTTTTGCCAGATTTTGTGTTCTGGGACCCCCGGGAAGCTTTCCTTTCTTTATTCGGACGTTGATTGATGCCGATAGACGTCCATCGAAGCTTTATCTTCATATAGGAAGTCTTGTTGGCCTTTATTGAGATGCCGGACGAGCTTTATCTTCATGTAGGAAGTCTTCTTTGCCTTTATTGAGAGGTCGGGCGAGCTTTATCTTTATGTAGGAAATCTTCTTTGCCTTTATTGAGAGGCCGGACAAAATTAGGGGTCTACAGGGCCTTACAAAAGGGGGCTTACCGGGCGAGGGTTCATACTCGTCAAACCAGATGAGGGTTCATACTCGTCAAACCAGATGAGGGTTCGTACTCATCAGCGAAAGGATCAGCTACCGCTGGCAGAAGCATCCTAGAAGCACACTTTTTCCCAAAAGATCAACCGCCACAAGGACGGAGCATCTGAAGGACCAATCGGGCAAGAGGGTCAACCCCTTTACCCTCCAGTCGACCTCCTTGGCACAATCGGCCAACAGTGGACTAGTCGGGTACAGGGGGGGCAGCTGTAGACCCCAAATCTTGCCCGGCCTCATAATAAACACCAGAAGACCTCCTTTTCGAAGATGGATGAAGCCTAAGAAGCCACTAGGAGAGACTATTAGGGCCCATACTAGGATAGGAGGGATTTTTGGCACAAAAATAAGGATTTTCACCTTTTAGGGTCGAGACCGCCGTCTCGGATTCGAGACCGCCATTTCGCCTTGCGAAGGTGGCGAGACCGCCATCTCGACCTTGTCAGACGAGACGGCCCGTCTCGACCTGACAGGCGCGAATCCCTATAAATAGGAGTCCCATTCCCCTCATTTCACACAGTTCTCCCATTCTCTCTCTAGACATCTCTCTAAATTCTCTTTCTAGAACCCCTCCGAAGCATTTCCGGAGTTTCTGTAGCATTTTCTAAAAAGTTTTTCGGCATTGTAAAGAGTGAAGGGCTGCCAAAAAGCGCCCTAATTCTCAAAGAATTAATAGAAAAGCTTACCTCGGAGGTTTCTACTTTCTCTCTCTATCTTTTACTGCCTTTTTTTTAATTACGCAATAGACATTAAGGTCATGTAGTCATAGTTTAAAATTCTGCAAAATAAAAGGGTAAAAGCGTATTTTCACGGGTTATTTATTTAAAATAGATGGCCTATCATAGGGAACCCAAAAGGGGCATCGTAAAGGAACTAACACTTCCTTTAGACATAACTACCTCCCTCACCCAACTCTGGTTCTAATGACCAAAGTTGGTTTTTTGAAAACCAACGCCTTTTTCACTCCTTTTCCGATGTTTCCGGTAAAAACGTCGGTGGCGACTCCAGATGAACCCTTCAAAAATTAGCTCTTGGGTTAGCCCGGTTATTGGACAACCCAAGAGCACCCTTTCGAAAACCTCGCCTCTAGGTTCAGCCCGGTTTTTCGGACAACCTAAAGGTGTTGTAATCACACCAATAAAAACGCGAAAATTGGAAAGTCGAAACCATCGCGTCTCTCCGACTGCCTCGTTTTGACGATGCCGACAACGTTGAACTCGTCTAGTGTCGTCGTCTGGTACGACCCGTTCATGTAGTAAGACACCATCTTGACCGACGGGAGGTCTGGTATCATCGTGGGGAGCTCAAAGTATGTGATGGAGGCAAGGAACTCCATCACTGCCTGCGGGTAGACGTAGGTGGGGTGAGGCTGGAGGAGGAAGCCCCACCCGATGTTGTCGAAGTACGCCCGTACATCATCCTCCCATCCGAACTCGGCGAGGATGTGGAAGTCCAGCTTCAGCATGGGATGCCATGCATAACCCTGGATGTGCTCTAAACGGGCCTAATGCTGGGGTGAGAGTCGGGTCGGGTCCGGCGGGATTGGGACCGCAGAAGCACTTACGCCAGAACCCCTTCCCCTCTTTCTAGAAGATTCGCCTCTATGCATCTTGATGAGAAAGTGCTCAAAAGTGGAAGAAATATATGTGGGAATGCAGAAAGGAGTGCTTCAAACCAACCCCCCAAGGCCCCTATTTATAGATTTTCGTTTTGGGTCAAGACCGCCGTCTGGGATTTTGGGACCGCCGTCTCGAATTTGCGGGACTCAGGACTGCCGTCTGGAACATCGAGACGGCGGTCTCGCTTTTGGATTTTGGTGAGACGGCCTCGCCAAGCGGGAAGGCGGTCTCGTTTCTGCCTAACAGCGAGACGGTGGTCTCGAATTTTAGATAATTTTTTTTTTTAAGAAGAATAGGACCTTGTTCAAAAATATTTTATGCATGCAATGTTTTCATGTTTGATGTCCTTGTCACCGCCGTCCGTTCCGACGTCCAGGGACATCTCGAACGTTTATGCGAGCGGTTGCGGAAAGATGGTTTAGACTCGCGTTTTATGTTT
The DNA here is from genome assembly GCA_963425845.1 of Sphenostylis stenocarpa. NCBI lineage: Eukaryota > Viridiplantae > Streptophyta > Magnoliopsida > Fabales > Fabaceae > Sphenostylis > Sphenostylis stenocarpa. The sequence goes on from OY731408.1 coordinate 22,686,160, forward strand.
AAAATATGTTCATTGCTTCCGAGGTGCTCAACAACTGAATTATCCTCTAATAAAAGCAAGGTTTTCGAAAAGGGGTTCTTTTGGAGTCGCCACCAATGTTTTGACCATAAACATTGGAAAAGGATAAAAAGGCGTTGATTTTATTAAAAACCAAACTTGGCCATTATAACCAGAGTTGGGTAAGGGAGTTAGTTACGTGTGGGGAAGGTATTAGCACCCCACAACGCCCCTTTCGGGTTCCCTATGACGGATTAATTCATTTAAGTAGAGATTACAAGAAATTACGCTATTACCCTATTTTATTCGTACAATAAATATGGCTATCTACATGATTTTATTTAAATTTCATAAAGCAATAAATAAAGCAGTAAAAGAGAAGAGATTTGAGAAGAACCTCCGTAGCAAGCTTTATATAGCAACTCTCTTACAATAAGGACGCGTTTTGGCAGTCCCTCACTCTACAACGACTCTCCTCACGACAAAACTCGACTCAACTAAAATTTTCTAGAAGAATCGAATGCCGGAATATAATTCCTTAACTGATTGTTACCTATATAAAGCAATCAGAAAGATCATTTGAAAGAGGGAGAGAAGTAGACAAGTGCTCTGAGTTGTCTGGGGCGTGGAAAATGAGCAAATGAGCCTCCTATTTATAGTTTTCGCTGCCTGGCACATCTGGAACGGGTGTCTGGGCCGGGACGGCCGTCTGGGGTGGGACGGCCGTCCCACTTGCATTTTTAACACAAAGCCAACCCCCCTGGAACTTGGGACGGTTGTCCCACATGTGGGACGCGCGTCTCACTTGTCCTAGGTTAGTTGGGATGGCCGTCCCAACTCTGGGATGGGGGTCTCGACCTGTTTTGTCCAGTTTTTGCATTCTGGGACCCCGGGAAGCTTTCCTTGCTTTTTTCGGACATTGGTTGATGCCGATATGTGTCCGTTGAAGCTTTATCTTCATATAGGAAGTCTTCTTGGCCTTCATTAAGATGCCGAGTGAGCTTTATCTTCATGTAGGGAGTCTCCTTAGCTTTCGTCGGGTGACTGGGTGAACTCTATGTTGTTACGAGAGGTCTCCTTTTCTTTTATTAAGAAGCCGGGCAAAATTAGGGGTCTACAACTGCCCCCCCTTCACCTGTCTAGCTAATTTGTTGGCTTGATATGCCGACAAAATTAGTTGGTAGGGGAAGGAGTTAACCCTTTTGCCCGGTCATCCTTCGGATGCTGCTCCTTGCTGATCCTCCGGATGATAAATATTTTGATAGGTACCAACCCCTATATGGTTTGAGCCTTCTTTTATAAGGCTCTGGTGAGTATTTACCCTTCACCAGGTATAAGTCTGTATTTTACTAGACTTTAGTGAGTACCTACCCCCACTAGGTATGAACCTTGTTCTGCAAGGTTTTGGTGAGTACTTACCCTCACCTGGTATGAGTTTGCATTTTGCTAAACTCTTGTGGGTACTTACTTCCGAGGTGCTCAACACTGAACTATCCTCTAATAGAAGTAAGGTCTTTGCAACCCATTTTTGTAATGATTAGGCAAGTATTTTACTCCACCTAATGCATTCTTCTTAAGTTTTGATGAGTACATACCCTCATCCGGTACAAACCTTATTTTATAAGGCTTTGGTGGGTACCTACCCCCACCCGGTACGAATCTGCATTTTTGCTAGATTCTGTTGAGTACCTACCCTCATCCGGTATAAACCTTATTTTATAAGGCTTTGGTGGGTACCTACCCCCACTTGGTACGAATCTGCATTTTTGCTAGATTCTGATGAGTACCTACCCTCATCCGGTATTAACCTTATTTTATAAGGATTTGGTGGGTACCTACCCCCACCTGGTACGAATCTGCATTTTTGCTAGATTCTGATGAGTACCTACCCTCATCCGGTATAAACCTTATTTTATAAGGCTTTGGTGGGTACCTAGCCCCACCTAGTATGAATCTGTATTTTGACAGATTCTGATGGGTACCTACCCCCACCTGGTCCGAATCTGTTATTTTGACATATTATGATGGGTACCTACCCCCACCTGGTCCGAATCTGTATTCTGACAGATTCTGATGGGTACCTACCCCCACCTGGTCCGAATTTGTTATTTTGACAGATTATGATGGGTATCTACCCCCACCTGGTCTGAACCCCGTTTTGCAAGGCAATGATGGGTACCTACCCCCACCTGGTCCGAACCCCGTTTTGCAAGGCTCTGATGGGTACCTACCACCACCTGGTCCGAACCCCGTTTTGCAAGGCTCTGATGGGTACCAACCCCCACCTGGTCCGAATCTGATATTTTGACAGATTATGATGGGTACCTACCCCCACCCGGTCCGAACCCCGTTTTGCAAGGCTCGATGGGTACCTACCCCCACCCGGTCCGAACCCGTTTTGCAAGGCTCGATGGGTACCAACCCCCACCTGGTCCGAATTTGTATTCGACAGATTCGATGGGTACCTACCCCCACTTGGTCCGAACCCCGTTTTGCAAGGCTCGATGGGTACCTACCCCCACCCGGTCCGAACCCCGTTTTGTAAGGCTCGATAGGTACCAACCCCCACCCAGTCCGAACCCCGTTCTGCAAGGCTCGATGGGTACCAACCCCCACCCGGTCCGAACCCCGTTCTACAAGGCTCCGATGGGTACCTACCCCCACCTAGTCCGAACCTTGTTCTACAAGGCTCTGATGGGTACCTACCCCCACCTGGTCCAAACCCCGTTCTGCAAGGCTCTGATGGGTACCTACCCCCACCCGGTCCGAACCCCGTTCTGCAAGACTCTGATGGGTACCTACCCCCACCCGGTCCGAACCCTGTTTTGCAAGGCTCTGATGGGTACCTACCCCCACCTGGTCTGAACCCCGTTCTGCAAGGTTCTGAATAAGCCCCGTTCTGCAAGGCTTTTAGGATGACTTTTTGATAGTCAATCTTGTGGTCATCTGGTTTTGGAGATGTATTGGCAACTTATTGTTTCTGTTCACGCGCCCATTCCGTGGGGAATATTTGATTTGACTTTTTGACTTTTCTGTTAGTCATCCGGTTTTACCGGGGATTATTTGTTTCTGGCTTTTTAGCCATCCGGCTTTGCCGGGGATTTCTGATTTTTTGGCTTTTCTGTTTAGCCATCCGGTTTTGCTGGGGATTTCTGCTTTTTTGGCTTTTCTATTTAGCCATCCGGCTTTGCCAGGGATTCTTTGTTGGTTGCCTCTTATTTAGGCAGGAATCCATTGGGGATTTTTGGTTTGATTGTGCCTCTTGATTAGGCAGATGCTTCAATAGTGGTGAAGGCTTTTTACTTGTTGTTTTTCGCCTTTGACTAGGTTGATGTTCTACTTTGAGGATATTTGTTCTCGATAATACCTCTGAGTAGGCAGATGCTTTTTTGAAAGCTTTGTGCTTGTATTGCCTCTTGCATAGGTTGATTTCCCGTTTCTTTGGGATATCGGCTCTTTGCTTGTTTCTGAGTAAGCATAGGCATTCTTGGGAGTGAAGGTTTTGCCTTTCACTGGGGATATTCATATTGGGTGTTATAGGCGATTAACTCCCTAAGGATATGAATTTGTAGTTTGCCTTTTGCTGGTAGGCCCGTTGGGGATTTTTCTTTTTGGTGATCCACCAGGGATTTGGTTGTTTTCTGGGGATCTTTTTGAATTGCCCCCTAGGGAGGGATGGAGTTTTTGACTCCTTGTTTTGGATGTTGTTGTTTGAGTTGGCTTTGCCTATGCTCTTATTCCTGCTGGGGAATGGGTTTTTATCTTTTCCTCGCGATTTGAATTTCTTTTTTTTCGCGATTTGGTATATGTGCGCCTTTTTATGCACATTGGCTTTTTCTTTAGATGAAAAGATATCTTTTTCTCTTTTCTTTTTGGTGATCCCTGGGGAATTTTCTTTTCTTGGGGGATCTAATCCTTGATTTGATTTTTTTTATGATGGAATCTTGGCTCCTAACTTTTGTGAAGCTCTTTAAAGAGATTTTCTTCTTTTTCTTTTTTGGGATTCACCGAGGAGTCTGTCAGTTTCCTGGGGATCCAAATTTGATGATGGAGTCTTGGCTCCTGGCTTTGTGAAGCTCTTATTTGAGCTGGAAGATGGAAATTTTTGTTTTCCTCTTTTTGTCTTTTTATAGACTTTTCTTGATATATTCTTCTTGGAGATTTTTATTTGGCCCTTTCTCGTTGTGGCCTCTATTGGGGAATGAAAGTTTTTCTTTTCTTTCTTTTTGTTGCCCCCTAGTGATATGGAGGATTTGTCTTCGTATTTTCTTTGATGGATTCTTGTGTAGTCCTTATTCTCCTTTGGGGAATGAAGCAGAGATTCTGGATGAGTTTGCTTGATGACTCATGTGGCGATGAAGCTGAGTCGTGAAATAATAATTTTTTTATCTTGCCTCTGGAGTAAGCAAGGATCCTCTTGGGGATGATCAAGCCTTTCGGTTGGCTTTTTAATTTTGATGGCTTCCTTCTTTCTCGGATGGAAGGAGTGTTGATTAGAGCTATTTTCTTTGAAGCTCCTTATTCTGCTGAGATGGTTTTGATCTCACCTTTTTCTTTCGCGATCTTGATCTTTATATGGAGACTGGATTCTGGCGCCTCCTGTTTTCAATTACAAGTATGGAGACTAGTCTCCTTATATGCATGTTTATTTATTTGAAGAGAGTTATTTTTCTTGATTCTGACAAAGTCGTATTATGCAACTACTTTGTTTGTGGATGTCCTAGATGCAATCTATTTGTTTATTTTTGATGCACATAGAAAGTAACTGGCCTTCTCCCGTTGGCTCTTATGAATATGCCGACGGGCTCCCTTTTTTATGACCATGATGATGGGCTCCTCTTTTTATCCATCTCTTGGTTTTAGCCCTATCTTTTGCCTAGACCGCCCTTTACGGGTTTTCGATCTAGCGGGCTGCCTTAATTTTTGCCTAGAATATCTTAGGGGGCTTTTGCCTTATCTTTTGCCTAGATCGTCTTTTTTTTTGGGTTTGCGATCTAGCAGGCTACCCTAGTTTTTACCTAAGAATATCCTAGCAGGCATTTATTCTTTTATTATTTTTATGCTTCCTCTTTTTAGATACATGCTTGATCTTTGATTAAAGGTCTTTTGCGCATATTTATGATTTATCAATAAAGAGGCATTTCCATAATATTTGGTCAAGAGAAAGGAAATGAAAAGGAATTTTATTGATAAATGAACAAAAGCTTATTTCTTTTATAGAAGGATTTCAAGGGTATTTAGAAGAATGGGTGGTCAGGGTTGGCTGTACTGTTTGGGCTTATACAGTCATGTCCATGATATCTGCCCCCTGGTTCTCCTAATTGCTTCGGTTGAGATGCACGAGCTCGGAGTGAAGACTATGCGAGCTGCTTGCTTCGGAAGAATGTTACCTTAGCCGCCTTTCGGTTTTCGACTAAAGTAACCATTGCTCTTAGTTAGTTTTTTTTTTTTTTACCTCTACTTTTTGCCTAGGACATATCCTAGCGAGGGATATAGACCCTATCTTTTGCCCAGGGATGCCCTTTACGGGTTTTCATTCCTGACGGGTCATGAGCAATGTCTTCAAGCATAATACTTCTTCACCGCATCAGAATTGATCGGGTGTCGAAGTTCCTCTCCATCCATATTAGTGAGGATAAGCGCCCCTCCTGAGAAAGCTCGTTTGACCACAAAGGGTCCTTCGTAATTTGCTGCCCATTTTCCAATTTTATCTTTCTGGGCTGGAAGCATTTTCTTTATTACTATATCCCCTTCTTGATAAGTATGAGGGTGGACCTTTTTATCATAAGCCTTTTTGATCTTCTTTTGATATGCTTGTCCATGACATATAGCATTCAGCCGCTTTTCATCGATAAGGTTTAGCTGGTCATATCGACTTTGAACCCATTCGGCTTCTGTTAATTTTGCTTCCGTTATAATTCGCAGGGAAGGTATTTCGACTTCTATTGGCAATACAGCCTCCATTCCATACACAAGGGAGAATGGGGTAGCTCCTGTTGAGGTTTGTACAGACGTTCGATAACCATGAAGAGCAAAAGGAAACATTTCATGCCAATCCCTATAGGTTTTAACCATCTTTTGAACAATATTCTTGATGTTTTTATTGGCTGCTTCTACTGCGCCATTCATTTTTGGCCGATAGGGAGAGGAATTATGGTGTTGAATTTTGAAATCTTGACATAATTCCTCCATCATCTTATTGTTCAAGTTGGTTCCATTATCAGTAATAAGACGATGTGGGATGTCGTATCGACATATGATATTGTTCTTAACAAAGGTGACCACTACCTTTTTAGTCACATGTGCATAAGATGCAGCTTCTACCCACTTAGTGAAGTAGTCGATAGCCACCAGAATGAATCGATGGCCATTGGATGCCTTAGGCTCAATAGGTCCGATAACATCCATGCCCCACATAGCAAATGGCCAAGGGATAGCCATAACATTGAGAGGTACCGATGGAACATGTACATTGTCCGTGTGTACTTGACATTTGTGACATTTTCTAGCATACTAATGACAGTCCTTTTCCATTGTGGACCAAAAGTATCCTGCCCTGAGGATTTTCCTAGCCATGATATGCCCTGGTGCATGAGTCACGAAGGTTCCTTCATGTATTTCTTTAATCAATTTCTGTGCTTCTTCAAGATTTACACACCTTAACAAAGTGGAATCAAAATTCTTTTTATAAAGGGTTTCTCCTATTAACATAAACCCTATGGCCCTTTTCCGAATGATCCTTTTGTCATTGTCACTGATTCCCTCGGGGTATTCGCCCTTTGTCAGGTATCGCCTTATGTCCTGATACCAAGGGGTTTTATCTTTTTCATTGTCCACCATCATACAAAAGGCTTGTTTATCGTGCCTTTTGACTTGGATGATGGGCATCTCATGTTCTTGTCCTAATGCGAACATGGATGATAATGTTTCCAGTGCATCTGCAATTTGGTTATCTTCCCGAGGGATGTACTCGAAACTGATGTTTTCCATCTTTGAAGTCATATTACGGATATGCTCCAGATAAGGGATTAACTTGGAATTTCTAGTTTCCCATTCACCCTTGAGCTGGTAAATAACAAGGGATGAGTCACCGAATACTTTGAGTTTAGTCACCCCATGATCTAGAGCTGCTTGAATACCTAGAGCACGAGGCTTCGTATTCCGCCATATTGTTCGTGCAATCAAAGTTTAGTGCTGGTTATTCTCGGGATATACTTCTTTTCGAGAGATATTAAAATAGCTCGATCCCATGTCCCAATAAGTTTGAAGCTCCATCGAAAAACATGATCCACTTATTATCTTCACGTTCTTCATGTTGGATATGCATTATGTGCTCATCTGGAAAATCATCTTGGAGGGATTGATATTCGTCAGTTGGCCCATGTGCCAGATATTCTGCTAAAGGACTGCCTTTGATAGCTTTCTGAGTGACATGAACAATGTCGAATTCTGAGAGGAGTACCTGCCATCTGGCTATCCTTCCGGTCAAGACGGGTTTTTCAAACAGGTATTTGATTGGGTCCATTTTAGAAATCAACCAAGTTGTGTGTCTGACCATATATTGTCGAAGGCGCTGAGTTGCCCACACCAATGCACAACATGTTTTTTCGAGTGGTGTATAACGGGTCTCATAGTTTAGAAATTTCTTACTGAGGTAATATATGGCTTGTTCTTTCTTACCCGTATCATCTTGTTGACCGAGCACACATCCCATGGACTTGTCGAGTACTGAAAGGTAAAGAATCAGGGGCTTTCCTTCCACAGGTGGTACCAGTACTGGGGAATTGGTTAGGCATATTTTGATCTTTTCGAAAGCTTGTTGACATTCATCATTCCAAACTTTTGGTTGGTTTTTACGCAATAACTTGAAGATGGGCGTACACTTATCCATTAATTGCGCGATGAACCGTGCGATGTAGTTTATTCGGCCCAAGAACCCTCTGACTTCTTTTTCTGTTCTTGGTGGGGGCATTTCTACGATTGCCTTTGTTTTATCAGGATCTACCTCAATTCCTTTTTTACTAACAATAAACCCAAGGAGTTTTCCTGATCGTACTCCGAATGTGCATTTAGCCGGATTAAGCTTGATCTGGTATTTTCGAAGTCGATTGAATAACTTCTTTAAGTATTGGAGGTGATCTATTTCGTTTTTTGACTTGGCGATCATGTCATCCACATATACTTCGATTTCTTTGTGGATCATATCATGAAATAATGTTACCATGGCCCTTTGATAAGTAGCCCTTGCATTCTTAAGTCCAAAAGGCATTACTCTATAACACAATGTACCCCATGGCGTAATGAAAGAAGTTTTTTCTCTATCTTCAATAGCTAATTTAATTTGGTTATACCCTGCATATCCATCCATGAAAGAATAGAGAGTATTTGTAGCAGTATGATCTACCAACATATCAATATGTGGCAAGGGAAAATCATCTTTTGGACTTGCACGATTTAAATCCCTGTAATCTACGCATACTCTGATTTTTCCATTTTTCTTTATAACTGGCACGATGTTTGCCAACCATTCAGGGTATTTTGACACGATTAGGAAATTGGCATCCAACTATTTTTCTACTTCTTCCTTAATTTTCAAGGACCATTCTGGCTTTACTCTTCTGAGTTTCTGCTTAATGGGCCGAAATCCCTCTTTTAGTGGTAATCTATTGTCGCCGCCGTCTGAAAAAGAGGCGGTCGGAGCGACGCGATGGTTTTTTCGACCCTTTTGTTTTTCGCATTTTTTATAGGTGGTTACAACGCCTTTAGGCTGTCCGATAACCGGGCTAGCCTAGGGGCAAGGTTTTCGAAAGGCGTCCCTGGGTTGTCCGATAACCGGGCTAACCCAAGGACTTGTTTATTTTGGGTTCTATGGAGTCGCCACCGATGTTTTTACCAGAAACATCGAAAAAGGTTTTTAAAAAGCGTTGGTTTTCGAAAACCAACTTTGGTCATTAGAACCAGAGTTGGGTAAGGGAGTTAGTTACGTGGTAAAGGAAGTATTAGTTCCTTTACTACGCCCCTTTTGGGTTCCCTATGATAGGCCAACTTTTTATGTTAATAAATAAACCGGAAAATACTCTTTTGCCCTTTTTATTGTGCGGAATTTAAAGTTACGACTACATGGCCCTAATCTATTGCATAATTTAAATTAAAGCAATAAAAGTAGAGAGGGAGAAATTAAACCTCCGAAGCAAGCTTTGTTTTTATATTTCTTTGAAAAGAGGGTGCTTTTTGGCAGCCCTTCACTCTACAAGACGTCTGAAACTCTTCTAAACGCCGAAAAATGCTCTCAAAGACACTCAGAAACTCCGGAAATGCGTCGGAGGGATTCTAGAGAGAGGTTTTTAGAGAGAAGGCAGAGCTAGAAGCTTGTGGTGTGTGGAAATGAGGGGGGGAGGACCCCTATTTATAGGTTTCCGCGCCTGTCAGTGGCGAGACCGTCGTTCTCGTCTGACAGGGTCGAGACCGCCGTCTCGCCAAACGAGACCGTCGTCTCATCCTGCGCAGGTGGCGAGACCGTCGTCTCGCCAAACGAGACCGCTGTCTCGTCCTGCGCAGCTAGCGAGACCGTCGTCTTGGAAAGCGAGACCGCTGTCTCGCCATTTTCAGGTAGAGAGACCGCCGTCTCGTCAAACGAGACGGCGGTCTCGCCACTTGCCTGAGGCGAGACGGCGGTCTCGATTTCGAGATGGCGGTCTCGTCCCAAAAAGGCGAGAAAACTTATTTTTTGTACAAAAAACCCCTCCTATCCTAGTATGGGGCCTAATAGTCTCTCCTAGTGTCTTGTTAGGCTTCGTCCATCTTCGAATAGGAGGTCTTCTGGTCTTTATTTGGAGGTCGGGCAAGATTTGGGGTCTACAGCTGCCCCCCCTTTACCCGACCAGTCGACTGCTGGCCTTTTGTGCCAAGGTGATCGACTGGAGGGTAAAGGAGTTGACCCTCTTGCCCGGTTGCTCTCAGATACTCCATCTTTGCGGCGGATGATCCTCTGGGGAGATGTTGTGTTGTGCGCTTCTGGGATGCTCCTTTGACGCAGTAGCTGACCCCTTCGGCTGATGAGTACGAACCCTCATCTGGTTTGACGAGTATGAACCCCCGCCCGATAAGCCCCTTTCTGTAAGGCCTGATGAGTACACACCCCCATCTAGTGTTTGACGAGTATGAACCCCCGTCTGGTAAGCCCCCTTCTGTAAGGCCTGATGAGTACACACCCCCATCTGGTGTTTGACGAGTATGAACCCCCGTCTGGTAAGCCCCCTTCTGTAAGGCCTGATGAGTACACACCCCCATCTGGTGTTTAGCCTTCGGATGCTCCATCTTGCAGTAGCTGATCCTTTGGCTGTGGTGGCGGCTTACTGATTTTGATCATGCGCCGATGTGAAACCTCGGGATGCTCCTTTGACGCGGTAGCTGACCCCTTGGCTGACGAGTATGAAACCTCGTCTGGTTATGTGCCTCTGGATGCCCCTTCTTGCGGTGGCTGACCCTTTGGCGATGGTGGCGGCTTACTGATTCTGATCATGCGCCTATCAGACACTCCTTGGGGAGTGATTTTCGTTGTCGGTAGATGCTCTTGGACCTCTTTGAATGGTCATCCGGGTTGTACCGGGAATTTTGTGTTTCATCTAGCTTTGTTGGTTGCTGGGGATTTCTTTGTTTTTGTTCTTTTGGTGGTGATCATCTGATCTTTGCTGGCTGGTCAGATGGGTCTTTTCTGTTCGACTCTTACTTGGCGGTCAAAATTTTGTTGATTGGGGTGATTTCTTAATCCTGCCTTTTTTATCACGATTTTATCTCTTTTTTCTCGCGATTTAGGATTTTGGCTTTTCTTATTGAGCGTATGTTCTTTTCCTTTTTTAAGCTTTTTTCTCGTTACGCTAGCTTTTGCAAAGGGCGGCAAAGAGATGCATGAAATAAAATTTTATTTATGGGGAAATTTTATTACAACCACTTTTTGTTCAGGCAAGTATCGTCCCTAAGGGCTATCTTCTGGAGATGATCCGTGTGCGAATTGCTGGTAGACGTGATATCGAAAGTCTGCTTGCTCTCGGACTTCGTCGCGGTATTCTTGCTGGAATGTCGTCCATTCCTGCCGCATCACCTGCTGATGCTGGTACATCTCCTCTTGCCAGGTATGGTAGGTCTCTTGCTGCACCGTCATTTGGTCGAGTTGCCGGCGCAAATCGTTCATGTTGCGGTTCATACCGGCGAAATCGTCCGTGTACGGTGGTGGTTGTTGTTGCTGCTGCTGGAATTCGGGGGCGTGGGGATATCCTGCATTGCCACCAGCCCCTTGAGATCTAGTGCGAAATCCAGTGTAGGATGGAGGGCCAACTGGGTCCCTCTGCGGATCAGCATTCCCATGCTGACCAAGATTGACCCGCCGATTGATTCGGGTCGCAGGTTGTGGGCCAGCTCTTCCCGGCCAGGGCACCCCCATCTTTCTGCTAGGGGAGTGATGAGGGGAGCCACAAGAACGACCCCCGCTGATCTGTTCCCGAAGTCCTTGAGGGATTTCAGGAAGAAGTAGCCGGGGTTGCAGCGCCGCTTCTGGCTCATGCAATAAAGTACGAAGAGGTCAGGTAGGGAGACCTTGCCCTGACTCTCTTTTCTCCCATGGATGGTTCCTGCCAGCAGCTTGTGGCAGATGCGGAGTGTTGGGGGCAGCGCGGAGCCCCTCATCGGCATGGGCGGCGTGGTGGCTCCCGTGAGCTCGTTCCACATCTCGGCGGCGGTGAGGTTGGTGGGCGGGAGCGAGATGGCCTCCGGTATTCACGGGTCACTCGTGTCCTCGGGCGGACGAACCCGATGGCCATGTTAAACTCGTCGAGGGTGGTGGCCTGGTAACTTCCACCCATGAAGTAGGTCACCATCTTAGTGGGCGGCAGGCCGGGACCGTGGAGGGGACCTCGAGTAGGAGACCGAGGCCAAGAATTCTAGTACCGCTTGTGGGTACACATGTGTGGGTGGTGGCTACAGCAGAAAACCCCACTCGATGCTGTCAATGTGGGCCCGGACGTCGTCCTCCCATCCAAATTCTGCCAGGAGGCTGAAATCCAGCTTCAGCATCGGGTGCCACGCATAGGTCCGGATGTTGTCAAGGCGGGCCTGGTGCTGCGGTGATAGTTGCGAAGGATCTTGGGGTGGCGGTGTTGTAGAACTGCTGGCACCAGCGGTGCTCCTTCTCTTTCTAGAAGCGCTTCTGCCAAAGATTTTGACTATGGGGTGCTTGGGAGAGCAAAAGTTGAGAAAGGGAGGTTCTGGAGGCAAGGAGAGTTATGAGAAACCCCCCAAGCGCGCCCCCTATTTATAGGATTTTTTTTTCCAATTCGAGACCGCCGTCTGGGAAGGCGAGACGGCGGTCTCGTGTCTCCTCCAAATCGAGACGGCGATCTCGACGTTGGGCTTAACGAGACGGCGGTCTGGTCGAGCGAGACGGCGGTCTCGTTTTCGCCTGAGTCGAGACGGCGGTCTGGTGGGTCGAGACGGCGTTCTCGTCTTGGAGGGTAACCGAGACGGCGGTCTGGGATAACCAGACGGCGGTCTCGATTTACGGAAGTTTTTTTTTTTTTTTTTTTTGAAAATAAAATAGGACCTAGTTCAAAAACATTTTATGCATAAACATTTTATGCATGCAATGTTTTTATGTTTTGATGTCCTATAATGCCTATTTTGATTAAGCTTTCAGAAGGATTTAACCAACGTGTCTCGTTGCGCTGAGTGCCTCCTGACTTGCTGCGTTTACTTTTGGCTGTACCATACCGGACTTCTTGTGACCGAAGGGTAATTTCTTTCTTTCTCTATTTTTTCTTTTTCTTCTTTTTCTTTTGTAAAGCACCTTTTGTCACGTAGTGTCCCTCTTTCTTTGCTTTAGGGATTTCAATCCTCTTGTTGACTATACGCCTCCATATTCCCAAATTAATTATTAGAATATTGTTGTGAGGGTCAAGAGAAAATAAGTAAAAGGGTAAAAATCAATGGTTTGTGTTTTAGAGGGTTGATTTTTATTGATAAAAGGGTTCTGTAAGAATGGCTGGTTAAGGTTAAGCCTGGGTGTTTAGGCTTTGTCTACGCAAACATTCTTCCTTTCTTTTTGTATTTGCGCTCTTTGGTTTTATTTCCATTGCTTTTTAAATGGCTAGCTGATTTCCCTAGATCGCCCTTTGGGTTTTCGAACTAGGATACTGTGTGTTGGCCCTAACTTTTGTCTAGGTTCCTTCTTTTGTAAAATTTTTGGAGAAATCCTAGCGGACCTTATTTGTAACCCTAACTTTTGCCTAGGCTACCCTTTATTGTTGTTCGGGTATCCTACGGGTCGACCCTATCTTTTGTGTAGCCCCCTTAGTGGGTTTCCTACGGGTAATTTGCCCTTTTCTTTGGCCTTTGGCTTCTCCGGGCTTTTTCTTTTGTGGATTTATTTTTTGTTCACGGTATTGGCGAAACATGACTTTCTTTATGGGTGAGGTGAAGCCTTATTCTTATGTGCTTATAATCAACTAGCTTGATGGCAATAGCAATGGTAAATGTTGATTATTTGGAAGCGCTTTTTATTCTTCTTCTTTTTTATGTTTACTTAGACAGGGGTTATTCACGTGGTCTAGTCGGAAGTAGAAAGAAGAGAAGCAGATAAAAAGAATCATTCTTTATTAATTAATAAGGGAATATGTGCCCTAAAATGCCCGGGGGTCGGGCTCGCCCCGGGGGATAGTCTCTAACAATCATGAGGTTTACATCCCTTAAACAAAGAAAAAGTTTTCCTAATGACTAGAGTGGCTCTTAACGCTTGCACCCCTCCACTTCGGAAAATTTGCTTGAGTGTGCGGAGGGGAGACTTCCCTTTTCTCCTTTCTGCTCGGCCCTTAGTAGGGTTATATCCTAGGCCATACTTGCAAGGATTTTCTTTGAATTCTGGGGGTTCCCTCATGCCTTGGGAATCTGCCCCCAGTCCTTGGCCAGGATGGTAATCGTGCTTCAACATCATGCGGGCTACCTTTGTGCTTCTGGGAAGTCGCTCTATGCTGGAAATTTTGAGCGCTTGAAAAGATGTTTCAAGGGCCTCTTCGGCCGCATCCACATAAGGTTGGGTGGACGGTCCACCGATCGAGGATATCGTCTTACGCTTGGATCGTGACCGGTTTGTCGCCCACTACGAACTTGACTTTACGGTGGAGCGTCGAAGGTACTGCCTTAGCATCATGAATCCAAGGCCTGCCGAGGAGACAGCTGTACGCTGCAGTAATGTCCATCACATGGAAATCGACGTTGAAGGTAGTGGGTCCAACTTGGATTGGCAAATTGATCTCTCCCACTACATCTCGTTTTGATCCGTCGAAGGCTCAAACGATGGTGCTGCTTGGGCGTAGACGGGTTCTTTGGATAGTCAACTTATCCAGTGTGCACTTGGGCATCATGTTCAAGGATGACCCGTTATCCACAAGGACTTTGGCGATAAGGTACTCCTTGCATTTAACCGAGATATGCAAGGGCTTGTTGTGGTTTGACCCCTCTAGGGGGAGTTCTTCCTCTGTGAAGGTGAGGTGATCGTTTGTCGTGATGTGACCGACGATTCTCTCGACCTTTTCTTGGGATATTGTGTGAGGTACATGCGCCTCGCTCAAGACCTTCAGCAGGGCGTTCCGGTGCGGTTCCAAGCTCATTATCAAAGATAGCAACGTGATCTTTGCAGGTGTGCGATTGAGCTGGTCTATAATGGAATACTCACTCTGCCTTATAAACTGGAGTAATTCCTCTGTCTCCTCCTTAGATTCTTTATTTTCTTTTTCTTCTTCGGTCTTTTTATTTTTTTCTTTATTTTTGAGGACCTCTTCTTGTGTGTCCTTCGGGGAGTAGATTCTTCCACTTCTAGTTGTGGCCCCAATGCCGGCTATGTTCGTTATTTCTTCTTTTATTGGTGAAGATTCCCCATATTTCCATGGTACAACTTTATTTGACTCGTAGAGGAAAGGACGTGGCATAAATAGTCGCACTGGCGTCCTTGCCCCCTCTTCTTTACTCTTGAGGACCAACGGTCGAGGCTTATTTTCCTCTTGCGACGAGTCGACCGTTGGGGTGAGCTTTATTAGGAGTGGCTTTTTCTCCATTCTTCTGAGTTAGGAGACGTGTTAGTTAATCCTTCCTTTTTATTATCTTATTTATTAGGCGTGAAGGAGGGGAAATTTAAATATGCAAATGAATGCTCATGCATGCAAGTAGATAGTTATTGAACAAAAAGAGGAATTTTATTTATTCAAAAAGGTGTACATTGCCCTATTCTATACTGCGAAGCAACTTTTGGCAAAAGCGGAAAACTTTAAAGAAACCCTTAGGAGGGTCTTGATTCCTCTGTAGTTCCCTTTCAGCTTCCCGGACATGACGAGCAAGTGCTTCGCTTTGCTTGCGGACCGCCTGGCTCATATCTTCACTGTATTGTTGAGCCTCTTTGATCTTCGCCTCTTGATGAACGACCAAGGCTTGTAGTTCATCGAGCTTTTCAACGGCTCGGTCTTTCTCTTGAAGTACTTGGCTATACTGAGCTAGCCCTTCTTTTTCCTTGTGGCATAGCTCAGAGAGACTTTTGGTGAGTCTCCTGTTGGCCTCTCGCTCTTGGCGGATGTCTAACCGAGCCTTGAGGAGCCCTTCCGACAACTCCTTGATCGTTTGAGCCTACTTAGCTGATAATGACTCAAGGTGTGCCGTTTTGGCGGTTATCTCTTGCAGTTGGCTATCCGAACTGGTTCTGGCAGTTTTGGATGTTCGGATAGCTTGTTTGTTAGTGTCGGCACATTGGTCCTTGAAGCGCTCTATTTCATTATCCTTTTTCTTGCCTTGCCTTCGCAGACCATCAATCGTGAGGATAGATTCTTGCTCTTTTTCCTCAAGGGCCCTCATCTGGGCTCCCATGATCTCTATCCTCTGGGACAAGGCGTCGATTTGAGTCTGCAGCCCTTCATTTCTGGCGCTCGTGGTAGGTGCGGTGGATGATTGAGCCACCCCTCTTCTATTTCTCCATGCCTCATAGTCACTGGTGATAGCCACCCGAGCTTTTCCTAGCTCTCTGTCTCCCATGTAGACTGGCCTCTCCCATGCTTTTCTCACAGCTAGTGAGTTGGCGATGGTGCATGGGTCTCCAAAGAAGCACAGTCCTCCAAGCTCCCCTCGGGAAATGGTAGTTTGGGTCCTCATGAGCTGCCTCATAGCTACTTTAGGTGAGTAAGCTATGCAGCCCTCGAGTCCTATCAAGGGTACACTCGGATAGTCCCCACATCCGATGAGAAGCTGGGTCGGGTCGGAACCAAGGACAGACCCGGGATATCTTGTTGGTGTCCTTGCGTTCCCACTCATCCCTCCATTCCGAGGTCGGACGACGCCTGGAGGGGGATCTTGGAGAAACTTCTCAAAGGGTCGGGGAATATCCCCATGTGACTGGAGGCGTACGGGTGAGTGGCGCTCCACACAAATAGCAATGAAGAGCATCAACGGAGTATTTTGCCTCGCTTCGGTGACAAAATTCCACCGAGAGCGGGGTGTCGGCAAGAATAGCGGGCGGGGGACTTTTCAAATTCACGTCCCGAGCGAAGAAGGCGTCCATGACGGCTCGATCTATTGTGTCGAAATGGAAGGGGAACAAGACTGTTCCAAAAATTATGAGTGCCAGGGTTTTGTTAAAGGCAACCCACTCTGTCCGTTCAGCCAGGTAGGACAGGTGGTCTTCTAACATCGTTACTTTCCAACCCTGGGTGTTCCCCTTCTTTATCAGGGTACTCTGGCGGAATGGCAACTGAATAAGGGCAGCGACTGGTGCTGCGGGAGTATATGCTTCGTGGCGGACGTGGACCCCGGCTGATTTGGGCCACCTCAACATGGTATCATACTCCTCTAGGGTGGGCACCAAGTCGAACTGCGGAAACTCGAAACATCGTAGATTTGGATTCCAGTAGTGGATTAGTGCCCTTAGGAACACCTGATCGACACATATCTTTAGGAGGTCTAAAATCCGTCCGTAGGATTTTTCGAAGTCGGCGCGGACCTCCGATGGCATTACTGTGCTTAGCCATTCCAACCTCTCAGTATGGAAACGGGGAATGTCCACCTTCTTTGTCTGCCTACTTGTCCCCTCCATTTCTAAAATCAAAATGCATTTTTGATGAAATGGATGCTTATTTGAATGTATGTGAGTGTTTATTTTCTATTTATCATGTTTTTCTACATGATGTTTGCGTATTTTGATTTTGAAAGAATAAACTATCTATATGAATGTTTTATGAGTATAATATTTTTGGACCAGGTCTTATTTACAGACTTTGGAAAAATGGATTTTATTTTTTATTTGTTTGTTTATTTTATAGCCTTTTATCTCTTCTGTCGGAACTGCGTGGCTACTTAGCTTATAAAGAACACGAAACCAGGCTAGCTAAAAGGCAGGACTGTCCGAGATAAAATGTGGCTTTATGCGAAAGAATATTTAACGTCCCTTATCTCTTACGTCAAAGCTGCGTTGCTACTTAGCTTACAAAGAACACTGAAACCAGGCTAGCTAAAAGGCGGTATGTCCGAGATAAGGGTGTTTATTTGTGAAAAATATATTTTGGTTTTTGTTGTTTGTTTGTTTATGCTATGCAACAGACAAATGCAACAAACATATGCACACACAATTCGATCATCCCCGAACAGGCGAGATTTCGTTTTTATCATGAGGTAGGGTTTTCCTGCAGAAAAGTGCATTGGCAAGGGTTGGTTCTAACTGTTCTCACCAGGCTAAGGCCCCCAAGGTGCCCCCATTATAGGGTCCCCACTCTCCAGCCGTCCGACCATGCTTAGCACTAAGGCCATAGTCGGTCTTGTTGCCAAAAGAGGAAGGTTATCACCTTGAGTGGTGGTTTCCGATCACAGCTGGTGGGCTCAAGGCCCTCACTACAGCGAACCGTACCTGCCACCCACTCCCTATGGTTATCTCACTTGCCCCCGGGTATAGGGGGAACTGTTGTGTGCAAGGGATTGTGTGCAGTTTATATTTCAAGCAATTGCGTAAGTATAAACAAACAACAATTTATTAAAGCCAAACATTAAAACATGTTATAATACAATTTAAGGGCAAAAGTGTTATTTTCTTGGTTTATTTATTATTTAAGCCGGCCCATCACTAAATGGGATCAACTCTCGAGGCTTCCCCAGTGGAGTCGCCATCTGTCGCCGCCGTCTGAAAATGAGGCGGTCGGAGCGACGCGATGGTTTTTTCGACCCTTTTGTTTTTCGCGTTTTTTATAGGTGGTTACAACGCCTTTAGGCTGTCCGATAACCGGGCTAGCCTAGGGGCGAGGTTTTCGAAAGGCGTCCCTGGGTTGTCCGATAACCAGGCTAACCCAAGGACTTGTTTATTTTGGGTTCTATGGAGTCGCCACCGATGTTTTTACCGGAAACATCGAAAAAGGTTTTTAAAAGGCGTTGGTTTTCGAAAACCAACTTTGGTCATTAGAACCAGAGTTGGGTAAGGGAGTTAGTTATGTGGTAAAGGAAGTATTAGTTCCTTTACTACGCCCCTTTCGGGTTCCCTATGATAGGCCAGCTTTTTATGTTAATAAATAAACCGGAAAATACTCTTTTGCCCTTTTTATTGTGCGGAATTTAAAGTTACGACTACATGGCCCTAATCTATTGCATAATTTAAATTAAAGCAATAAAAGTAGAGAGGGAGAAATTAAACCTCTGAAGCAAGCTTTGTTTTTATATTTCTTTGAAAAGAGGGTGCTTTTTGGCAGCCCTTCACTCTACAAGACGTCTGAAACTCTTCTAAACGCCGAAAAATGCTCTCAAAGACACTCAGAAACTCTAGAAATGCGTTGGAGGGATTCTAGAGAGAGTTTTTTAGAGAGAAGGTAGAGCTAGAAGCTTGTGGTGTGTGGAAATGAGGGGGGGAGGACCCCTATTTATAGGTTTCCGCGCCTGTCAGTGGCGAGACCGCCGTTCTCGTCTGACAAGGTCGAGACCGCCGTCTCGCCAAACGAGACCGTCGTCTCGTCCTGCGCAGGTGGCGAGACCGCCGTCTCGCCAAACTAGACTGTTGTCTCGCCAAACTAGACCGCCGTCTCGTCCTGCGCAGGTGGCGAGACCGCCGTCTGGGAAAGCGAGACCGCCGTCTCGCCACTTGCCTGAGGCGAGACGGCGGTCTCATCCCAAAAAGGCGAGAAAACTTATTTTTTGTACAAAAAACCCCTCCTATCCTAGTATGGGGCCTAATAGTCTCTCCTAGTGGCTTGTTAGGCTTCGTCCATCTTCGAATAGGAGGTCTTCTGTTCTTTATTTGGAGGTCGGGCAAGATTTGGGGTCTACATCTATGCTCCACTATACTTTCATCAATTCCAGGCATATCATGGTAGGACCAAGAGAATACATCCACATATTCTCTTAGCAACTGTATCAGCCTTTCCCTGACATCATCATCAATTTGGGTCCCAATATTTACTTCTTTCTTATTATCTTCTTGTCCCAAATTGATGGCCTCAGTTTTCTCCTGATGGGGCTGTATTGACTGAGCTTCTTTTTCTAACAGTCTTTGCATGTCCGGGGAAATGGTCCCCTCCTCACTGTCTGACTCAATCCATTCGCCTTCGGCTTTCGGATCTTTCAGAGAGTTTTCAATCACAGACATGACTGTACGGTTATGCTTTGTTTTAGATTTCTTTATTAAATGTGTGAGAGAGAAAATAATGAAAGAGAATACGAATATTATGAAAAATGCCTTATTGTATTGACAAAAAAGAAATATTTACAGAGCCCACTTTAATCAAAAATCTCGTGATCATGGGCGAGGATCACGAGAGATACATCGGAAGCTTGAATATATTTTTTTTATATATTTTTATGTTTATTATATATTTTTTAGAGATGGCAAAAATGATGAGCCCTAAATTGCTGGTCTTCCCTATCCCGTCTTTTATTCGAGCTTTGATAAGGGTTGGTCATCCACCTTTGGAGTAGATGCGTCAAAGGTAATCCATCCCGCATCTATTAAATCTTGGACCTTATGCTTTAAGGTCATACAGTTATCTACGGAGTGTCCTGGGGCGTCTGAATGATAATTGCATTTTTCATTTGGCTTATACCATTCTGGATATGGTGGCTCCATTTTCTTGGGAGGGATGCGCACGAGGAGTTTGGCATCTAGCAATTTTAGCAGCAGGCTTCCATAGGAAGTGGGTATTGGAGTGAATTTCCTTTCCGGCCTGCGTGACTTGGTCTGTTGTGAGGAAGAAGGAGGAGTGGCGAAGTTGATTGCGTTCACGGTTCCATCCTTCTTTTTTCCAAAGTTCTTTTTAATATTTGGAGTGGAGGAATTGGAGGAAGTATGTTGTGCAATTCTTCCACTTTTCAGACCTTGCTCTACTCTTTCTCCTATAATGACCACATCCGCAAAGAGTGTTGATGTGTTTCCTATCATTTTGTCGTAATAGGGACCAGTCAAAGAATTAATGAACATGGATGTAGTTTCCTTGTCAGATAAAGGAGGTTCCACTTGTGCTGCCAATTCCCTCCATCTTTGGGCATATGCCTTAAAGGATTCATCGTCTTTCTTGCTTAATAATTGTAGATCTGCTCTTTCAGGGGTCAGATCAATATTGTATTTATAGCGACGAAGAAAAGCATCCGCCAGATGCCTCCAGGTTTGGATTTGCCCTCCTTCCAGCTGCATATACCAATTTAGGGCTGATTCAGCTAAACTCTCCTGAAAGCAATGGATCAGGAGTTTTTCATTGTCAGCATATGCAGCCATCTTACAGCAATACATTGTAAGATGGCTTTTGGGGCAGGTCATTCCCATGTATTTTGGGAAATCTGGAGTTTTGAACTTGTTAGGGAATTGGATATTTTTGACGAGGCACATATCAGCTGCCTCTTTAACATCAAAATTATGCCCTTCCATGGCTCTCAATCTCTCTTCAAGGGCAGTCAGTTGTTGTTTTGATACTTCCGGAGCATGAATATGTACTGCCCTTGTACCAGATTGGCCATGCTCATCATTGGGTTCCTCCTCCTCTTCTTGGTGAGAGGCTTGTCCACTCTGAGGACCCTCTTTATGAAGATTTTGTTGACGCATCATTTCTAACATTTGAGCCATTTGATCTTTCAGCGTATTAAGCTCAGTAGTGAGCTTTCGGTTTTGTTCTTCCAGTTGTTCCATCTTCTTAGCTTTCTGAGCGCGAGTAAGGACGGGCAGAAGACCAGCCACTTTCTAAATGATTTTAACAATTTTTATTATAGCCTTTTATTTCAAATGATTAGTGTGAAATAGATATGCCTTAGACAATAGCTTAGGTATCTTCTCAAAAGCCTATGTTTTAAGGGTACCACACCCATCTTAATGTGTTAACTTCCTTTTTTCAAAGGTTGCCAACATACCTTAGCGCACTTATCTCTTTTGCTATTGTCTAAGGATATCTAATACGTCCTAGGATGAATGTGTTTATGTATGAGTGATTTTATGATGATGTTTATGCATATTTTCCTTGATGCATTTATTTTCTCTCTCGTTTTACCACTTATTGGATGATGTGGTATGAATGATACGACTTTGTCGAAAATCTTTTTATTATAAAAGATATTTTATGTTTTTAATTTGTTTTTATATTTTTTATGACCCTTTATCTCTTCTGTCGGTCAACGTGGCTACTTAGCTTACAAAGAACCTGAAACCAGGCTAGCTTAACTGAAGACTGTCCGAGATAAATTTGGTTATCTTATCACTTTTTGATTTTTTTTCTAGGGTTTTTCATTTTTGTTTGTTATATGATTACCCTATGCTAATGCGTCAATACAAATGCAGCAAACGAATGCACACACAATTCATTCACCCACGAGCAGAGCCACGCTTATTTAATCATGAGGTAGGGTTTTCCTGCAGAAACGTGCTTGGTTTGGGTGGTTCTACACTGTTCTCACCAAGGCCAAAGGTCCCCAAGGTGCCCCCATTATAGGGACCTCTCAATCTCTCAGTCCTCGGGTCATGCACGGAACTCCGTGGCGACATCCTTAGACCAAAAGAAGAGAGTTATCACCTTGAGTTGGTGGTTTCCGACAACGATTGTAGCCCCGTGTGCCAACAAGCCGGTCGTATCTGCCACCCACTCCCTATAGGTATTCACTCTTGCCCCCGGGTATAGAGGGACTGTTGTGTGCAAGGGTTTTTGTGTGCAATTTATATTTCAGACAATTTGCAGAAATAATCATACAGCAGTTATTAAAGCCATATAATAAAACATACGGAAAAGGGTAAAGGCGTAATTTCAAATCTTTACTTAGTTTGAGTTTATCCGTCACTAAATGGGATCAACTCTCTAGCTTCCCCAGTGGAGTCGCCATCTGTCGCCGTCGTCCGTTCCGACGTCCAGGGACATCTCGAACGTTTATGCGAGCGGTTGCGGAAAGATGGTTTAGACTCGCGTTTTATGTTTAAAATATGTTCATTGCTTCCGAGGTGCTCAACAACTGAACTATCCTCTAATAAAAGCAAGGTTTTCGAAAAGGGGTTCTTTTGAAGTCGCCACCAATGTTTTGACCATAAACATTGGAAAAGGATAAAATGGCGTTGATTTTTTTAAAAACCAAACTTGGTCATTATAACCAGAGTTGGGTAAGGGAGTTAGTTACGTGTGGGGAAGGTATTAGCACCCCACAACGCCCCTTTCGGGTTCCCTATGACGGATTAATTCATTTAAGTAGAGATTACAAGAAATTACGCTATTACCATATTTTATTCGTACAATAAATATGGCTATCTACATGATTTTATTTAAATTTCATAAAGCAATAAATAAAGCAGTAAAAGAGAAGAGATTTGAGAAGAACCTCCGTAGCAAGCTTTATATAGCAACTCTCTTACAATAAGGACGCGTTTCGGCAGTCCCTCACTCTACAACGACTCTCCTCACGACAAAACTCGACTCAACTAAAATTTTCTAGAAGAATCGAATGCCGGAATATAATTCCTTAACTGATTGTTACCTATATAAGGCAATCAGAAAGATCATTCGAAAGAGGGAGAGAAGTAGACAAGTGCTCTGAGTTGTCTGGGGCGTGGAAAATGAGCAAATGAGCCTCCTATTTATAGTTTTCGCTGCCTGGCACATCTGGGACAGTCGTCTGGGTCGGGACGGCCGTCTGGGGTGGGACGGCCGTCCCACTTGCATTTTTAACACAGAGCCAGCCCCCCTGGAACTTGGGACGGCCATCCCACATGTGGGACGCGCGTCTCACTTGTCCTAGGTTAGTTGGGACGGCCGTCCCAACTCTGGGACGGGGGTCTCGACCTGTTTTGTCCAGTTTTTGCATTCTGGGACCCCGGGAAGCTTTCCTTGCTTTTTTCGGACATTGGTTGATGTCGATATGTGTCCGTTGAAGCTTTATCTTCATATAGGAAGTCTTCTTGGCCTTCATTAAGATGCCGGGCGAGCTTTATCTTCATGTAGGGAGTCTCCTTAGCTTTCGTTGGGTGACTGGGTGAACTCTATGTTGTTACGAGAGGTCTCCTTTTCTTTTATTAAGAAGCCGGGCAAAATTAGGGGTCTACAGTCCTATAATGCGATTTTTGTTAGCATTTTCAGAAGGATTAACTGGTGTGTCTTATAGATGGCGGCCCTCCGATGATTGCTTCTTAGCTGTATTTGGTTGTACCGTTCTAGACTTAATGTGACCGAAGAATGACTTTCTCTTCTTTTTTTTAGAGCACACTTTGTCATGTTGGTACTCCTTTTTCTTCGCTTTAGGATTTTCAATCCTCTTGTTGATTATACACCTCCATATTCCCAAACTAATTGTTAGAATAATGTTGTGAGGGTAAAGAGAAAAGAAGTAAAGGATAAATTCAACAGCTTGTGTTTTAGACGGTTGATTTTATTCAGAAAAGATTTTGTAAGAATGGCTTGGCTAAGGTTAGGCCTGAGTGTTTAAGCTTTTGTCTAAGCAAACATTTTTCTTTGTGTCTTGACCTATATTCATCGCTTCTCTTAGCTAGTTGATTTCCCCAAACCGCCCTTCGGGTTTTCGGGCTGAGATATCGTGTTTTGGTCCTATCTTTTGTCTAGGTTCCTTCCTTTTTCTTTTCTGTTTTAGGGAATCCTAGCAGACCTTATTTTGTAACCCTAACTTTTGCCTAGGCTACCCTTTATTTTTGTTCGGGTGTCCTAACGGGTTGACCCTATCTTTTGCATAGCCCCCTTAGTGGGTTTCCTACCAGATATTTTGCCCTTTTCTTTTGGCCTTTGGCTTCTATGGGTTTTTTTTTTTACACAATATTGGCGAAACACGACTTTATTTATGGTGAGGTAAAACCTTATTTTGTGCTTCTAATCAACTAATAGGCATTAGAAAAGGAAACTTGTTCTGAACCATTAGCTTTTGTTTAGGCATTTATTCATGTTTTTAATTATTGTCTAAATAGGATGACATGGTTTGTTTATTTGTGATTACTACTTCTACAAGTTGTGATGCAATTGGAATGTTTGAATTTTAGGCCTCTTTGGGAATCCATAAAAAGGAATGAATGAGTTTTATGATTGCTAGCTTGTCAGGTTGAACTATACACTATGATTTCCTGTTTTCTTTGACTGGATTCATTACCGTTTCAATTGAGAGCTTTTGAACCAAAAAGGGTAAACATTCTGATAAACCCTTATTTTCTTCTTTGAGTGTATCATACATTTTAAGCACTCTAGAACATGGCTTGTGACCGATTCAAAATAGTTTGTGATTGTATGTTAGGGGATGGTAAAGGCATTTTAGGGCAAAAAGCCTCGTATTGCCCACAGAATTTGAATACTGCATACACCATTAGTTGCCCCTGTTGAGCTTTAATTGTTGATTTTTGAAAGCCTTTTGATCTAATTCTCCAGAATTTCTACGAAATGACAAGGATGACAACTAATTGACAAGGCTTAGGAAAAACTATTCTCTATCAAAACAAAAAAACAAAAAAAAGGGGCAAAAGAAAAAGAAAAAAAAAAGCAAACAAAAAAAAAAAAAGATAAAAGAGAGATCAGTAACAATGTAATAAGGGGTTCGTTCAAAAATGAAAATAAATGGTACTCCTAAGAATTTTGTTGTATGAATAAGAAAATATATTTTTCTGAATGCCTTCCAAACTTGCTTTTCTCAGGAATTTCATTTCTAAAACCCTTTGACTTTTCCCTTTTTTTTGGTATCCATTCCTATTTGGTGAATCCCTGGCCCCATTACAACCAATTCAAAGCCCTTTAGACCTTAACATTCTTTTGTAGATAATTGTGGAGATTAGGGTCATTTGCCAAGCCTATGGTAGTGTTTGAAATGTTTTGATTTGAGTGATACTGAAACACAAGCCTAAACACATTGAGAGAAAGTAAGGAAACATGTATCTCTAGTCTAGTCATAGTAAGCATGGCATGAATAATTGTGTGGCTTCTACTTTGATAATCCTGCAATCATCTATTAATAATATTTTAAATCGAATTCCTTTAGTTGGTTTGAGTTCATCATTCTTTAATACTCATGCTTGTGGTGATGGTGATTGCTTAGGGACAAGCAATGTTTTAGTTTGGGGTATTTTGATAGGTGTCTAGTTTGCATCATTTTTAATGGCGCTTTGTTTGAGTTTTCTAGTTTATTTGTGTTAGAATTCCCCTTAATTCCAATTGTTTTCCTTCATTCCACACATGTTATTCGGGTGTCTCAGTTTTGCAAGAATAGCTTTGTTATAGGTTTATAAACTTGGAAACGGGAAGCATTTGATAAAGCATTGGATGGAAAGTAATTCAAGCCACTAAAAGCACAAAAATAAAACCATATCAACTCTTGGATTGCATTGCAAAATAAAAGAGAAAAGAACACTTCAGTGCCTTAAAACATTGTTAAAGAGCATTTTAGGTGAAGTTAAGTGAAATCCACTAACAGTGGGTTTTTCCCACTGGCCGTGGACTTCACTGGAAAATGAGTATTGGGCCCCCCTGTCACGATCCACTGGCCGTGGCTTTTTCCCACTGCTAGTGGATTCTGCACGTTTTGCATTTTCCCTGAATTAGAGGAGCGGTTTTTGAGCATAAAAAATATAAAAAAGAAGTTACGGGGCACGAAGACCTACACGAACAGAGAGGCGATTTATCAAAAAGGGAAATTGAAGAAGACTAGAGGAGGAGAGGGAGAATGATTTCTTCTATCAAGAGGGAAATTGAAGAAGCTACGGAGGAGATAGTGAGAACTTCTCTTCTATTCTCTAACTTCTTGTCTCATTTATGCTTTTCTCTTATGTTAGGGTTTGATTTATTGTATTGTGGATTGTAATCATCGTTTCTATGGCTCACTAAATCTCATTCTTGGGATTAGGGGGAATATGTTTATGTATCAAATTTGAATACTTTGAATTTCTCTGTTATTGGATTTCTGTTTTCTATTCATTTCCATGAGAACCTAAAGCTTCTAATGGCTTAGAGATAAGGTTAGATGAATTTAAATGACGTGGATGATTGAGAGATCAATATATCATTAGAAAAGCATGGAATTGAACCTAGGGATTTGGGTTACAAAAGTAGACAAAACTCTTTGAGGGGTAATTGGATTTTCATAAATCGTAAAGGATTTACTTAACGAATTGAACGTTGTTCTTCGGTAATTAGGTACGTTAGTGGGGGTTTCGAGAGGAATACATTAATCAATTAAGGAAAATCCACCTTAGAAATAGTAGTTAAATAATGGGAAACAAATTGCTTTAAATTGAGTACGTAACATATGAACCTACCTATTCCTAAGAAAGTTTTCACTTTGAGTCTCTTGTCAATAGTTTTTTGTTTCCTATTCATTTTGCAATATATTCTATTTGAAATGATTTGTTTGGATAATTGAATCACTGTGTACCGGTACTTGGGCATAATCTCTGTGGGAACGATAACTTTTTATTACGCGATACCCCGTATGCTTGCGGAACGGCTATCATCAACCAGCTTGATTATTATGACAATGGCATATTTTGATTATTTGGACGCGCTTTTATTCTTCCTTTTGTTTGTTTAGACAAGGTTATTATGAGGTCTAGACATGAAGTAGCAAGAAGAAAAGTAGATAGTAAGAGATGTATTCTTTATTAATTAGTAAGGGAATATGTGCCCAAAAATGCCCGGGGGTAGGGCTAGCCCCGGGGGATAATCTCTAACAATCACTGGGATTACATCCCTTAAGCAAAGAAAAAGATATCCTAATGGCTAGGGTAGCTCTTGACGCTTGCATGCCTCTGCTTCGGAATATCTGCCTGAGTGTGCGGAGGGGAGACTTCCCTTTTCTTCTTTCTGCTTGGCCCTTTGTAGGGTCATATCCTAGGCCATACTTAAAGGGGTTATCCTTGAATTCTGGGGGTTCCCTCATCCCTTGGGAATCTGGCCCAGTCCTTGGCCAGGATGGTAACCTTGCTTCATCATCATGCAGGCTACCTTCGTATTATTGGGAAGTCTTTCTACACTGGCAATTTCAAGCGCTTGAAAAGATGTTTCAAGGGCCTCTTTAGTCGTATCCACATAAGGTTGGGTAGACGGTCCACTAATCAAGATATCGTCTTCTGCTTGGACCGTGACCAGTTTGTCGTCCACTATAAACTTGACTTTCTGGTGGAGCGTTGAAGGTATTGCCTTAGCATCATGAATCAAAGGCCTGCCGAGGAGACAACTATATGTCGTAGTAATGTCCATTACATGGAAATCGACGTTGAAGATAGTGGGTTCGACTTGGATTGGCAGATTAACTTCTCCCACTACTTCTCGCTTGGATCCGTCGAAGGCTCGAACGATAGTGCTGCTTGGGCGCAAGTAGGTTCCTTGAATAGTCAACTTGTCGAGTGTGCTCTTGGGCATCACGTTCAAGGATGACCCGTTATCCACAAGAATTTTAGCGATGAGGTACTCCTTGCACTTGACAGAAATGTGCAAGGGCTTGTTGTGGCTTGACCCCTCGAGGGGGAGTTCTTCCTCTGTAAAGGTTAGGTGATCGCTTGTCGTAATGTGACCGACTATCCTCTCAACTTTTTCTTGGGATATACTGTGAGGTACATGCGCTTTGCTCAAGACCTTCATCAGGGCATTTCTATGCGGTTCCGAGATCATCATTAGAGATAACAGAGTTATCTTTGCAGGTGTATGATTGAGCTGGTCAATAATGGAATACTCGCTTTGCCTTATGAACTGGAGTAATTCGTCGGTCTCCTCCTTGGATTCTTTATTTTCTTTTTCTTTGGTCTGTTTATTTTTTCCTTTATTCTTGGGGGCATCCTCTTGTAACTCCTTGGGGGAGTAGATCCTTCCACTTCTAGTCATGCCCCCAATGTTGGCTATATTGGAGATATCCTCCTTTATTGGTGAAGATTCCCCATATCTCCATGGTACAACTTTATTTGATTCGTAGGGGAAAGGACGTGGCATAAATAGTGGCACAAGTGTTTTTGCCCCCTCCTCCTTATTGATTTTGAGGACCAACAGTCGAGGCTTATTATCCTCTTGTGGTGGTGGAGCAACTGTTGGGGAGAGCTTGATTAAGAGCGGCTTTCTCTCCATTCTTCTGATTTGGAAGACGTGTCAGTTAATCCTTCCTTTTTATTATCTTCTTTATTAAAAATGAAGGAGGGGAAATCAAATATGCAAATGAATGAAATAAATGGAAGTAGACAATTTTTGAATAAGGAAATTTTTATATATCCGTAGAAAGTGTACATTCCCCTATTCCACACTATAAAGCAACTTTTGACAAAAGCGAAAAAGCCTAAAGAAACCCACAGGCGGGTCTTGATCTCTATGTAATTCCCTTTTGGCTTCCCGAACATGACAAGGAAGTGCTTCGGTTTGCTTCTGGACCGCCTGGCTCATATCTTCACTATACTTTTGAGCCTCTTTATCTTCGCCTCTTGATGGACGACCAAGGCTTGCAGCTTGTCAAGCTTTGCAAGGGCTTGGTCCTTTTCTCGCAGTACTTGACCATACTGAGCTTTCCCATCTCTTTCTTTGCAGCGTAGCTCAGTGAGACTTTTGCTAAGCCTCTAGTTGGCCTCTCGCTCTTGGCATATTTCTGACGGAGTCCTTGTGAGGTCTTGTAGCAAATCCTTGATTGTCTGAGCCTGTTTTGCACATTTGACCTCAAGGCGTGCTGATTTGGTGGTTATTTCTTGAAGTTGGCTATCTGAGCTAGTTCTAGTAGCTTTAGATGCTTGGATAGCTTGCTCATTAGAATCAGCACACTGGTCCTTCAGGCGCTCTATTTCATGATCCTTTTTCTTGCATTGCCTCTGTAGACCATCTATGGTGAGGATAGATTCTTGCTCTCTTTCTTCAAGGGACCTCATCTGGGCTCCCATGATTTCTATCCTCCGGGCCAAGGCGTCGATTTGATTTTGTAGCTCTTCACTCTTTGAACGTGTAGCAAGTGAGGTGGATAGTTGCGACATCCCTCTTTTTCGTCTCCATTCCTCATAGTCATTGGAGACAGCTATCCAAGCTTTTCCTATCTCTCTATCTCCCATAAAGACTGGTTTCTCCCATGCTCTTCGTACAGCCAGTGAATTAGCAACAGTGCATGGGTCTCCAAAGAAACACAGTCCTCCGAGCTCCTCTCGGGATATTGCAATTTGGGTCCTCATGAGTTGTCTCATAGCTACTCTCGGCGAATAGGCTATGCAACCCCTGAGTCCTATCAACGATATGCTTGGATAATCCCCACATCTGATGAGGACTGGGCCAGGTCGGAACCAAGGGCAAACCCAGGATAATTGGTTGGTGTCCCATTGTTCCAACTCGAACTTCCACTCTAAGGTCAGGCGTCGTTGGAGAGGGATCTTGGAGAAGCTTCTCAAAGGGTTGGGGAACATCCCCACGTGACTAGAGGCGTAGAAATGTGTGATACCCCACACGAATAGTAGCGAAGAGCAACATTGTAGTGTTTTTCCTTGCTTCTGGTGACAAAATTTCACCGAGAGCAAGGTGTCGGCAAGAAGTGCAGGCAGGGGACTCTTCGAGTTCATGTCCCAGGCGAAGAAGGCATCCATGACGGCTTGATCTACTGTGTCGATATGGAAGGGAAACAAGATTGTTCCAAATATGATTAAAGGCAAGGTTTTGTTAAAAGAAGCCCATTCTACCCTTTCAGCCAAAGAGGACAGATGGTCTTTTAACATTGAGACTTTCCAACCTTGGATATTCCCTTTTTCTATCAGGGTAGTCTGCCGGAATGACAATCAGATGATGGCAGCGACTTGTGCTGCAGAAGTATATGTCCCGTGGCGAATATGGACCCTGGCTGATTTGGGTCATTTTAGCATAAGCTCATACTCCTCCAAAGTGGGCACCATATCGAACTGCGGGAATTTGAAGTAGTGTAGACTAGAGTTTCAAAAGTGAACTAGAACCCTGATAAAAACGAGATCGACACAGATCTTCAACAGGTCGAAAATCCGCCCGTAGGATTTTTTGAAGTCGGAGCGGACCTCTGGTGGCATTATCGTGCAAAGTTGTTCCAGCTTCTCAGTATGGTACCGGGGAATGTCCAATTTCTTCAATTTTCTACTAGTCCCCTCCATTTTCTAAAAACCAAAATGCATGTTTATGAACATGATGCTTATTGTGGGTATGCATGCGAGTGTTTGTTTTTACCTAAATGTTTATCATGTTTTATTTCTACATGATGTATGATAGTATTTGCGTATTTATTTTAAGAAAAATAAACTACCTATATGGATAATTTATGAATTTAATGTTTATGAACAAGGTCCCATTTATTTGATTTGGGTCTTTATTTGATTTTATTTTGTTTTAGAGCCTTTTATCTCTTCTGTCGGACTCTATGGCTACTTAGCTTACAAAGAACCTGAAGTCAGGCTAACTAAAAAGCAGACTGTCCGAGATAATATGGTTTATTGCGAAAGAATAATATTAGCGTCCCTTATCTCTTCTGTCGGACTGTGTGGCTACTTAACTTGCAAAGCACCTGAAGTCAGGCTAGCTAAAAGGCAGACTGTCTGAGATAAGGGAGTTTATTGTAAAAAATACTTTTCTGGTTTTTCTTTTTTTATCTGTTGTTTGGTTATGCTATGCAATCGAATGCAACAAACAAATTCACATACAATTCACTCATCCGCGATCAGGCGAGAAGTCGTTTTAATCATGAGGTAGGGTTTTCCTGCAGAAGAGTGCATTGGCAAGGGTAGGTTCTAACTGTTCTCACCAAGGCTTAGGACCCCAAGGTGCCCCCATTATAGGGTCCCCACTCTCCAGCCTTCCGACCATGCTTAACACTAAGGCCATAGTCAGTCTTTGTGCCAAAAGAGGAAGGTTATCACCTTGAGTGGTGGTTTCCGATCATACCAGTGGGCACATGGCCCTCACTACGGCAAATCGTACCTGCCACCCACTCCCTATTGTAGACCCCTAATTTTGCCCGACCTCTCAATAAAGGCTAAGGAGACTTCCTATAAAAGATAAGGCTCGCCTGGCATCTCAATAAAAGGCCAAAGAAGACTTCCTATATGAAGATAAAGCTTCAACGAGCGTCTATCGGCATCAACCGACGTCCGAATAAAGAAAGGAAAGCTTCCCGGGGGTCCCAGAACACAAAGGCTAGCCAAAACAGGTTGAGACAGCCGTCCCAAGCTACCCTGGCCAAGTGGGACGGCCATCCCAAGTGAGACTGCCCGTCCCACACTTCAAGAGGTGGACCTAAGCGTAAAAAATTCAAGTGGGACGGCCGTCCCAACCCAGACGGCTGTCCCAACCCAGATGGCCATCCCAAATTGCCAGGCTGCGAAAAACTATAAATAGGAGGCTCATTTGCCACTGTTTCAGACACCAGACAACTCCCAATACTTGTCTTCTCTTCCTCCTTCGAATGAACTCCCTGATTGCCTTAATAAGGTAACAATCAGTTAAGGAATTACATTCCAGCATTCGATTCTTCTATAAAATTTAGTAGAGTCGGTATTGTATTCGGAGAGGAGAGTCTTTATAGAGCGAAGGATTGCCAAAACGCATCCTCATAGTTAAAAGATTCGCAATACAAAGCTTGCTACGGAGGTTCTTTTCATTTCTCTTCTCTTTTACTGCTTTATTTATTGTTTTATGTATGCAATATAAAGTAAAGTCATGTAGATAGTCATTTTTAACATTATGCAATAAAATAGGGTAATCGCGTAATTTCTGGTAATCTTTACTTAAATGAATTAATCCGTCATAGGGAACCCGAAAGGAGCGTTGTGGGGGTGCTAACACCTTCCCCACACGTAACTAACTCCCTTACCTAACTCTGGTTATGATGGCCAAGTTTGGTTTTTATTAAAATCAACACCTTTTTATCCTTTTCCAATGTTTACGGTCAAAACATTGGTGGCGACTCCAAAAGAACCTTTTTTTTCGAAAACCTTGCTTTTATTAGAGGATAGTTCAGTTGTTGAGCACCTCGGAAGCAATGAACATATTTTAACAAAAAACACGAGTCTTAACCATCTTTTCGCGACCGCTCGCATAAACGTTCGAGATGTCCCTGGATGTCGGAACGGACGGCGGCGACACCTATGAATTTCTCACTTGCCCCCGGGTATAGAGGAAACTGCTGTGTGCAAAGGTTTGTGTATAGTTTGTATTTCAAACAATTGCGTAAAATAAACAAACAACAGTTATTAAAGCCAAGCAATTAAAGCATGTTATAATACAAGGTAGGGTAAAAGCGAAATTTCTATGTTTATTTATTAAATTGGCCCATCACTAAATGGGATCAACTCTCTAGGCTTCCCCAGTGAAGTTGCCATCTATCGCTACCGTAAAAAAGAGGCGGTCGGAGCGACGCGATGGTTCCGACTTTCCGTTTTTTTCATGTTTAATTATGGGTGGATTTACAACGCCTCTAGGTTGTCCGATAATCGGGCTGAACCTAAGGGCGAGGTTTTCAAAAGAGAGCTTTTAGATCATCTGATAGTCGGGCTGACCTAAGAGCAAGACTTAGAGGGTTCTTATGGAGTCGCCACCGATGTTTTTACTAGAAACATCGAAAAAGGAAAGAAAAAGGGGTTGGTTTTTTAAGAAAAACCAACTTTGGTGGTTAAAACCGGAGTTGGGTAAGGGAGTTAGTTACGTGTAAGTGAGGTATTAGCTCCCTTACGATGCCCCTTTCGGGTTCCTTATGATGGGCCAGTTATTTTATAAATAAACTTTTGAAATGACGCTTTTACCCTTTTATTTGCGGAATAAAAAAATGATGACTACATCGCCCTAATTAACACATATATAGATAATAAAGCGATAAAAGAGAGAGGGATAATGAAGAAACCTCTGAAGCAAGCTTTGATTAGTTCTCGTAAAAATAGGGTACATTTTGGAAGCTCTTCGCTCTACAATGTTGCTTTTTCTCTCTTAAAACTCTCTTAAAACACTCAAAAACTCCGAAAATGCTTCGGAGGGGCTCTAGAAGAGGAATTCTAAGAAAGTGTAGAAAGAAGAATGGGAAAACTGTGTGAAATGAAGGGGAGAGCGCCCCCTATTTATTGGGATTCGTGCCTGTCAGGTCGAGACGGTCGTCTCGTCATTCAGGATGGCAGTCTCGACTTTGACAAATGGCGAGATAGCCGTCTCGTTTGGCGAGACGGTGGTATCAACTTGCCAAATGATGAGGGGGCCGTCTTGTTGAACATACAAGGACTTGATGTTGAACTTACATGGACATGAAGCTTGTTGATTTTGATGATGATTTAAGAACAAAGAACTTAGAGAGTTGAAGACTTGTATTATTGTGTAATAACTCTAATTTCATGTGTTTGAGTCTGTAATATTAGAGTCTAAGATAGCCGGTACATAGTCTACTCTTTAGAAGCTTCAAAAACTCATATCTATCAAAAAGCCTCAGGTTTAATCGATTAAATCACCAGATAATCGATTATTACAGTGAGAAAAACCATTTTTTGTATCTGTTCACTGTAATATTCGATTAACACACCTATTAATCTACTAACAGGCCTGTTAATCGATTAATAGCGCAAATAATCGATTAAACCAGTGTGTTTTGGGGTTCTGTTGATTTTGGCTCTATAATAATCGATTAACACTTGATTTAATCGATTATTTCAGTCAGATTTGGATTTTGAACTTCAAATTAAACCTATTTTCGAAAACCCTAATCCCAATACTACAAAATCCGAAAATCCCCAATTCCCAAACCCTAATTCTTCTACTTAAGGTTCTCTAAGGCTCTCAGAAAAAAAAAAACAACCTTTTTCAAACAAAAGTTAAGAGTTGTGATTGCCAGAGAACTGTTTGTTGGAGGAAAAAGGGGCTTTTGGAACCTGGTGTGGGCTAGAAGCGATAAGAATCACTAAGTGGAGTTCTTAGTGGATTGTGTGTTGTGCCGTCTCTAGGGAAAGTTGTTCTTCATCTCTTGTGGGACTCAAGAGAGGTGTTTTCGTTACTTTATCTTTTTCATTTGTAATATGCTTGTATAACTTTGATTATAGTGACAACGTTAATCCTCTATTTGAGTGATTAGCAATTGGACGTAGGGTCTTTTGATCCGAACCAATATAAATCTCCTGAGTAAGACTCTATCCTTTTCTTATTTACGTTTACACAGTATTTTAATTTAGGGAAAATTTTTAAAACCTAATTTTTGTTAAGAAACCAATGCACCCCCCTCTTGGTTTTTGTCTGACCACGCAAACATTCCGCTGCGCGATTCCAACAAGTGGTATCAGAGCTTGCTTTGATAGTCATTCAAATTTTTCGAAAATGACTGGACAAAATCAAACTTTTTCCGAAGGTGCGTCTATCAACAGACTGTTGAACATTCAAGGACTTGATGTTGAACTTACATGGACATGAAGCTTGTTGATTTTGATGATGATTCAAGAACACAAGACTTAGAGAGTTGAAGACTTGTTTTTCTGTGTAATAACTCTGTTTTGATTAGATTGAGTCTGTAATATTAGAGTTTGAGATAGTCGGTACATAGTCTGCACCTTAGAAGCTTCAAAAAGCTCAATTTTATCAAAGTGCCTCGGCTTTAATCGATTAAATGGTGAAATAATTGATTAAAACAGTGAGAAAAACCATTTTCTGTATCTGCTCACTGGTTTAATCGATTAACACACATGTTAATTGATTAACAAGCCTGTTAATCGATTAACAGGTCTTTTAATTGATTAAAATAGAGAGTTTTGGGGTTCTGTTGATTTTGGCTCTGTAATAATTGATTAACACTTCATTTAATCGATTATTTCAGTCAGATTTTGATTTTCAACTTCAAATCAACCCTATTTTCGAAAACCCAATTCCAAAGACTCCTAGTTCCGAAAATCCCAATTCCCAAACCCTAATTTCTCTACTTAAGCTTCTCTATGGCACTCAGAAAAAAAAAACAACCTTTTTCAAACAAAAGTTAAGTGTTAAGAGTGTCAGAGAACTGTTTGTTGGAGGAAAAAGGGGCTTTTGGAACCTGGTGTGGGCTAGAAGCGATAAGAATCACTAAGTTGAGTTATTAGTGGATTGTGTGTTGTGCCGTCTCTGGGGAAAGTTGTTCTTCATCTCTTGTGGATTTCAAGAGAGGTGTTTTCTTTACTTTATCTTTTCAATTGTAATTTGTTTGTAACAACTTTGATCATAGTGACAGCGTTAATCCTCTGTTTGAGTGATTAGCAACTGGACGTAGGGTCTTTTGATCCGAACCAGTATAAATCTCTTGTGTAAGACTCTATCTCTATCTTATTTACGTTTACACAGTATTTTAATCGGTAAAATTTGGGAAAAATTTTTAAAACCTAATTTTGGTTAAGAAACCAATTCACCCGCCCTCTTGGTTTTTGTCCGACCACGCGAACATTCCGCCGCGCGATTCTAACAAGTGGTATCAGAGCTTGCTTTGATAGTCATTCAAATTTTTTGAAAATGGCCGGACAAAATCAAACTTTTGCCGAAGGTGCGTCTATCAACAGACCCCCACTTTTTGCGGGTCAAAATTATCCTTTCTGGAAAGTACGAATGCAAATCTTTTTAGAGTCTGTTGATAAAGGCATTTGGGACGCTATTTTAAACGGTCCATATGTTCCTAAAGTTACTGAGAACAGTGTTGACGTTCCTAAACATTTTTCTAGATGGACAACAGAGGAAAACAGAAAAGCACAATTTGACGTTAGGGCTAGAAATATTATTTCATCTGCTTTAACCCTTGACGAGTTTTACAGGATCTCTGTTTGTAAAAGTGCTCAAGATATGTGGGAAAAACTAAGAGTAACTTATGAAGGAACCGATGATAGTGATGCGATTTCGGAATCAAGTGACTCAGAAATAGAAGCTAACATTTGCTTGTTGGCAAAAGACAATATATCTTCCAACTTTGAGGTTAGTGATTCTGACCCATCCTCAAGTGATGATGAAAATGATTTTGATGAATTACAAAATGCATATAATGAATTGTTTAGTGCCTTTAAGGAATTGAAAAATGAATACAAAGCTGTGAAAAAGAGTTTAAGTAGATCCGAAAAGGAGGTAGAGTCCTTAAAAACGAAAATTGCATGTTTAGAGGAAAAGGAAACCTTAGAAACGAAAATTGTATGCTTAGATGAGAATGATGATAAGAATATAGTATGTGCATCTTGTAAAGAATATGAGTATGACATAGATATACTTAATCATTTGCTTGATAAAGCCGAAAAGGAATTGAGTAATAATAATAAGGATAAAATTGTTGTAACTCAAAATAGTGTAAATCATGAAGTTTCTATGAAAAAGCCTAAATCTAAAAAGAGAAGAGTATGGGTGGAAAAAGGAACTAAAGTATCTATTGTTAGAAATACATCATTTTCAAAAGCTACATATAAAGCATGTTTTTATTGTATGAAACATGGTCATACTTCAAATAGATGTAAAATAAAACATTTTGGTGTTCCTAAAGGAAAATATATTTGGGTTCCTATAGTTAAATGAATTGTTTGTCTCTTGTATTTATTCAAAGAAAATTAATCATTTACTATGTTTTGAATAGAATGCTCATTAGGTCAATTATAAAATCAACTCCCTATGATTTTATTAAATGGTAGAAAGCCTAATGTTGCTCATTTGAAAATTTTTGGATGTAAGTGCTTTGTGTTAAATAATGGAAAGGACAACTTAGGAAAATTTGACTCAAAAGTCGATGAGGGAATTTTCTTAGGTTATTCATTAACTAGCAAGGCTTACAGGGTGTTTAATAGTAGAACCTTAAATATTGAAGAATCTATTCATGTTACTTTTGATGAAATTGTAGACCTTGGGGGAAATCCTCTTGAGTCAAATAAAGAACTTGCAGGTGATGATGAGTATATAAGAGAGGCTCTTGATAAATTGTATTTGGAAGAAAATGAGCCTTCTCAAACGCCTGAATTAGCAAAAGAATGGCAATCACCTAGAGGACTCTCAATGGTCAATATCATTGGTGATATCTCAAAAGGGGTAAGAACTAAAAATATGACTAATTTCTGCATGTCTGTAGCTTTTGTGTCACAGATAGAACCCAAAAATGTTGAGGAAGTGCTTAAAGATGACCAATGGTGCATAGCAATGCAAGAAGAACTTAACCAATTTGAAAGGAATCAAGTCTAGGAATTAATCCCAAGGGAAGAATCACATCAAGTTATTGGAACCAAATGGGTGTTTAGAAATAAACTTGATGAAGATGGAAACATAACAAAAAATAAAGCCAGACTTATTGTCATAGGCTATTGTCAGGAGGAAGGTATAGATTATGATGAAACTTATGCTCCTATTGCCAGGTTAGAGGCTATACGCCTACTTCTTGCTTATGCATCTTTGATGAAATTTAAATTATATCAAATGGATGTTAAGAGTGCATTTTTGAATGGTTTTATTAAAGAAGAAGTTTATGTGGAGCAACCCCCTAGATTTGAGGATTTTAATTATCCTAATCATATTTTTAAATTAAAGAAAGCATTATATGGGTTGAAACAAGCTCCTAGATCTTGGTATGAAAGGCTAAGTAGTTTCCTAACTTTAAATGATTTTTCTAGAGGAAAAATTGATTCTACTCTGTTTATAAAGAAAGTTAAAGAACATATCTTATTGGTCCAGGTATATGTTGATGATATTATTTTTGGATCAACTGATAATTCGTTATGTGTAGAATTTGCTAAGATAATGCAGGGAGAGTTTGAAATGTCTATGATGGGATAATTGACATTCTTCCTTGGACTTCAAATCAAGCAACTTAAAGATGGCATTTTCATCTCTCAAACCAAATACTGCAAAGAGATCCTTAAAAAGTTTGGAATGGACACTCAAAGGAAGCTAACACACCCATGGGAACTTCATGTTATCTAGACAAGGATGAATCAGGTTTGGAAGTTAATCAATCTATGTATAGAGGTATGATAGGTTCACTGTTATACTTAACTGCAAGCAGACCTGATATTATGCATTCTGTTTGTGTGTGTGCTAGATTTTAGGCTTGTCCAAAAGAATCTCACCTAATTGTAGTAAAACATATTTTAAAATATTTAAAAGGAACTACTGGTTTTAGTTTATGGTATCCATCTAATGCTTGTACTAGTTTAATAGGATATTCTGATGCTGATTATGGTGGATGCAAAATTGATAGAAAGAGTACTAGTGGGACATGTCATTTGTTAGGTTCATCCTTAGTATCTTGGCATTCTAAGAAACAGGCATGTGTTGCTTTATCCACCACTGAAGCTGAATATATTGCAGCTGGTAATTGTTGTGCTCAAATTTTGTGGATGAAACAACAGCTAGAAGATTATAGTATATTTCTAAATGGCATACCTTTAATGTGTGATAATACGAGTGCAATCAATCTTACTAAGAATCCAGTAATGCACTCTAGGACTAAGCATATAGAGATTAGACATCACTTTTTGAGAGATCATATCAGTAAAGGAAACTATAAAATAGAGTACGTTGATACAAAGCATCAATTAGCAGGCATTTTTACTAAGCCTCTACCCAAGGATAGATTCTATGATCTTAGAAGAGACTTAGGGATATTAGAAATAACTTAAAATTCTGCTTAATTAGACAGGTTTTGTATGATTGTAAGGATATAATTCATTATACAGGATGTTAATAGATTATCATGTGTATAAACCTCAAAAATTTGATGAACTCTCTGGAATAATCGATTAATTGGAGTTATAATCGATTATTTGCATCCAAAACACCCAAAACATAACATTCCTCTCTGGATTAATCGATTAATTCGCCCATTAATTGATTAAAATCAGTATTAATCGATTAACAGCTCAAATTAATCGATTAAATGGGTCTGGCACTGGTTTAATCGATTAATTTGAGTTTTAATCGATTAAACCTGGCAAGTTTGGATTCCTAGCCGTTGCCAACGGCTCTTTTGACCCTTATTCACTTTCATATGACCGTTGGAGATGCTTGGCTATAAATAGGGACTTCCATTTCACTTATACTCACTTCTATCTCTTGAAATCAAGCTTACTTGCCTCATTCTATCAATCTTGCCTTCTTCTCACTTAACTTGTCCTCTTAAATCTTCTTGTTACTCTTCTAATCCTTCAATGGCCTCATCTTCTTGTGCAAAAGTCCCTACTAGAAGAAGATTTGCACCCTCATCTCATCCCCGTCCTAATTCTATAGAAGATGGATCTCTGATGCAGAAGGCCGACAATAATTTTTGTCCTATTGGAAGGAACGTGGTATTATTTCTCCTAAGTTCCTTATTGGTGAGCAGTTCATCAATAGGGGATTCAACTTTCCTAATCTCCTTGAAATTCAAGGAGTTCTCCCTTTCATCCAAATGCAAGGTACGTATTATCCTGACTTAGTTAGGGTATTTTACTCTAGGTTCAAATTTAGAGATCAAATTGCTACCTCTCGAGTAAAGGGGGTCACAATTATTCTTGATGATGATATTTGGGAGAACGTTGCCCACTTTCCTATTAGAGAAGATGCTATTAACATGTATGGTGAGTTAGATGATTTTGACAGGATCATGGCGTACCGTTCTTTTCTACGAAACCCCTCCATGGAGATTGGGCGTCTCCTTCTAGCTGGACCTTTGAAGAAGGAGGAACGCATGATTCTACATCTACTTGTCTGGATCCTATGTCCCCGAGCTACGAATCATGCTCAATGTTCTTCAATTGATATTCGTATTATTCATACCATAATGAATAATGAGTCTTTAGATTGGGGCGTTCTTATCACCATGACTATGTTACATGTTAGAAAAAGAGGCTTGTCGCCGCCATCCGTTCCGACGTCCAGGGACATCTCGAACGTTTATGCGAGCGGTCGCGAAAAGATGGTTTAGACTCGCGTTTTTTGTTAAAATTATGTTCATTGCTTCCGAGGTGTTCAACAACTGAACTATCCTCTAATAAAAGCAAGGTTTTCGAAAAGGGGTTGATGAGTCATTATTTTCCCGCATTTTCTTATCTTTATATACTTATCTTAATTGGTGCATTGTGTTTAATTGTCTATTATTAGTGCATTTTCATTGATTGGGCTTCATTGGGCTAATAATTTAGATTTTAATCTATTTGATCTAATTTTTACTCATTATTAATTTTAGGACAGTTTAAAGTTGAAAAGTTGGGTCAAATGTCATATTTTATTTTATACGGGTACTGACATTAGTTTATTGTTTTATTTATCATTTTTTCTACAGATGTCCAAATAACATAATTCTAAAATAATTATAAACTAGACACATTGAGCTTTCCACAGGATCCAAAATCATTCAATTCGAAGCTAAATTGGATTTTACATAAATTATCCAAAACGGGTCAAGCGCACCAGGCCGGCCCAATGGACATGCTTCAGTAATTTAAGTCTCCTAATTTCATTATAGCTCCGAAAATAGTAGAAATGGTGGCGTTTTAAAGCTAGCTCAAAATTCTTTCGTTGGAGACCAAAATCGCTTAATTTGGATAAGTATTGAAAATACTGCACGTGTTTGAAGTTCATGGACCTGCACTGAAGCCAATTTATGATGTGTTTCATGGGCTAGTTGAGCCCAAACCTCGATTAAGATTAGGGTTAGGGTTATTTATATAAGAGAGGCACATCACACGAAGAGAAGACACATCACAGAAGGACTAGGCAGCCACCACACTTCCGTCTTTCATCTTCTGCAATTTACATTCAAGTTTGTTACTCTTCTGTCATTATTTTTAAATTCTTGTTTCAATTTTAATTATGTTTCTTCTATTGCGTTTTCAACTTTCTATGGATAGCTAAATCTTTGTATTGATTTTCTGAGAAGAATGCAAGTAGATCTTTGAGGTTTTGTTCTTCAATTTCATATTGTTTGTTCTCTTAACTCTTCATCTTCTAATCTCAGTATTGAATTATAATCTGTTTATGCTTAATAAACCGAAACTTATATCACAGTTTGCTTAATTCTGTGTTAGATATGAGATTATGTGATGTATGCAATGCTTAATTGTATAAGGATAATTTGGGGTTAATGTTCGCTTAGTTGGTTAATTTCATGTTGGAATAAGGGTTAAGGAAAATTTGGGATTAATCTTCGCTTAGTTGGTTAATTTCATATTGGAACAAGGGTTAAAGCTAATTTGAGATTAATCTTCGCTTAGTTGATTAATTTTGGATTAGAATATAATTTGGGATTTATCTTCGCTTAGTCGGTTA
Source organism: Sphenostylis stenocarpa (assembly GCA_963425845.1). NCBI lineage: Eukaryota > Viridiplantae > Streptophyta > Magnoliopsida > Fabales > Fabaceae > Sphenostylis > Sphenostylis stenocarpa. Next base: position 22,727,817 of record OY731408.1, read on the forward strand.
ATTTCGAATTAATTTCGTAATCTAGGATAAGTGACGCTGCATTAGAATCGAGAAAATCAATTGCATTTAATCTGTTTTTAATCCGCATTTTTATAATCTGTTTTTGTTTTGTTTCATCTAATATTTTAATTTTGAAAAACTCCCCTTTTAATTTTTTTGTTACTAAAAATTGATAAACTTTGATAGAAATTTGTGGTCTTTGGGAGACGACCTAGGAAAGCTTCCTAGTACTACATATATCTGTTTTAATTATTTGACCGAGTACGACATCGATCAAATTTGGCGTCGTTCTTGGGGACCAAGATTTTTGTCTAGGTTTTCAATTTTTATTTTCTCGTTTCTGTTTTCATTTTTTTGTTTTTATTTTATTTTATTTGAATATTTTATTTGATTTTCAGTTATTTAATATTTGATTTTCAGTTATTTGGATATTTTATTTGATTTTCAGTTAATTGAATATTTTATTTGATTTTCAGTTATTTAAATATTTTATTTGATTGTTAGTTATTTAATATTTTATTTGATTTGGATATTTTATTTGATTGTTAGTTATTTAATATTCTATTTGATTTGCTCGTTATTTGAATATTTTATTTGATTTGATGTTATTTAGATATTTTATTTGATTTTTAGTTATTTAAATATTTTATTTGATTTTCAGTTATTTGAATATTTTATTTGATTGCTAGTTTTTAATATTTTACTTGATTTTAAGTTATTTAATATTTGATTTTCAGTTATTTGAATATTTTATTTGATTTGTTGTTATTTGGATATTTTATTTGATTTTTAGTTATTTGAATATTTAATTTGATTTGCAGTTATTTAAATATTTTATTTGATTTTTAGTTATTTAAATATTTTATTTGATTTTTAGTTATTTAATATTTGATTTTCGAGTTATTTGGATATTTTATTTGATTTTCAGTTAATTGGATATTTTATTTGATTTTCTATTTAATTTAAAATTCTTACTTCTCTTAATACTATTTTGATAGCTCAATGTGTTCTAAAACTCTTTTGGGTTAAAAAAAATAAAAAAAAATAAAAAAAAAAGAATAAAAAAATAAAATAAAATAAAAAAATAAAAAAAAATAAATATTAAAAAAATATTAAATATATATATATATATAAATAATAATTCAAAAAAAAAAAACAATTTCATCTCTAATTTGTTTTTCTAGCTTTATAAAAAAAAAATTATTTATAATTTCCATTTTTATAAGAAACTCTGGATATAGCTTGGTAGTGTGAGAGTGCATGCCTAGGAGGGTTCTGGCTAGGAAAGATTTGGTACTTAAGCGTGTCCATTAGTGACCCATCTCTCTTTCCTGGGAACCTACCTGGTGTACTTGTTCACGATCTACCGTTGTCAATCCAGTAAACAACTGATTTTTTTTAGAAATTTTTTTTTTTAACTCTTGGGAAATACATGAATTGTTGAATATAGTGCATGACTAGGAGCAATCCTGACCTTTTACAACCTTTTGATCCCGAGATAGACAGAACTTTTCATAGATTAGTTAGACATTCTAGGAATTCATCTCTTGAGTCTGAACCATTAGATAGTCATAGTGAGAGTACTGCACCTAATATACCTTCTTCTGATAATTTCCAAACTAATAACATGGGTGATCAACCTATTGGACCTCGTGAGAGGACTCTCAGGGAGATGGCTGCACCTGATTTCACTTATGCAAATTTATGTATCCAATACCCTGAAGAGGATGTACCATTTGTGCTTAAAACTGGACTAATCCATTTGTTGCCCAAGTTTCATGGTCGTGCAGGTGAGGATCCATACAAGCATCTCAAGGAGTTCCATATAGTCTGCTCCACCATGAAGCCACAAAATGTTCCTGAAGATCACATATACCTGAAGGCTTTTCCTTTCTCTTTGGAGGATCTTGCCAAAGACTCGTTGTACTACTTAGCTCCTAGTCCCATAACGAGCTGGGATGATTTGAAGAGAGTCTTTCTAGAGAAATTTTTCCCTGCTTCTAGGACCACTGCCATCAGAAAGGATATATCAAGTATCAGGCAACAGATGGGAGAGAGCTTATACGAGTATTGGGAGAGGTTCAAGAGACTTTGTGCAAGTTGCCCTCACCACCAAATATCGAACAGCTACTCGCTGCAGGTACTTTTATGAGGGGATGAACACAATGGATAGGAGTATGATAGATGCAGCTAGTGGAGGAGCTTTAGGAGACATGACACTCTGCCTCGCTAGAGATTTAATTGAGAAGATGGCATCCAATTCCCAGCAATTTAACATGAGGAGTGATGCAATAGTCCTTAGAGGTGTACATGATGTGGGTTCATCAGATTTAGTGGAGAAGAAGCTAGAAAGTAAGATTGATGCCCTCACCACCCTAGTCTCCCAACTTGCTGCAAATCGGAGACCTGCACCACCTGTCGGGGTTTGTGGCATTTGTACTTCAATTGAGCATCCCACCGATTGCTGCCAATTATTGCATGAGTCTACAGGTTCCGGAGCTCCACAAGCTTATGCAGCAAACATTTTCAATAATAGGGCTTCGAACCGACAACATAATTTTGACCTCTCAAGCAATAGATACAATCCAGGATGGAGGAATCACCCAAATCCGAGATGGTCCAATCGACGGCACCAACAGCAGCGAGAATCCTTTGCCACCACCACCATTTCGGAGTCTGCTGGTCCAAGCGGACCTTATGTGCCTCCACCAATGCAACAACAATATCGGAGGCAGCAAAATGAAGCACCAGCTCCTCAACCTTCTTCACCTTCATTAGAGGAATTGGTCAAACAAATGGCCGAGATGAACATACGAGTACCAACAGAAAAATGATGCCTCCATTCGGAGTTTAACCAACCAGATTGGTCAACTAGCTACTGCTGTGAATCAATTGCAAAATCAAAATTCAGACAAGCTCCCTTCGCAGACTGTGGTTAATCCTAAGAATGTGAGTGCCATCACATTGAGGTCAGGGAAACAGATTGACATACCCACTACAACACCTCCACCCTCATCTGTAGCTGCCTCAGTTCCTGCACCTGAGCAACTAGTTGGTAGTCAAAAATTGCATATAGATGGACCTTCTTCCAGCCCCAGTTCTGACCTGCAACACCCTCCTATCCCTCTTCCATTCCCTCCCAAAGCAATTCCAAGCAAAAAGATGGACGAGGTCGATAAAGAGATTCTGGAGACCTTTAGAAAAGTTGAGGTGAACATACCTCTGCTTGATGCCATCAAGCAAATTCCCAGATATGCTAAATTCCTGAAGGAGCTGTGCACCCACAAGAGGAAGATGAAGGGCAGTGAGATAATCAGTATGGGCAGAAATGTGTCTGCTTTGATAGGTAAATCTGTTCCTTACATTCCTGAGAAATGTAAGGACCCAGGTACATTCTGCATACCTTGTATTATTGGCAATAATAAATTTGAGAATGCCATGCTTGATTTGGGTGCTTCAATTAATGTTATGCCTTTGTCCATTTTTAATTCTTTATCTCTTGGACCTCTGCAACCTACGGGTGTGGTGATACAACTGGAAAATAGGAGTGTAGCCCACCCTACAGGTTTCATTGAGGATGTCTTAGTTCGGGTTGGTGAACTCATTTTTCTTGCTGATTTCTATGTGCTTGATATGGAGGAGGGATTCTCCCATGGATCTGTCCCAATCATTTTAGGAAGACCATTTTTAAAGACTGCAAGAACCAAGATTGATGTGCATGCAGGGACCTTATCCATGGAATTTGATGACATTGTGGTGCACTTTAATATTCTAAATGCCATGAAACACCCATCTGAGGAGATAGAACCAGGAACCACCATGATGAGGAAGACTTTGTTTGTTTTAGCGGAACAAAGTTGCTACTTGATGACCTCAACACCTGTACCATCTGAGGAGATAGATCCGGGACCCACCATGATTAGGGAGTTCTCTTTTTCCTTCTCTTTACTTTTACTGCACTTGTCCAATTGGTGATTTGATTGCTTGATTTGATGTTATGCTACATTGGGACAATTTGTAGTTTAAGTGTGGGGGAGACTATTATTTGTTTTCTTTGTTTAGGATTTTTAGTTTTCTTTGTGTTTCAGGTTCGTGTTTTGTGTACAATTTGCATGTTTCTTTTGGATCTCTGGGTTTTGTTTAGGTTTTGGGCACTTTCTTCACTCTTAGATAGGAGTTGCTTTATGCTTTTTGGATTGAAATCCCTGTTTTCTCTCGCTTGTCAAATTGGTTACGATGTTTGAGAGGTCTGAATTGAAGGCGACAATCTTACCCTTTGTGAGGAATTGAGCCACTACCTTTCTTTCTTGAGTGTTATGCCTCTTGATTGCTTGCGCAGTAGCCTTGGCTTGACTCTGATTGATACTTCTTGATTCACATGCATGTTTGGAGATGATTAAGGCATTTTTGTTCTGATTAGCCTCTAGCCAAATGAGCCTACCTTGAATTAATTCCTTTGATAGCCCCTTTGAGCCTATGTTTCCCTTTATTTCTTTTGAAGCTCATTAAAAGCCTTAAGTGAAAAACCATGATTACCTTAACCTTAGGGATTTTTGGAGCTTTGGAATTGTTTTGGGAATAAGTTATTGAATAAGTGTGGGGGTGCATTTTGTATTTCATTGGATGATGTATTGGCTAGTTGGTTATCTCTGCTATATAGTTTTTGTGTTTTCCTTTCTTAAAAAAAAAAAAAAAAAGGAAGAAAAAAAAAAGAAGAAGAAGATATATATATAAAAATATATATATATATATATATATATATATATATATATAAAATAATAAGAAAGGAAAGTTGTGGTTGAGGTAAAGGCAGTAGTGGAGGTTTGATATTAGAGGTTTTTGGGCATGCATCTTGTGCTTATTTTTTACTTATTCCCCATTGCTCCTCTAGTTCCTCTGGTTCACAGCTACTTATCCTATATGATATCCTCTACCTTGTCCCTACCCCCATTACAACCTAAAAAGACCTTTTGATCTTTTTATGCATGTGCGTTAGGTGTTGAGTTTAGAGGCTTGCCAAGTCTATCTGTTGTTTGCTTTTCTTGAGTATTTTGAGAGTATACAGTAGCCTAAACACATGAGAGATACAGTGCATCTTGTGAGGTTTTGTCACTTTGATTCACCTTTTGACCTGATTGACCTCTTGCCAGGTTTTGAAATGCTTGGATGATTTCCATGAGTATCTCGGTTCCTCTGACTCTTTGTGTGTAGGATGTTGTCTACTCCTTTCTTTTCCCAAGATTCATTAAGGATTGTGTAAATTTGTTTGTGTTTTGTGTGTCTTCTTGTTCTTGCTCCTTTTTGTTATGTCACTCTCTTCGATGTCTTTGGAATTGCTCCTTGCTTTGCTTCTTGATTTTGCCCGGGAGTACAAAAGGCTAAGTGTGGGAGAATTTGATGAGTCATTATTTTCCCGCATTTTCTTATCTTTATATACTTATCTTAATTGGTGCATTGTGTTTAATTGTCTATTATTAGTGCATTTTCATTGATTGGGCTTCATTGGGCTAATAATTTAGATTTTAATCTATTTGATCTAATTTTTACTCATTATTAATTTTAGGACAGTTTAAAGTTGAAAAGTTGGGCCAAATGTCATATTTTATTTTATACGGGTACTGACATTAGTTTATTGTTTTATTTATCATTTTTTCTACAGATCTCCAAATAACATAATTCTAAAATAATTATAAACTAGACACATTGAGCTTTCCACAGGATCCAAAATCATTCAATTCGAAGCTAAATTGGATTTTACATAAATTATCCAAAACGGGTCAAGCGCACCAGGCCGGCCCAATGGACATGCTTCAGTAATTTAAGTCTCCTAATTTCATTAGAGCTCCGAAAATAGTAGAAACGGTGGCGTTTTAAAGCTAGCTCAAAAGGCTTTCGTTGGAGACCAAAATCGCTTAATTTGGATAAGTATTGAAAATACTGCACGTGTTTGAAGTTCATGGACCTGCACTGAAGCCAATTTATGATGTGTTTCATGGACTAGTTGAGCCCAAACCTCGATTAAGATTAGGGTTAGGGTTATTTATATAAGAGAGGCACATCACACGAAGAGAAGACACATCACAGAAGGACTAGGCAGCCACCACACTTCCGTCTTTCATCTTCTGCAATTTACATTCAAGTTTGTTACTCTTCTGTCATTATTTTTAAATTCTTGTTTCAATTTTAATTATGTTTCTTCTATTGCGTTTTCAACTTTCTATGAATAGCTAAATCTTTGTATTGATTTTCTGAGAAGAATGCAAGTAGATCTTTGAGGTTTTGTTCTTCAATTTCATATTGTTTGTTCTCTTAACTCTTCATCTTCTAATCTCAGTATTGAATTATAATCTTTTTATGCTTAATAAACCGAAACTTATATCACAGTTTTCTTAATTCTGTGTTAGATATGAGATTATGTGATGTATGCAATGCTTAATTGTATAAGGATAATTTGGGGTTAATGTTCGCTTAGTTGGTTAATTTCATGTTGGAATAAGGGTTAAGGAAAATTTGGGATTAATCTTCGCTTAGTTGGTTAATTTCATATTGGAACAAGGGTTAAAGCTAATTTGAGATTAATCTTCGCTTAGTTGATTAATTTTGGATTAGAATATAATTTGGGATTTATCTTCGCTTAGTCGGTTAATTTCGAATTAATTTCGTAATCTAGGATAAGTGACGCTGCATTAGAATCAGAAAATCAATTGCATTTTAATCTGTTTTTAATCCGCATTTTTATAATCTGTTTTTGTTTTGTTTCATCTAATATTTTAATTTTGAAAAACTCCCCTTTTAATTTTTTTGTTACTAAAAATTGATAAACTTTGATAGAAATTTGTGGTCTTTGGGAGACGACCTAGGAAAGCTTCCTAGTACTACATATATCTGTTTTAACTATTTGACCGAGTACGACATCGATCAGGGGTTCTTTTGGAGTTGCCACCAATGTTTTGACCATAAACATTGGAAAAGGATAAAAGGCGTTGATTTTATTAAAAACCAAACTTGGCCATTATAACCAGAGTTAGGTAAGGGAGTTAGTTACGTGTGGGGAAGGTGTTAGCACCCCACAACGCCCCTTTCGGGTTCCCTATGACGGATTAATTCATTTAAGTGAAGATTATGAGAAATTATGCGATTATCCTATTTTATTGCATAATGTTAAAAAATGGCTATCTACATCACTTTATTTTACATTGCATACAGAAAGCAATAAATAAAGCAGTAAAAGAGAAGAGAATTGAACAGAACCTCCGTAGCAAGCTTTATATTGCAAATCTTTGATCGCAAGGATGTGTTTTGGCAATCCTTCACTCTACAAAGACTCTCCTCTCCAAATACAAGATCGACTCGACTCAATTTTACAGAAGAATCGAATGCTGGAATATGATTCCTTAACTGTTTGTTACCTTATTAAGGCAATCAGAGAGTTCATTCGAAGAGGGAAGAGGATAGACAAGTACTAGGAGTTGTCTGGTGTGTGAAACAGTGGCAAATGAGCTTCCTATTTATAGTTTTCGCTGCCTGCACACTTGGGACGCGCGTCTGGGTTGGGACGACCGTCCCAACTGCATGATTTACATATACTGAGACCACCTGGGGAGCTGGGACTGGCAGTCCCACTTGGGACGGCCGTCCCACTTGGCCAGGGAAGGTTGGGACGGCCGTCTCGACCTTGGGACGGCCATCTCGACCTGTTTTGGCCAGCTTTCGTGTTCTGGGACCCCCGGGAAGCTTTCCTTTGTGTATTCAGACGTCGTTTGATGCCGATAAACGCCCGTTAAAGCTTTATCTTTATATAGGAAGTCTTCTTGGCCTTTATAGAGATGTCAGGCGAGCTTTGTCTTTGTTGTAGGAATTCTCTTTAGCCTTTATTATTGAGAGGCCGAGCGAGCTTTGTCTTGTTATATGAAATCTTCTCAGCCTTTATTGAGAGACCGGGCAAAATTAGGGGTCTACAAGGCTGAGATCAAGAGGGGGGTGAATTGATCTTTGAAAGATTTTCGCAATTAATAGATTATCTATTTCAAAGATTAAGTAATTTGACCAATTCTTGAATCACACAGCAAGCAACCAAAAAATAAATGTCGTCACAGAATTAAAGAAGAGAAAGGTTTAGAAAGATATCACCAAAGTTTATACTGGTTCACCCAATCCCAGGGCTACGTCCAGTCTCCAGCCAAATTCCAGCTGAGTTCCACTAGATTGAATGTTTTACAGATTACAACCTTAATCACACACTCAATCTACCACAAGAACCACAATTCCAGTTCCTGCACCTAACCTTTCACCAAGAACCAAATTCCAGTTCTTGAATTACCCTGCAGCCAAATTCCAGCTACAGAAACCAGTGCCCACAATTCCAGGCACCAACAATATAGTCAAAGAAAGTAAAGAAACAAACAGAAGAAACTAAAACGCTCAAACCAGTTTTTATGCAGTTCTGCAATATGTGTTTCTTCTCCAAAAGAATGCAATTTGCCTCAAGAAAGAACTTTGATGAACTTCACAAAAACTAGCGTGATTCTTTCTTGAAAGTAGCACTTTTGATTGCTTGATTGATTGCTAAAAGATGTATTTCGAGATGTGTATTTAAAAAGTTCAAGCAACTCTATTTTTATAGAAGATTTCATAACTACTGGTTTAATTAATCTGTTAAAATAATCTTTTAATCTATTAAAAGTCTTGTTTTAATCTGTTAAAACTTCTTTTAATCCATTAAAACGTTCTTGATTATTTTCCAGATTTGTCTTAACTAATACGACAATGTTTATATCAATTAAAACTCTTTGTAAAAAATCTTCTAATTTGTTTTAATCGATTGTTTCGTGTTTCAATCGATTAAAATACTGCAAAACTTTCTTGTAAATTTTTCCAAGTAATTTTAACTGATAAAAAATCGTTTTAATCGATTAAAACGTTAAGCAGAATTTTTCTTAAGTTGATTTAATCGATTGAAACACAGTTTAATCGATTGAAATAGTTCTCATCGGTCATAACCCAATTCTGATCGATCATAACTGGTTATGATCGGTCATACCTCAATTCTGATCGATCATATTTGGTTTTGATCGGTCATAAACCCATTCTGATCGGTCAAACAAGTACTCTAAGTGGTTTTAATTAATTATTTTGAAGTTGTATCGATTAAAATACTGCTGTAACACTTATCTCGAACATTTTAAGTGATTTTAATCGATTATTTCAAACTCAGATCGCTTAAAATACTGATCGAAGGTTTTCAAAACTTCTTTTTAATGAAAACAATCGGTTATTTCGAAGTTATATCAGTTGAAACCTCGTTATAAAAGTGTGAAGAACATTTTAGTTGATAAAGCTTATATTCTATTAGTTAAAATAGTTGATTAAGAAAGCTTTTATCAAAATACTTTGGTTTTGACCTTTTAAACACTTTTAGAGGCATTTTGCAAAATCTTTTAAGTGAAGAAACTTCATGCAGCGAGAAAAGATAAAAATGATTATACCTAAGCAGTAGCTGCAGACACACTAATCCTACTACTCTTTAATCCAAGTGACCTTTTGATCGCCACAAAGTTGCCTTTGACTTCATTCTTGACTTCATCAAATCAACAAGATCTTTTCCAATGTAATTCAATAAGATCTTCATCACTTTCAGTCTCCCCTATTTGATGAAGACAAACACCACTTTGATAAAATAACTCTGCGAAGAAGTCACTTGATAAAATAGATTAGTGAGTGATAAAAAAATTAATCAGCTTTATTCATTTCTCCCCTTAAATTGCTCGCTCTCCTAAAGAATTATATCTCCCCCTAAATTGATCGAAGTAAAGCAATTATTTCTCCCCTTTTGACTTCATCAAAAAAAATAGGGAATAGAGAATCAATATGATGCATGATATGTAACAGGTCTTAGATTTTGAAAATAGGAAGAAGAGAAAAAATTTGGATACGATACTTTACTCATGTAAAGACCAATCAAAGTTGATTCAAACTTATCTTCATTAACATGTCTGTAATGAATACAATTAACACGTGTAAAGATAAGGGAACCACGCTTTAGTAGCATGTTACAAGAACAACCATTAACTAAAGCCTTTAATTTTTCTTCCCAGAGTAAAAATCGATTAAAAACAGGACAAAATCGATTAAAAAGTTCTTGTTAATGGTTTTAATCGATTGAAATAAAGTTTTAATCGATTAAAATAGTGATGAAATTTGAAGGTTTAAAACATAAGTTGATATAATCGATTAAATCGACATTTAATCGATTAAAACAGAAAAAAAATGTTGTATAAGTGCTTTTAATCGATTTAAAAATTGTTTGTATCGATTAAAACAACCATTTTTGAAAACTAAGAGATGTTTGATGCATCTAAAATGCCTAGTTCAGTACGAATTTTGTAAAACTGATCACGAGCAAGAGGTTTTGTAAAAATATCTGCTAGTTGTTTTTCAGTTTCTATGAAGAAAATTTCACAATCACCTTTCAAAACATGATCTCTTATGAAATGATGTCTAATTTCTATATGTTTTGTCCTAGAATGTTGAATTGGGTTTTTAGTTAACATAATGGCACTAGTATTATCACATAACAGAGGTGAAAGTGATGAAGATCTTATTGAAATACTCTGGCAAAGATCTTATTGATTTGATGAAGTCAAAGATAAAGTCAAAGTCAACTTTGTAGCGGTCAACAGTCACTTAGATAAAAGAGTAGAGGGATTAGTGTGTCCACAGCTATGCTTAGGTATAATCATTTTTATCTTTTCTACTGCATGAGGTTTCTTCACCTAAAAGATTTTGCAAAATGCCTCTAAAAATGTTTAAGCAGTTAAAAACAAAGTATTTTAACAAAAGCTTTCTTAAACAAGTTTTTAACTGATATAATTTCGAAATAACTGGTTGTTTTCATTAAAGAAAGTTTTGAAAACCTTCTGTCAGTGTTTTAACTGATAAAGCTTCGAAATAACCGATTAAAATCACTTAAAATGTTAAGAGAAGCGTTTTTGCAGTATTTTAATCGATACAACTTGGTTTTAATCGATTAAATCCACTTAGTGTTCAGGATGATTGATCAGAATGCAATTATGACCGATCAGAATCAGATATGATTGTCGCCGCCGTCAAAACGAGGGCGGTCGGAGCGACACGATGATTTCGACCCTCTTGATTTTCGCGTTTTTTGTTGGTGGTTACAACGCCTTTAGGTTGTCCGATAACCAGGCTGAACCTAGGGGCGAGGTTTTCGAAAAGGCGCTCTTGGATTGTCCGATAACCAGGCTAATCCAAAAGCTAGTTTTGAAAGGGTTCTGTGGAGTCGCCACCGATGTTTTTACCGAAAACATCAGAAAAGGGATTAAAAGGCGTTGGTTTTCGAAAAACCAACTTTGGTCATTAGAACCAGAGTTGGGTAAGGGAGTTAGTTACGTGTAAAGGAAGTATTAGTTCCTTTACGGCGCCCCTTTCAGGTTCCCTATGATAGGCCAGCTTTATGTAAATGATTAAACCGGAAAAATACGCTTTTACCCTTTTATTTGCGGAATTAAAATTATGACTACATGGCCCTAGCTTCTATTGCATAATGCAGATTAAAGCAGTAAAGTAGAGAGAGAGAGTATAGAAACCTCCGAGGGAAGCTTTTCTATTTAATTCTTTAATAACTTGGGTGCTTTTTGGCAGCCCTTCACTCTACACAGCTTCGTAAACCTCTCAAAACGCTCAAAAATACTCTTAGAGACGCTCAGAAACTCTAGAAATGCTTCGGAGGGGTTCTAGAGAGAGAAATTCTAGAGAGAAGGAGGAGAAACCATGTGGAAATGAGGGAATGGAGGCCCCTATTTATAGTTTTTCGCGCCTGACAGGTCGAGACCGTCGTCTCGTCTGACAGGGTCGAGACCGCCATCTCGCCCTTCGCAGGTGGCGAGAGCGTCATCTCGCCAAACGAGACGGCGGTCTCGTTCCCAAAAAGGCGAGAAACCTTATTTTCGTGCCGAAAATCCCTCCTATCCTAGTATGGGGCCTAATAGTCTCTCCTAATGGCTTGTTAGGCTTCTTCCATCTTCGAATAAGAGGTCTTTTACTCTTTATTTGGAGGCCGGGCAAGATTTTGGGTCTACAGCTGCCCCCTCTTTACCTGACTTGTCGGCTGTTGGCCTGTTGTGCCAAACAGATTGACAGGAAGGTAAAGGAGTTGACCCACTTGCCCGGTCACCCTTCAGATGCTCCGTCTTTGTGGCGGATGGTTCTTTGGGGAAATGTTGTGCGCTTCCAGGATGCTCCTTCTGACGGTAGCTGACCCCTTCGGCTGATGAGTACGAACCCCCATCTGGTTTGACGAGTATGAACCCCCATCCGGTAAGCCCCCTTTTTGTAAGGCCCGATGAGTATACACCCCATCTTGTGTCTGACGAGTATGAACCCCCGTCTGGTAAGCCCCCTTTTGTAAGGCCTGATGAGTACACACCCTCATCTGGTGAAGTGCCTCCGGATGCTCCTTCTTGCGGTAGCTGACCCTTTGGCTGTGGTGGCGGCTTACTGCTCTAGCTCATGCGCCGTTATGAAACCTCGGGATGCTCCTTTGACGCGGTAGCTGACCCCTTGGTTGACGAGTACGAACCCTCGTCTGGTTTGGTGCCTCTGAATGCCCCTTTTTGCGGTAACTGATCCTTTGGCTATGGTGGCGGCTTACTGCTCTAGCTCATGCGCCATTGTGAAACCTCGGGATGCCCCTTTGACGCGGTAGCTGACCCCTTGGTTGACGAGTATGAACCCTCGTCTGGTTTGGTGCCTCTGGATGCCCCTTCTTGCGGTAGCTGATCCTTTGGCTATGGTGGCGGCTTACTGCTCTAGCTCATGCGCCATTGTAAAAATAAGATTTCAGATCTGTTCTTGAATCACAAAGCAATCAATCAATAATAAACGCAGCAACAAAATTAAAAGAGGAGAAAGGTTTAGAAAGATATCACCGGTGTTTATACTGGTTCACCCAATACCAGGGCTACGTCCAGTCTCCAGCCAAATTCCAACTGGGTTCCACTAGATCAAATGTTTTACAGATTACAATCTTACACTTAATCTACCACAAGAACCACAATTCCAGTTCCTACACCTAACCTTTCACCAAGAACCAAATTCCAGTTCTTGACAACCTCTACAACCAAATTCCAGTTGCAGAGAAACTAGTGCCCACAATTCCAGGCACCAACACCTAACCTTTCACCAAGAACCAAATTCTAGTTCTTGACAACCTCTACAACCAAATTTCAGCTGCAGAGAAACCAGTGCCCACAATTCCAGGCACCAAACAATACAAAAGGAATGTAAGGAAATGAAAAGAAGAAACTAGAATGCTCAAACCAATTTTATGCAATTCTGCAATAAGAGTTTCTTCTCCAAAAGAAAGCAATTTGCCTCAAGAAAGAATTTCAAAGAACTTCACAAAAACTAGCGCGAATCTTTCTTGAAAGAGTGCTAAAGTTTGCTTGCTTGATTGCTAAAGATTGATGTTCAATTGTTGTGTTTAAAATGTTCAAGCCAAACTGTTTTTATAGAAGATTTTCAAAACTGTTGGTTTAATCAATCTGTTAAAAAATCTTTTAATCTGTTAAAAGTGTAGTTTTAATCATGTTAAAAGTGTAGTTTTAATCTGTTAAAACTTCTTTTAATCCATTAAAGCATTCTTGATTATTTAACAGATTTGTTTTAACTGATACGACAACGTTTGTATCAATTAAAACTCTTTACAAAAAATCTTCTAATTTGATTTAATCGATTGTTTTGTGTTTCAATCGATTAATATACTGTAAAACTTTATTGTAAAATTTTCCAAGTGATTTTAACTGATAAAAATAAGTTTTAATCGATTAAAACTCTATGTAGAAATTTTCTAAGTTGTTTTAATCGATTGAAAAAGTTCTGATCGGTCATAACTCAATTCTGATCGATCATATCTGATTCTGATCGGTCATAATTGCATTCTGATCGATCATCCTGAACACTAAGTGGATTTAATCGATTAAAACCAAGTTGTATCGATTAAAATACTGCAAAAACACTTCTCTTAACATTTTAAGTAATTTTAATCGGTTATATCGAAGCTTTATCAGTTAAAACACTGACAAAAGGTTTTCAAAACTTTCTTTAATGAAAACAACCGGTTATTTCGAAATTATATCAGTTAAAAACTTGTTTAAGAAAGCTTTTGTTAAAATACTTTGTTTTTAATTGCTTAAACGTTTTTAGAGGCATTTTGCAAAATCTTTTAAGTGAAGAAACCTCATGCAGCAAAAAAGATAAAAATGATTATACCTAAGCATAGCTGCGGACACACTAATCCCTCTATTCTTTTATCTAAGTGACTGTTGACCGCTACAAAGTTGACTTTGACTTTATCTTTGACTTCATCAAATCAACATGATCTTTGCTAGAGTATTTCAATAAGATCTTCATCACTTTCACAACAGAAGTATGTATGTAATGGAAAATATTCCATACATATTTAACTAACAATGTTTCGTTAAATATTTTCGCATCTTTCACTCCCAAACCTCCATGACTCTTTGGAAAATATATATCTTTTCAAATAATTGAGGTTATCATCCTTTCACCATTATCAATCCTCTATAAAAATATAGATTGAATATGTTTGGTCTTTGTTGTTGTCCACTTGAGATTTTAAAGAATGACATAAAGATCAATTGTAGCAATTAGAAGACAATTTATAAGACAATCTCTTCGTGCTAAGGAGGGTTATTTATATTTTCAAAGAGCTAACATATTCTCAAATTTCATAATAATCTAGTACAAAAATCACTTTTAACATCGGTTCTATAAGAATCGATGTAGAAAGTGAATTCAAGACTTTCCACATCGGTTTAGTTAGGAACCGATGTTGAAAACACTTTCTACATCAGATTAAGAGAATTGTCACTGGGAAAATTCGAACCCAGTACCTTAGAGTTAGAGGTTGATACTTCAACCACTAAGTTACTAGGATTTTCTAATAATAACTTATAAATAATTTATATTTATATACAAATAAAAAAGTATATCCATGTAAATATATAAATATAAAAAGAAAAAAAAAATATATATATATATATATATACACAAATACAAATATATTTATATGTTGGATGTGAGAGCGCGCTCAAGGGTGAAAGTGTGTGTCAAGTGGGTTTTCAAAATTTGATACCAAATTTGTGAGTGAGTCTCTTTATATGAATTTGTAATTTAATGATAGAATATAATTTTTATAATTTATTTATAATATGATATAGAATATAATCTTTATAATTAATTTATATAATGATATAAAATAAAGAAAAAAATTATTTTATATCATTATATAAATAAATCATAAAGATTATATTTTGTCATTAAATTATAAATCCATATAAAGAGACCCGCTCACAAATTTGGCATCAAATTTTGAAAATTCACTCGACACACACTTTCACCCTCGAGCGCGCCCTCACATCCAACATATAAATATATAAATATAATTATATTTATATATTTACATGGATATACATTTTTATTTGTATATAAATATAATTTATGTATTATTATCGGAAAATCCTAGTAGCTTAGTGGATGGAGTATCGCCTCCAACTCTAAATAGGATAATTAGAGGGGGTTATAAATAAATAAAATATAAATATTAGACTTTTTACATCAATTCTAGAACTGATGTTAAAAGCCTATTTTTCTCCTAGTGAATGGTTTTCAACATCTCCTTATTTTTAGGATTGCTCTAATAGATATTCCAAACACAAAATTGTAAATTTTAATATATAATTTTTCTATCCCAATACCACCACACCTACTTTCGAAAAAGTTATACGGTAAACTAGATGCTAACTCAAGGTTTTTCTTACCTGTCAATATTATTATCTTAACAGAGAAATTTCACCCAAATAATTATAGTGAATGTTTATTAATACTCATTATAACAATAATAATACATAAAGAATATTCTCATTCAATATTATAATTCAATATATTAATGAATATTATTTATTACTAAAAATAAGGTTGATAAGAAAATTATAAGTTATATTTCATATAATAGAGATATCTTTCCAAATAATCATATACTAATTTAAGTATTAATGTCTTTGCAGGTTATTTAAGACCCATTATTGTATAATACTCTTATTATTTTTGTTATATTTTCTCTTTTTGACAAGAACATTTCTCATTATATTTTTAATGATTAGTAGATTATTTAGGGAAGTCTCACCTAAAAATTTTATTATCAACAAATTATAACAAATTAACCTCCACGCTGTCATCTCCTATAATGTAACTTTGTACAATTCTTATTCAATATTTTCTCTCATCAATCATAGTCCTTCTACCGTAATCGTGAATAAGAAAAGAGCCAATCAGTCTCCTCTTCTTGAACCTTTTTCATCTTAAACTTTTTTCATGTTAAACTTTATCGTTAAGAGTTTTATTTACGAATATTGGGATATAACTCGATCAAAGAATTCTTTAATCAAACTCTTCCATCTCTCGTGAAAATCTTCCTTTTTATAAGCATACATATATAGTAAAACCATCCATAGTGATGTGTCTTCTTATAATCTATTTTAAATATTAAGCACTTTTATATAATATTTTAACTTCGTTTAACACTTCATTTGCAATTAAAATATTATATAATATATTTCTTTTACCTTAAAAATATACTTTATAATAAATGAGTTTACAAGTAATGTGCCAGTGTTCGCATGCATTTCATTTAAAGTTTATATATGATAACATGAAATTCAAACACTAACCTCTGAATGTTCCTATTAAGATATTTAAGATGTGATTGTACTTTACGATAACTCAAATTATTAAGTGTTATTCAAAAATTGATTGGTGTAGAATTTAAATTCATGTGATCTTTGTAGTTGTGCGTTCATTTGCATATATAGATCCAAATTTTGACTCCCCTTCATGCTTATAAGTGCCTGCAAATTCAAATTGAGTGTAAGAATTTCTATTATCAGTAGTTGAACACAGTAAGATCAGCCTTACGTTAACAATTAAGTTTTCAATTTTTCCAATGCTAATAAAAGTACATTGGATTCCCGCAGACACTTGTAAAAATTAGAGTATGATGGATATATGAAATACTTTGAATGGATGAATCAAACTATCAAGCGAATTAATAGTTACTCAGCAATCAATAATTTGTCTCAATTGTATACTCTTTTTATGCATTGTTTTATCCTATAAAAAAAAAACTTAGTTCCTCTCGATGTTGGTGTTTCCGTGGTTGGCAAGAAAAAACAAATAAAAACTTATCTTTTATTGCATCTAACACGAGATGATAAACCAAGTTGGTAGGAAATTATTCTATTAAGTTTTTATTGAATTATTTTATCATACATTTTTTATTTTGTTAAAAATATTCTATTAAATAAATTGTTTTAATTATTTTTAAAATAATAAATTTAAATATTCTATTTTATTTTCCTGCAAAATATAATTTGTACAAAATCCATAAAACTTATTTTTTGCATTGTCAAACGTTTCCTGTAAATTAGTATTCATAAAAACATTTACAATAAATAAATTTAAATTTTGACTAATTTTCTTGCAAATTTTTATTTACAAATATAAGTTTCATGTTATAATTATTAATAAAAAATTAAATATTTATTTTAAAGTGATTTTTATTAAATTTTTTTAAACTACTTAATTTGGCTAATCATAACTCAACCTAATTTATTAGTGTATTGATGGGATAAAATGCTTACTAAATTTTAAATTTGTTACTTAATTATCTAAATAAGTCATTTTCTTAGGTATATTATTATGTTACAATACTCACTATTTTGTAGCACATGATGGTGATACTAAAATTTTGTTGTTCATGATGAGATATTGGGAACACTATAACAAAAACATCAAATAGTGACCGAATTTTCGGTCACTATTTCGTTGATCACTCGATTTCGATGACCGATTGAAGTCGATCACTAACAAAAACATTAAAAATATTTTTTTATAACTCTCTAATCTCCCTTTTATAATATATTTTTATTATTTATTATATTATTTAGAAATTTGAATTATTATTAGATTGAAAGAATTGTTACTTGTGGGATTCGAACCCAGTACCTTAGAGTTAGAAACCGATACTCCAACCACTTAGCTACTAGGAATTTTTGATAATAGTTTATAAATAAATTATATTTATATACAAATAAAAATATATATCCGTGTAAATATATAAATATAAAATATATAAATACAAATATATATATATATATATATATATATGTTGGATGTGAGGGCACGCTCGAATGTGAAAGTGTGTCGAGTAGATTTTTAAAATTTGATGTCAAATTTGTGAGCGGGTCTCTTTATATGAGTTTATAATTTAATGACACAATATAATCTTTATAATTTATTTATATAATGATATAAAATAATTTTTTTCTTTATTTATTTTTATTTTATTTTAATTTATTCTTCTTATATTTTTTTCTTCTATTATTTAATTAAAATTCTTATATTAAAATAAATTTTTCAATATTAAAATAATTAAATATTTATTTTTAAGATTATTTAATTTAATAAATTATTATAAATTAATCTAATTATGATTATTAATAGAACAATTTTTTCCTAACATATATTATTATAAATTAATCAAAATCATCTTTTAATAATTATTTTTTCCAGACATAGATTAATTCATAATAATTTGTTAAATTAAATAATTTTAAAAAATAATTTTAAAAATAAATATTTAATTATTTTTAATAATGAAAAATTATTTTAATATAAGAATTTTAATTAAATAATAGAAGAAGAAAAAAGATAAAAAGAATAAATTAAAATAAAATAAAAATAAATAAAGAAAACAATTATTTTATATCATTATATAAATAAATTATAAAGATTATATTCTATCATTAAATTACAAATCTATATAAAGAGACTCGCTCACAAATTTGACATCAAATTTTGCAAACTCACTCGACACACACTTTCACCTTCTAGCGTCATCCTCACATCGAACATATAAATATATCAAAATATATAAATATATTTGTATTTATATATTTTATATTTATATATTTACACGGATATATATTTATTTATATATAAATATAATTTATTTGTAAATTTTTATTAAAAAATTCTAACAGTTTAGTGGTTGGAGTATTAATATCTAACTCTAAAGTACTAGTTTTGAATCTTATTAGTAATAATTTTCTTAATCTGATTAAAAAAAATTGTTAATAAGAGAAATTATATATTTTTGTGGAAATTAGAGCAATTAAATTGTTGTTATGGACTAAAACCCAAAAAGTAAAAAATAAAAAATATAATTAAATAAAAGAAAAACTATATACTTTTGCATTTTTATTTTCAAATATTAGTTTTTTATGAAATTATTTTTAATTAAAATAATTAAAGTGATATATATATATATATAATTTTTTTATTTTTTTTATTTTAATTTATTAATATTATCAAATTTTAGCTTCATGATTAAAAAAATACCAATAATTTAAATTTTATTAATTCTATAATTTTATATAATTATTATTATAAATTTAATTCTCCAATAACTAATAATATTAACACATTTATTAAATTAAAATTCTTTATTTTAATTAATTATTTTGATTTTTTTAACAATTTTTTTAAAATAAAAACGATAAAACTTAAAATTAATTTCTAACTAAATCTTCACATATTTATGGTTAATAGTATATTATATTATTATGTTTAATTAAATTTTAAAATAAGTTCACTTAATCTTTACACTTTTATAAAAATACTAATATAAACTTAAAATATTTATCCAATTACTAAATTATTTAAAATATTAATATAAATTTGAAATATCAATTCAATAATTAAAATAATTTTAATTTTTTTATAAATACATTGAAATACATTTTTATTAACATAAAAGTAATATATATATAATATATATATATATATATATATATATATATATATATATATATATATATATATCAAAAAGAGACTAAACTAATAATTAATTTAATCATTGATTATATATATAAAAGAGATTAAATTAATAATTATTTTAATGATTGAATCGGTAATTAATTTAATAATTAATTTTAATTTTTTTATTTACATACTATATTACTAAATTATTTAATAAGTTAATAAACTATTTTTTAAAATTTTTATAATGTTATTAAAATTTTTATCAATTATTTTAAATTATTAAGTAGATTTATATTTAATATATTATTAAAATATTTTTAAAAATTATTTATATAAATAAAAAATAGTCACTAATTTATATATTATTTGTTTAGTGACTGAAATTTTAGTCACTAAATCAGTCACTATATATAAAAAGAGAAATCGAGTCATCGATTCGATTACTATTAGTAACTCGAATTTTTCGATCACTAATTTCAATCACTATTAACCATTTTTCTAGTAGTGACCGAATCAGTGACTGATTTTGTGACTGAATCGATGACCGATTTCAGTGATCTGAAATTTTAGTCACTAAATCAGTCACTAAATATAAAACTGAAATCAATGACTCGATTTAGTTACTATCAGTGACTGAATTTTTCGGTTACTAATTTTGGTTATTATTAACCATTTTTCTAGTAGTGAAAACAATACAATAATCACTATTTTTTTTTAATTATTATAGTGCAATAATCTCATGAAGCTATTTCATTGAATTATTATTTATTTTAGTTATTAAGTGGATGATGATGTTTGCTATGCTCTTAAATTCGTTTAATTATTGTGTATATTGATATTTTTCAAGAATTTTAGCTAATTAAATATGTTGGTTTTACACACAAATATTGTGTATAAGTCAATATATAATTTTTTTAATAATTAAAGGTCATGTTATCGGGATTAGAATAAATATTTATATTTTTCTTTATTTTAAACCTAGTAAATGATTAAATTGGATTTTGAGGTCAATATATAAGTTGTAGATAATTTTATTAACATTAAAATAAGATAAAAATCAATATTATATGCATAGTATAATTATAAATATCATTTTAATACTAAATAAATGTCATAAAAGTACTAGAGAAAGTGAGTGAGATATTAATATAGACTTAAAAGATATAATATTACTTTCAATATATAAACCTTACCTATGTGTATATGTGTATGTATGGGGATATATCTTGAGATCTATGATAAATAATTATTTACATGAAGAACTTGCAAGTTATAATAAGTTGAATTATTATGATGTACTTGAGAGTTAATTGTGTGTTTTAAGAAGTTTAAGGAACAATTTAGTATGGTAAAAATCTAAGTTATGTTTGATCATTTGAGAAGTCTAAAGAATGACTTGATAGTGTAAAAATCCAAATTTTGTTTTGTCATTTAAGAAGTCTAAACAATGACTTAATAATGTGAAAAAAACAATTTTACTTGATAATTTGCGATGTGTTATGCATTTGTATGTACATACTTCATTCATTCATAGTTGCTTTGAGGTGGATATCAAACTCTGAATGAGGGCCTTTATGATCTTCTACCTTGACCTTGGACATTTTAGAGTAGAGACCTCCCATCTGAGTAAGATGAGGGCCAACCATGATCAATTATATTATCTCAACAGTCTCTATTAGACTTATTCAAGTTGAGAGTGTATTGATAAGATCATTGATATCCGATTCATGTACTCCTAAATCACTTCAAAAGAGTGTGCATTGTGTGGTCCCACAAACATATAAAGATAAGAGTATTTATACATTATGTTAATTGAGTAAGTATATGATTAAGTATGTGTTATTAAGGTGATGTTTGTATCTACTTAATTCTACCCCATAAGAATTTACATTGCTCTCAAGTTAAAACCTTAAGAGGTTATGGGTATTTCTTTCTTATATATTGGTCAACTTTCTTATTTTTACTCAATGTGGGATTAGAATCACACTTGAATTCTCAACCCTAAACACTTTTATAAACTAATTTTTTATAAGAAAGATACAGGTGATGGAACTTAGACTTCTTACATTTTAATTTGTGTGTTTGGTATTATCTAATAGAGTAAATATTAGAATAAGGAGACGTATAAATCTATTAAACCATTTGAGAAAAAGTTAAGCCTTTTGAAACTTAAATAACTCTCTTAGCACGTACCATTTCCCGTCCTCTCTTCGTTACAATGTATAAATCTTCTTTTATTCTTTAAAATCGCAAGTGGGCTGGCGACAAAAATCAATGTAAATTTTTTACGAGGGATTGATAGCGGTGAAAGGAGAATAACCTCAGTTAAGCCATGGAGGTTTAGGAGTGAAAAATGTGAAAATATTTAACTAAAAATTGTTATTAGTTAAATAGGAATGAAATATTTTCTACTTTTAAATTTTAGAAATAAAATATGATACAAAATAGAAATGCTATAAATAGAAGGACATATATATATATATATATATATATATATATATATATATATATATATATATATATATATATATATATAAGTTAATTAAGTCATAAAAGTGTTTGCAAATATGTAGTAGGTTCCGTATTTTATTGAAGAGATATTTTATTTTGAATTAGGGTAGACCTAATCTGCTCTGACAGCTGGAGTTAATTTGAATTTCATTTCTTCTTATTAAATCTGATGTTTTAAGATATTTATAATTTCTCAGTGGCAATTATTTCAAGGAAGATCTTACCTGTAACTATTTCAATTACTTTAGATGTTATATCAGTATGTTGAAAATCGGATCAACAAAAAATAACTAAAAATCAGCGCTGAAATTGGGCTTAATTATATTTATTACGCAGAGAAAAAAAATAATATAAACTATTTTAATTAACAGACAGAAAGGAAACAACACAAAGAGCAATTACTTTAATTAATTTTTTTGTACGACATAATATTGAGCTTACTGAATTACGAAGAAGTTTTGTATGTACATGAAAATTTTGAATTAGTTTCTTGAGCAGCAATCGTAGCAATGTAAATTCCCATTTTTATATTTGTATTAGTTGGTTCTTATTTATTTGACTGGTACGCTGGAAATGCATATATATAATATACACAACTGAGTTGGAAAAACACAAATGAGGGAACTGGTTTATTTAAAACGGTGGATAGTACATGCATCATAGGCTTTTTATTTTACGTAGAAGATGCATGATCACTTATGAGTGATGAGCATGCAAATTTCACTTGGCCATTCCTTTAGGCAAAGCCAAGAAATTTTTCAGCATTCGAGAGTTAGAATCAAAGCACCACCCGTAATGCACATGTTGATAAGGATAAGGAGCGCAGTAGTCGCCACTTCCTTTCTTCACGCAATCATCATCAGATCGACATAGATTGGGATGTTCATCGATCTTCTTCTCTAAGGATTCAACTCCACTTGAACAAATACCAGCTAATAATAAAACAGGAGAACATATGCATGAGGTGGAGCCACATGGTTTAGAAAGACCCACCGTACAAGTAGCAGAACAACTCGCTGCTTCTGTGCTCTTCATTGATAACACTGAAAATGACAGAACAAAAGCACGTTCATATATCAGAATATGTTAAAATGTGTTATAGTTCTGAGATATATGCGCAGTTAGAAATGATGAAAAGAAAATGAATGGAAAAGTGCATACCGGAAGTGGCAAGAAAGAAGAGAGCGAAAAAAAGAGCAGCAAGTCTAACAAAAGCCATTGTTGTGATTTGATTTAGTTATGGATTTTGCAGTGCGTTGATTACTTGTTGAATGTGGGTATTTATAGGCCGTGATTATGGCAAATTTTTTCCTCAATAAACCTATTTCCTTGGACCACCATCAAATTATTATCTTCTCTGCCAACAAACCACAATAAAATATTAATTTATTTGTCAGGTACAATGTTGTACTACAATAAAAAAATTAATTTAATTACTATTCAATCGAAAACGATTCTTTGACAACTGAAAACAAACATCCGTTCGACAACCAGGGTTAAAAAGAAATTAATTAAAAATAGGAAAATGATACTTTGACAACCCAAATCCATACAACTTCTATAAACAACTCTGTTTTAATATTATAATAATAGTTTTACTTTATTTTTATTTGTATTAAATCAGTCTATAGATTATTATATTAATAAAAGTGAGTTGTTTATAAAGGTTGTATGGTTTTTGGTTGTCAAAATATCATCACTCTTAAAAATAAGGGTTTGATTAGTAAAATTGTAGAGGGGTAGAGATGTAATATTGTAAAAATGGGGGATGTTATTGTAAAAAGTGAAAGATACGTTTGAAGAAAGCTTTTCACATTCGCGCTCTTCCTCGCTGGACTTCTTCTCCCTCGACTTAGGGTAAAATTTCTCCATCTCGCTCTTCACGGCGCTCGACTTCCTGTCACTTGGCTTCGTCCAGTGTCGTTGGAGCTCGAACATCACTTGTGTGTTGCTTGAGCAACCCTGCGGTGGTGAGTGTTCGTTTAACAACATTTGCTTGATTTTGTGTGTATTTTTTATTGGGTTTCCATTGTTGTTTTCTTTTCTGTTTATCTTTGATTGGGTTTGTAATGAAGGTGTTTTTCACGGTTTAGGGTTTATTGAGTTGTGATGCTATATTAATGTTGAACAAGTGTTTGATGAAATGCTATAATGAAGAATTGTATTTGCGCATTCTTGCTTTGTTTTCTGTTTATCTTTGATTGGGTTTGTAATGAAAGTATTCTGGCATTATAGTGATGTTTCATTATAATCCTCAGTCTCTTTGACACTCTTTTTCTTTTGTCGGTGCCAGGCTGAGGACAAAGGCAAGAGGTCATGCTCTTCATCAGGTCATATGTCAACCCTGTTGGTGCAGTGCCACCAGAAAGAAAAGACAGGATGCAATTATGTAGTGTCTTGTGTACAACGAAATGGTGGAACAATTTGTTAACATGAAATTGAAGGATTGTAATAATGAATGACTTGTGAATTTTAATTGTTGTAGACATATAAACATCAATGTAAATTTGACATTATATATTCACAGAATTATATTCACAGAATTTGACAGAATTATAGAAAACAATTCAAAATTTGACAAATTAATCTAACAAATTATCAGGTTTTTGTGCAAAAAAATATTACATGACTCTCTGCTACATCCAAACACACCAATTGAAAAATATTCATGCCAAATTAACAGTTTAATCTACTTCATACACAAATATTCACACCAATTGAAGGTTTTGTCGCTTAAGCGATGGTTTCGTTTGGTAAAGGTTCAACTGTCGCTCAAGCGATTATATAGTCGCTTGAGCGCGAGGCGACCTAAGATAGCGGTTAGTTAGAACCGCTTTTAAAAATATATATTAGATAGCGGTTGGCAACATAACCGCTATAATAAATGTAGTTCAGATAGCGGTTGTCCAAACAACCGCTATCTAAAGTCATTTATGTCAAACTGATCGATTATAATTGGATAATAATCGATCATAATGTATAGTTCAGATAGCGGTTGACCAAATAACCGCTATCTAAAGTTATATATGTAAAATTGATCGATTATAATTGGATAATAATCGATCATAATGCATAGTTTAGATAGCGGTTGTCCAAATAACCGCTATGTAAAGTCATATATGTCAATCTGATCGATTATAATTGGATAATAATCGATCATAATGTATAGTTCAGATAGCGGTTGGCCAAATAACCGCTATCTAAATGAGGGGGGGGGGGGTGAGTTGTTCTTTAAAAGTTTTTCACAAATAACAGATTATCTAATATCACCGGTGTTTTATACTAGTTCACCCAATACCAGGGCTACGTCCACCAAATTCCAGCTGGGTTCCATTAGATCAAATGTTTTACAGATTTACAATCTTACACTTAATCTACCACAAGAACCAAATTCCAGTTCCTGCAAACAACCTCTCACCAAGAACCAAATTCCAGTTCTTGATAACCTCTACAACCAAATTCCAGCTGCAGAGAACCCAGTGCCCAAATTCCAGGCACCAACACCTAACCTTTTACCAAGAACCAAATTCCAGGCACCAAACAATACAAAAAGAATGTAAAGAAATGAAAAAGAAGAAACTAGAATGCTCAAACTAGTTTATGCAATTCTGCTGTAAGTGTTTCTTCTTCAAAAGAAAACAAGTTGCCTCAAGAAAGATTTTCAAAGAACTTCTCAAAAACTGATGCGAATCTTTCTTGAAAAGAGTGCTGAAGTTTGCTTTATTGATTGCTCAAGGATGTGTAAAAGATGATATTCAATGTGTGTTTAAAAAGTTCAAGCAACTCTGTTTTTATAGAACATATTCACAACTGCTGGTTTAATTAATCTGTTAAAAGATTCTTTTAATCTGTTAAAAGTGCAGTTTTAATCTGTTAAAACTTCTTTTAATCCATTAATACGTTCTTGATTCTTTAACAGATTTGTTTTAAGCTGATACGACAACGTTTGTATCAATTAAAACACTTTACAAAAAAATCTTCTAAGTTGCGATCATAATGCATAGCTTCAGATGGCGTTGGCCAAATCGGCTATCTTCAGTCATATATATGATATAATCGATTATAATTGGATAATAATCGATACATAATATAGTTCAGATAGCGGTTAGGCAAATAGCTATCTAAATGTTAGAAAAAGGGTTTTATTACATTGATTTTCGCTTTTCACATTCGCGCTCTTCGTCGCTCGACTTCTTCTCCCTCTACTTAGGGTAAAATTTCTCCATCTCGCTCTTGACGGCGCTCGACTTCCTGTCGCTTGGCTTCGTCAGTGTCGTTGGAGCTGAACATCACCTGTGTGTTGCTTGAGCGACCCTGCGGTGGTGAGTGTTCGTTTAACAACATTTGCTTGATTTTGTGTGTATTTTTGATTGGGTTTCCATTGTTGTTTTCTTTTCTGTTTATCTTTGATTGGGTTTGTAATGAAGGTGTTTTTCACGGTTTAGGGTTTATTGAGTTGTGATGCTATATTAATGTCGAACAAGTGTTTGATGAAATGCTATAATGAAGAATTGTATTTGCGCATTGTTGCTTTGTTTTCTGTTTATCTTTGATTGGGTTTGTAATGAAAGTATTCTGTAGGGTTTAGGGTTAATTGAGTTGTGATGCTATATTAATGTCCAACAAGTGTTTGATGAAATGCTACAATGAAGAATTGTATTTGCATGACAAACATTTTGTATAATATACACAAGATTTACACCCACGTTTGCATAATTCACAATTTGACCAAAAGTATGTGTAACATGGTTGGACTTAATTTTTTTGTTAGTACTATTTTGTGATTGTAAGTTACAATTTTAATAATTTGTAACAGGATTAGGTTGGGAAAAAATGTCTGCAAAAAGAGACCGTCTTGACGAGAAAAAGGTATGTGCATGTTAATTATAGTTTTTTGATGAAAAGTGATTTACTAAATATTCAATTTGTTATATGTTATGTATGTTATATATGTTATACATGTTATATGTGCAGATAAGATTAAGACACAAGATTGAGACAGAGTATATAGCTGATATAAATTCAAAGTTGACCAAACACCAACGAGCAACTATTGAACAAACTCGTTTAAATGGCTTCTTCAAATAAAAGAGCCATTGCAAATATCAAGCAATATTATAAGAGAACTAGTTAGTCGATGGTCGATTAGTGATCATTGTTTTAGAATAAAACAATATCTTGTCCCATTCACCCCTTTAGATGTTTGTTTTTCGTTAGGTTTACGTATAAGGGGGGAGGTAGTTGTTTTAGAAGATAGTGGTTCATGTTTAGTAAAAGATTTATTCGACGAAGAGGAACCAATAACGATTAACAAATATAGTTAGGAAGGCTGTAAGGGAAAAAAATTAAGCATGTTAAATATGTAGTTGTCTTTTGTAGGCTTTATATCCTACTTGGGTGGGCGGTTTTTTACTTTCCTCGCACATCCCGCACTGTTCATAGTGTTCCTTTTAGTTTATTAGATGATTTAGAGGCATTAGATAATTATAATTGGGGAAATGTTGTGCACGGTTTATTAGTTAATAGTTTGCATCGTGCTAGTAGAAAGTTAAACGAGGAAAAAAATGCTTCTCAATTGTACGTTGCTGGTTGTGTGGCTGTCTTACAGGTAACTTTCTTACAAATGATTGATTTATTAGTTGATATGAAATTATTGTGACTGAATTGATTTATTAAAGTCATTGTATTATTGTTTTGTTTTTTATTACTATGAATACAATTTATTATGACATTCTTCATATTGTACAGGAGCAACTTGAAATTTCGAGAAGAATATGTATGCGAGATGGGTACTTCATCCTGAAAATCTCCATCGACAAGTCATGGTTCCTTGAATCGAGGAGTTAACATCCTCATGTAGGAGTACAAATTTAGATATTGTATTTGATTCTTTGTTCATCTTCATTGATGAATGTTGTACGGTTTAATCATATGTAATATAAGCTGTTAAGTTGGTTATGGATCATTTAAATGTTAAATATTATGACATTATAAATATTGTACACCAAAGTACATGTAATTGCTACCAGTTTATATGTTACGAACATATGAAATGAGGATGCTCCTTTATAGTATTAACTGTTAAAGGGCATGTTGGATTGGGCTGATAAGGGTAGAACTATCCTCATACCACATGCTTGGATGATATATGGAGCATGGCCATCACCCGCAAAATGGTCATTAATTTCCATTTGAATTTCTCATGGCAAGATGTTGATATGTAATATAAAAGAAGAAATTCAGATTAAAAGAACAAGGGAAGAGAACAATATAAACTACCATATAGAACTTGTACAAGTGACAAGATTTATTGTAGGAAAGATGTATAGGTTTACGTTGTAAAGAAATTGTACAAGTGACAAGATTCATGCTTAATAGTTGTAAAGAAAGCGTCCAACACAGCTTAGCCAAAACGAAACGTTAAACGCAGTTAGCCAAACAATATAACATGGATCACCACATATTAGAAACACTTGTCGCTTGAGTGAGATTACACCCAATGACGAAACGTCAAACGCAGTTAGCCCGATAATTTAAGTTGGTTAACCGCATATTAGAATCACTTTTCGCTCAAGCGAGTATAGCGTCGCTTGAGCGAGAGCCGAACCTCGAGAGTCCCCATTGTTTGAAGGAATATTCGGCTCAGCACATAACTTTGTCGCTTGAGCGAGTTAATTACCAATGACGAAACGTCAAACGCAGTTAGCCCAATAATTTAAGTTGGTTAACCACATATTGGAATCAATTTTCGCTCAAGCGAGTACAGGCGTCGCTTGAGCGAGATGACGCTGAAGTCACCATTGTTTGAAGGATATTGGCTCAGCGAATAACTTTGTCGCTTGAGCGAGATTACACCCAATGACGAAACGTCAAACGCAGTTAGCCAATAATTTAAGTTGGTTAACCACATATTGAATAATTTTCGCTCAGCGAGATCAGGCAGTCGCTTGAGCTGAGACAATCCTGGAAGTCCCCATTAGTTTGAAGGAATATTCGCTCAAGCGATAAGCTTTGTCACTTGAGCGAGATTACAACCAATGACGAAACGTCAAACGTAGTTAGCCCAATAATTTAAGTTGGTTCACCATATATTGGAATCAATTTTCGCTCAAGCGTAGGTAGGCGTCGCTGGACTCGGGACCATAACCTGAGAGTCCCCATTGTTTCAAGGAATATTCGCTCAAGCGATAACTTTGTCGCTTGAGTGACATTGCGACGGATGGGACGAGAGCGTCAGAGACGCAGTTAAGCCCAATGATTCAGTTGGTTCACCACATGTTGGAATCACTTTGCGCTCGAGCGAGTACGAAGCGTCGCTTGCAGCGGAATGATGAGACAACATTCCACACCTTTAGATCACGTTCACGAGAACGGGTTTTTAAAAGGTGTGTTAGATAGCGGTTTTGCTGTTCACATAGCTCTAGCAGAAATATTATATGTTCGAAGTGATCGACTATATTTGCCTCAGTAATCGATCAGTAATGTTCGATAGCACCGATTATATTTGAGAATGATCGATTATAGGTGGAGAGTCGAAGTGATCATACTCGCAGCCGTTAATCGTACTCAGGAGCTACCGAGGTCAGATTCTATGTTTAATTTTGGTGTCTGTTCATTTGGTGTAGGGTTAGCATGGCTGGTGATTCGGGCTTTTGAGTTTCGAATTTGATGGTTCAAGTTACCGCTTCAAGTTGCCCAAAAGTCTGTGACCACGAAGGAGGTGATTAGCCCAACGCTGTGAAGGCGAGGGTCACCCTTTGGTTTAGAGGTTCCGAGGGCTAGAGCTCGATGTCATCCCTCGCTTGAGCGGCCCGGTGAACGAGAGGAACGAGACAGTCCTACGCGAGTAGCCATCTGATCAATCTTGGTTCACCACATATAAG